>CM044001.1:39056111-39456111 GCA_024085815.1 Flaveria linearis | reverse complement strand
AAATTTGTTTACTTTTTTATTGTATGTATATGTGTATTTAAATTTTGATTAATTAATAATTACTTTATATCTTTCTCATTAGGTCACATGTCCGGAATACACATCTGTTCTTTCACAAAGCCAAATTGTACATCTTCATAGTAACTTTCCATCACATGTAAGTGTTTATTAATAATAATAGTTATTACATTCGTATTCTATTTATAATAACATGACAGTTTTATTTCTTCTTTGCAGGATCCTAATGTGGATACTAATTTGGAATCAAATATCAGTTTTATTGTTTCTAAATGCCCGATTGAAGAACACAATGAAAGTAATACTACGTTGCAGAATCTGGTTGATAATCTTCGTCATGAAGTGAATCTACAAAATCAAAGTCGTGAGCATGCTGAAACACAGGTTTTCTATGCATGTGACCAACATATTTATAGGTTCCTTGAATTTGTCAATATTTAATAATATTATTTGCATATGCACCAGGTGGCATATCCGGATCACACGTCTGTTCCTGGTGATTCGGAGAATTCCAATGCTGCTATTTTCCACGGGCAAGACCAGAATGTTAATGAAGACGTAGATGGCGATGTCCCTCAGCCACTGCAGCTTCATGCTTTTAGTAAACCACTTTCAACACGCTTGGTAATTCTATATATTAATTACTTCAGTCCACATGCTCATATGATGTTTAAATATAAGAACCATTCCTTCAAGTTTAATTAATATATATATTTTAATAATTTACATTTTCTTTAATCTATAGCGCTTTCCGGTGGATTTTAGTAGAATCAACAAACTTAGAAAGGGCATGACGATGACAGTTGGTAACATAGAAGGAGCTGAATGGAATTGCAAAGTTCGTGTGGAGCATGACTATGGGAATAAACGGTTTGGATTACAAGGATGGGTGCAATTTTTGAAAGGAAATAATTTCGAAATGGGAGATATGTGTCTGTTTCAGTATGACACGAAGAAAGGTAAGTTGGTTGTTTCTAAAAGCAATTAGTTTAAAAGACAATATGCTCATGTCGTATGGAATTGGGAACTTATTAACTAGAAAATCATAACACGATCAATCTTTGGTGAAAATTTATATAATATGATGATTGCTACCAACTTACTGATGTTACGCTTAAACAATTACAATAATGCATGACATTGGATTTTGTTAATATATGCAACCATATGCTTCCATAGCGTACGATTTCATAGAAATAGAATTGGTTCAAACTATAACTTTGGTGTGTAGAAGAGATTATGTCAACTACAGCTTATCATTCATTAGTGACAAAATATTCAGTTAGATAAAGTATTAAGAGAAAGAAAATGCCAGATTTTTGTCATGTTGATCTTGAAAAATAAATATGAATTAGAATAGATAAATGAGTTCCAAAGAACACAATATTAAATTCATTACTTATACGATATTTCGACCAAATAACACGCTTAGCAACAACTACTTTGTCAGAAACTTGATCTATCAGGATAGAATAGATTGATCGTTTGCAGAAATAATTTTAAAATATAATGATTTATATACATTTTACCAGAATCTATACAGTAAAAAAAAATTGTCTTACAAAATTTAACATTTAACTTTTTATTTCTTATAAATCTTATAATTTATCCTTTATAAGTTTTCATTAAATATGATTCACTTAGTATGAATATTTATATTCGATAATTTAATATCAATAATCGAAAACAATATTTATATATCTTACCATTAAATTTGATTGATTTTATTTTTAGAAGTTTAGACATTTTCCATAATGGCACAATAACCTAATAAAACTTAATGTACATTAGGAAACTTTGTACAAAAGTTTATAAATTTTTTTATATTAGTAAATATATTCTTGCATATCAGTCTTAAAATAACTTATATTTCCTAAACTAACCATGACATTAGATTCCAATAGTATTTATTGAAATAATTATTACAATATAAAATATTCCTCTAAATTAATCTTAGATTAGTTTATAAAAATATGTAATCTTTCCGGACATAATTCGATATCACATATATAAAAGACCAGTATAAGAGTTTTTGTAAAATTTGAATTATTTTTGAATTTTGATTTACATATGTGTCGAAAATCTTTCAATTATTATTAGAGATATGCTTCATCCATAATTTTGAATTTGAATTTGAACTAATATTCGGATTATTTTGAATTCTGATTCTGATTTGAATTATTTTGAATTTGAATTTATTTTAAATTTGGAAATTCCGATTATTATTAGAGATATGCTTAATCCATAATTTTGAATTTGAATTTGAACTAATATTCGGATTATTTTGAATTCTGATTCTGATTTGAATTATTTTGAATTTGAATTTTTTTTAAATATGGAAAAGATATGATTGATCCCAAATTTTATGGTTGATTTGTTATTTTAATCTCTATATAAGGAGATAAGTATTACATCTCACAAGTTCATCTGCATATTCAATACCACATTTGCTAAACAAAATTTCAACTTTACTCTGCGAATCAATCGAATTTACTTATTATGGCTTCTATGAATGTTCAACCTTCCCGGTAATGTTAATATTCAATATGTTTTTTATTACTTCACACTTATCATGCATTATACTTTGACATTATTCTTAATCACCAGGTCAGTATTGCCATCCGATATTACTTTCTTGAAGGATTTGGATATAGCACGTCGTGATTACACCATCAAGGTTCGAATCATTCGTCTCTGGAAAAGGCCAAAGTATAACAACCCATCAGATTGGTACTCTATTGAATTTATCGTTGTGGATGAGCAGGTTAGATCAACTTTTCTTTTTTTTTATTTATTCATATGAACTATTATAAAATCTATAATTACATGGTTTTTCTATATTTAGAAATCGTTTGACTTTTTCTTATTTCGTTTCAGGGTACAACAATGCAAGGTAATGTACTGAAGAAGTGGTTCCCTAAGTTTGAAAAACTATTGACAGAATCAGGTTAGACATTTTTTTAACATTTTCTGAATGTTTTTTATCCAAATATAAAAAAAAGGTCATTAATTAGTTTATATTTCGAATGTAAATAATTATGGCACTTACTTATTTCGATCAACACCTAATTAATCTAAAGATATGTTTGCTGTTGATTTTCATCTCCAAATTTCTTTTACTTTTGTTAAAAAACAGCTCATAGAAACATAGCATGTTTTAAGAATGAATAGTCATACTAATCTAGAATCTGAAATGTTAAGTTATGCTTACTGAAATGTTTACTTTTCTTTCAATTTTTTGCATTTTATTTTACTTTTCTATTATTTTTATTCATTTATGCTTACTCAAAATTTAAATTTACTTTTTTTGTTTTTTAATAATTTATAAAAATAATTCAGGTTGTCATTTAATTCGAAAACCTGGCATTGCTCTAAATGAAACCAAGTATCGTTATGTGGAGAATAGAAATAAAATTGGAATCCAGCCGGACACTGAAGTAAAAATCTGCAATGACTTTTCTGGCTCGAAACACGGTTTCTCATTTACATCATGTCAGGATCTCAGCCTCTCGGTTGATCAATTAGATTATGTTTGCAGCGGATTTAGCACATTAATTAGCAATTAGAGCAAGAACATAAAAGATATTTCAAATTAAAGCATAAACATAGAGAGAAGAGTTTCTGCAAAACAATAAATGTTCTATTGGTCGCACGTTTCGGCAATTAAAACAGTATGGTTACCCACCCTTTTATAGGCGGCAAAAGGATGGGCATGATGTCCTTTTTCTGACATCACTGAATATTCAAATTACAACTGACAAAACATAAAACTACTGAAGATGTCAACAACTGACATCTTCTTACAAAAGTTCCTAAGTGCTGACAAAAGTAAACTACTGAAATCCTACAACGACTGAAGAACAAACTCTTCAGTCGTTTATAACTACTGATACTATAACAACTGAAGAACATGCTCTTCAGTTGTTGTACAACTATTGAAACAAAATAAAACTACTGAGAAAGAAAAACCACCACAACAACTGAAGAAGACTTCTTCAGTTGTTGTGACAAACTCTGAGTCTTCAGTACTTGGTCTTCAGACTTGTCTTCAGATGATATAACAACTGATGACTTCAGTAGATATCATCAGTTGTTGTCTTCAGTCTTTGTCTTCAGACTTTGTGCTTCAGTAGAAGATCTTCAGTTCTTTAGTTCTTCAGCTTTTGATGCTTCAGTACTTGGTCTTCAGTACTTGAAGTCTTCAGTACTTGTAAGATCAGTACTTCAGACTTTAGTATTTGGTCTTCAGTACTTTGGAGTCTTCTTCAGCTGATGTTCTTCAGTTCTTTGATCTTCATACTTTGTTCTTCAGACTTTGTCATAACAGCAGAAGGCTGGAGCTAAGATGCTCTCGAGTTTGACATTCAAGCAAGAGAACACAATAGCTGATGAGAGTCTTCAGATGTTCTCGAGTCTGACATTCAAGCAAGAGAACATTGTAACTGATGGGAGTCTTCAGCAGTTGTAGCAGTGGCATGTGGGACTTAGAGGTTTTCCTGATCTTGGCTCATTGGTTCTTTTGGTCCAACAAACTCCCCCTGAACCAATGCATCCAAAACCTCTAATTATTGAATGTCCCACTTATTGATGGCATAAAGATTGGTCTATTTCCTTCTAGATCAGATTAGAAGTTGACCCAGATAAGCACTGGCCAGAGAGGTAGTCTCAAGAGTTTGTTTGGCTAAGTATGGATGGGAGCTCTGTCTTGGGGAATTGGACACAGAGCTGTTGCCCCATCCATGAGATCTACCTCCCACGTACAAGCCGGTAGGATTCTCGACAGTAAGCCTGAAGAAAGATCATTTGTTCTTCTTTGGACAGGTCTTCAGGCTCACCTTCGAACAACCCCTCCCGACCGTACAGCTCTGAGATGAACTTGACCTGTCTTCCATTTTTGAGCTCAACTGTTGTGATTTGCCTGTATGCAAATTCATCAGGGTGTTTACCCTCCAAGAACAGAGTGAGCTCATTCCTACGGAAATTCTCAAGCTTCTTATAGACCAGACCCTTCCTAACAACCCTATTATCTAGCATTGAAAAGGGTGATTGGCCGGCTCTATAAGCTTTCTCGAATTCATCTACTATTTCCCAGGGTGTTATTACAATAGCCACAGAGATCTCTTCATCTACAATTCTCTTTAGTTGGCTTTTGTATCTCACAGGCATGTCCTTCTTGACTATCCTGTGAGCCACCCTTGGGTCAGGCCAAGTTCTCACCCTCTCCCTTTCATATTGAAAGGTTTGTTTGAGGGTGAATAATCTCATAGCTTCTCTCTTCATGTTCATTATAGAGGTCGAAGCAACATAACTTTTGTCAATGCTTTTCAGCATTTCCTCATCATGTCTCTTTTGTTGCTCCTCCTCTTCTAACTTTACCCTCACAGTGTCCTGCTGTGAGGTGGGAGTGATGGTTTGTGGTTTGGCTTTGGGTAGAGGTATAACTGCTGAAAGTGGCAGGCTATCCTCCTCATCCTCCTCTTCTTCATCTTGCAGCCTCAGCACCCTTCTCTTCTTCTTCAAGGGTGGATCATTGGCTGCGGGTTTTGGTGGTAAAGGAGTTGGTTTTGTGGGTTGTGGTTGGGTTGTTGGTGTGGGAATGTTGGCAGGCACTGCTAGCAGCCTAGAGATAAGGGCTGGTTTAGTTAGCTTAACTAGCAGTGTCCTGTTCCCAGCACCGGCTTCAGATAGGGCCTCAGCGACCAGTCCCTTTGTAAAATCACCAGCCGAACAAATCTTGGTGGTTATTGCCAAGAGTTTGTCCCTGGTCAATGCCTTAACATCAAGGACTGGTCTACCCAGGTACTTCGAAGTGAACCTACTCATAGCCTCAAGTTTCTGTCTTTCCTCTTGGCTATGAGTAGTCCATCGGTACTCAATCTCTCTCCTCTCCATATTCCTGATCTCTTGATCTAGCAAGGCAGTGTCCTTGTTAAAGCCTTGCCTGAACAGCTGTTCAATGACTTTGTTCATTGAACGGTTATGCTCAGCATCAGCCTCCTTGACAAGGGCTGCTAGATCAGGATCAGCCACCTTCTTTCCCTCTCCCTTATTCTTATCAGTTATACTGAAATCCTTTTGGATTTCAGCCACTTCTATATGCTCTACCTCCCTCACTTTCCTCTTCCCCTTCTCCCTTACCCTACTACTCTCCTCAGCCAACTCCCTCTCTACCACCACCTCTTTTTCTGCCTCTTTCTCCTCCTCTCCCCTCTTCCTCTTGTCTTGCACTGATGTCTCCCCCTTTTTGGGTGCATTGGTTGGGGTTTGACTATCAGCAAGAGCCTTAGATATGGCAACCTCCACCATAGGTTGTATATATGTGGGAAGCCTCTCATCAAGGGTTTGAATAACTATATCTTTAAGGATGGGTGTGATGAGAGGCAGGGATTTCTGTAGGATAGCATCCAGCTGCTCAGGGGGGTTCTGACCCTGAGAGCTAGTGCCAGAAGCAGGGGCTGGTGGCTGAGTTTGTGGGAGTGGCTCAGTGTTTGTGAGACCTTCGGGTGAAGGTGCCATCTGTGGGGTAGTGGTGGCAGATGGACTTCTATCCTGAGTCATTTGAGCAAGCAGCTCTTTGAGTCTGCTTATCTCATCCTCAAGGATAGTGTTTTGAGCTACTACATCGTAGAAGAAGCTCAGGTCATCATCAGCATGAGCTGAATCACCTGACCTCCTGACATTGTCAGGATGAACATGTCCTGAGTGTGGCTCAGTAATGACATGTGCCCCTTGTTCATGGTACTGGGGACTTCTGGCCTCCGGATTGGATCCATCATCGGCCATTGCCTCTGGTGAGGTCTTAGTGATGTTACCAGCTTCACCCTGCTCAGATGTTGATGCAGGGGAAGTGGCAGCCTCACTAGATTGTTCCAACTCCCTAGCCACACTGGGAGATTGAACTGATTCTCTGTGCTGTGGGCTCCTATCAGCACTTGTACCCACCCCCTCTTCGGTTGGAGTCTCCCCAGGTGTAATAGGTTTCTGGGGAGAGGGTGGAGTGCTCAGATCGGTCAGCACTTTGGCTATTACCAATGTTGGGCTTAGTGGGGCGGTCTCCTTAGTATGTGGGCTAGAAGCAGTGTGCACATGGGGAGGACTGTGCTCTTCAATGGCAGTCTCCTCAAGTGAGAGAGACCCCAGTAATGTGGTTGCCCCAAAATTGGTTGCATCAAGCTCCTGTTGAGAGGAAGCCTGTGCGGTTGTGGTGGGTGGAGTCGTGGTACCTGCTGGGAGAATCGAGCCAGCAGGCACATCCTGCCTTTGTGTGGCAGGGGCATCCTCAGGGGACTCATCTCCCTGAGTAGCCTTTGTGGGCTTCTTTTGGCTTTTGGCTTGGTGGGGACTTTGGATTTGGAGGTGGAGGCTGTGGGTTCCAGCTGCGTGGGTTTTCGCAGCCGGCCAGCCTGTTTCAGTGTTGGTCAGTGTTGTGCCTGGAGTATACCTCGGCTTGAACAGCCATGGCAGGGACCCCAGTGCCAACTAGTCCCTCAGCCTGAAGCTGGTATTCGATCATGGCCATTATGAACCGTGGATATAAGTTCCAACGGTTAGAAAAAGGTTTTGTGGCCATGTCCTTGAGTTCCAAAAATAAAAGATCAGTAAAATTTAAAGGTTGTTTCTCAAGGATAGAATACAATACCTGCTGCCACCTTGTGGACATCTGATCCCACGAAGAGGTCTTGGGAGCCAGACATACATTCACCATGTGGAAGATCAATCGTTGAGGGTCAGGAAAGTGTTTCTTCAACAAGGTGGAGGCGGAGAGGTTACCCTGATAGTCATGAGATGTGAAGGAGAGATCCAGGGTACCTTTCGGGTAGGAAGTTGGGTGAGTGGCATCCTCCAGCTCTAGGGTTTGGCGTAGTGTAGCTGGAGTGATAACCACGAGTTTGCCGTTGACGGAGGACCGGAGGGAGACCTCGGCATTCTGCTCTCCGGTTTGGACAGTGACATTTGTCCAAAACTCCGTCAAGGAGTCAGTGTATAGAGTGGGGTTCAAGAGAAAAGCCGTTTTGTATGGTGAGTCATGCATAAGATCGACGGCTTGGTGAAATTTGGGCCATAATGGCGATTTGGTGAGATGGGCGACACAGTTGTGTCGAGGTTTCAGTTGCATGTTCGCCATTAATGGTGTATGGGAATTTCAGAGGTTTGTAAGGATTAGATCAAGTGAGGAGTAAATGCTCTGAAGATGGGGTATTTATAGGGTAGGTTAAAGGTTGAAAGAAAACTACTGAAGGTGTTGGTGTTAGTTATCAGTTGTTGTAACAACTGATGACGTGGTTTTAACCTTCAGTTGTTGTAACATCTGAGGACTTGGTATTAGTCTTCAGTAGTTGAAACTACTGAGACCTTGGTTTTGTCCTTCAGATGTTGTGAACGTCTGAAGAGTTACTGTCAGTCAGTAGTTATGAACTACTGATGACCTAGTATTCTTCTTCAGACGTTGGAACAACTGAAGACTTGGTGTTAGCCTTCAGTAGTTGTGAACTACTGAGATCAGTAGTTGTGAACTACTGAAGACATGGTATTGCTTCAGTTGTTGTAAACAACTGAGGACTTGGTTTTAGCCTTCAGTAGTTGTGAACTACTGTTGTCAGTAGTTACGAACTACTGAAGACATGCTTTTGTCCTTCAGTTGTTTGTGTATGAAACATCAGCTGTTGTTATTAGCTGATGAGAAATGACTCATCAGCTGTTTCTGTCAAATCAGTTGTTTCATACTAGCCTCCACACTTACTCATCAGCTCTTTGGCTGATTTTCAGATGTTTCATTGACCCTTCAGCTCTTGTGAATATTTATGCCTTCAGCTCTTGTGATCAGATGTTCACAAGTGCTGATGAAGTATTCTTCAGAGCCGGTGAACAAATTTTCAGTATTTGTGTAAGATTACACATCAGTACTTATGAGCAAAATTTGTTCTTCAGTACTTATTTATTTGAAAATCATACATCAGTAGTTGTAATCCACCTCACTACATCAGTTGTTTTTTAATAAATAATGTACATCAGTACTTTGAGTCATTTTAGTCTTCAGTAGTTGTGAAAGAGCTGAAGACTAAATTACTCATCAGTACTTGTATTTGACCTTTGCTTTTCAGTAGTTGTGAACTACAAGCACCAGCATAGGTCAAATCAATCAAGCTGTAGCATACCAAGCCTTAGTACCAAATTTTGGAATGTGGCACTATCTAAAGGCTTAGTAAAAATGTCTGCAAGCTCATCAGCACTAGGTACAAACTTAGGATCAATCAGACCTTTCTCATAGCAATCCCTGATAAAATGATGTCTGATCTCAATATGTTTGGTCCTTGAGTGCTGGACTGGATTCTTAACAATACAGAGAGCTGAAGCACTATCCATTAATAATGGAGTCTTAGTCTCAGTAATGCCATAATCCAGAAGTTGGTTCTGAAGCCAGAGTATTTGAGAGGTACAGCTTGCAGCAGCAATATACTCAGCTTCAGCAGTGGATGTAGCAATGGATGTTTGTTTCTTACTCTGCCAAGAAACTAAACAATTGCCTAGGAATTGGCAACCACCAGAAGTGGATTTTCTGGTGACTTTGCATCCTGCATAGTCACTATCAGAGAAAGCAACTAATTTGCAAGAATGCCCAGCTGAATACCAAAGACCTAGTGATTGGGTACCTTGCAGATATCTAAAGATCCTTTTGACTGCAATCAAATGGGATTCTTTAGGTGCAGCCTGAAATCTAGCACAAGCACATGTAGAAAACATAATGTCTGGTCTAGAAGCTGTAAGGTACATCAAGGACCCAATCATACATCTGTAAAGGGTTTCATCAACCGCTTTACCTTTCTGATCTACATCTAGTTGTGTGATGCTGCTCATGGGAGTAGAACAGGGCTTACAGGATTGTAAATCAAACTTATTTAACAACTCTTTGGTATACTTGGACTGATGGATGAAGATTCCATCATCCAGTTGTTTGATTTGCAAACCCAGAAAGTACTGTAATTCTCCCATAGCACTCATTTCAAATCTCAGCTTCATAAGCTTTGTAAATTCATCACACAACTTTGGATCAGAGGATGCAAAGATGATATCATCAACATAAATCTGAACAAGGAGCTTATGTTGTCCCACAGTCTTGATGAATAAGGTTTTATCAATGGTGCCTCTAGTGAACTTATTCTCTAGAAGAAAGGTTGAGAGTGTCTCATACCAGGCTCTAGGTGCTTGCTTCAGCCCATAGAGAGCCTTATCAAGCTTGTACACCCAATCAGGATGTTTATTGTCCTCAAAGCCTGGTGGTTGACACACATAAACCTCTTCTTTTATTTTTCCATATAGGAAAGCACTTTTAACATCCATTTGATAAACCTTGAGACTGTGAAAGGCAGCATAAGCTAAGAACAGTCTGATTGCTTCCAGTCTGGCCACAGGTGCAAAGGTCTCATCATAATCGATGCCTTCCTCCTGTGCAAACCCTTGGACAACCAGTCTGGCCTTGTTCTTGACAATTTGGCCCTTCTCATCTGTTTTGTTCCTGAATACCCACTTGGTGCCTATAGTACACTTATCTTTAGGTAATGGAACAAGCTCCCACACTTGCTGTTTCTTGAATTGAAGAAGCTCAAGCTGCATAGCTTCCACCCATCCATTGTCTCTCAAAGCAATATGATAGTTCTTTGGCTCTTGCTGACTGATGAAGAGAGCATAGAAGCAGAAATTGGACAATTGATTCCTGGTTGAAACTCCAGCATGGATATCACCACTGATTTGTGAAGTGGGGTGATTCTTGAGCTCTTGATAAACTATAATATCTGTGCAAGTGTTTGTAGACCTATCAGCAGCAACAGATGGTGATGGAGATTCCTGAAACCATGTAGAGGATGGCAGCTCAAATGAAGTAGAGCAAGCAGAAATCTCATCAGCATTTGTAGTGGATGGAGCTGCTGAGGCTACAGGAGCATCAGGTTCAGTGAACTTAGGTAGATTGTCACTGATCCTGAAGAGGTGAGTACTGACTTCATCATCATCAGTACCACTAGGTAGAGATCTGCTGATAGGCTCAACAGATGGAGGTTGATAAGGAACATATTGCAGTATGTCCAGATCAAACAACTCCACAGGGTTTTGTGGAATCTTGTCCTTTGGAGATTCATTGAACTTAACATGCAAAGTTTCTTCAACTCCCTTGGTTCTACAGTTGAAGACTCTGTATGCTTTGCAAGTTGATGAATAACCAACAAAGTACCCTGCATCCACCTTACTAGCAAACTTATGGAGTGGGTTGCTAGTGTTGAGAATAAAACAAGGACACCCAAAGGCTCTAAAGAATGAAATAAGAGGAGCCAAATGATGAAGAACTTCATATGGAGTCTTCATCAACCTCTTATTTACCAAAGCTCTATTTTGTACATAGCAAGCTGTATTGACAGCTTCAGCCCAAAAGGTCAGTGGCAACCCAGAGTCAGCCAACATTGACCTTGCTGCTTCAATGAGGGTCCTGTTCTTTCTCTCCACCACTCCATTCTGCTCAGGAGTTCTAGGAATGCTAAACTGCCTTCTAATTCCCTTAGACAGGTAGAAGTCATCAAGTGTGTGGTTTCTAAATTCTGTTCCATTGTCACTCCTCACACACTTGACCTGTAGGGAATACTGCTTTTCTACTTGTAACACAAAGTTCATTATTGTCTTTGCTGCTTCATCCTTGGAGTGCAAGAAGAAAGTCCATACAAACCTGGAGTAATCATCCACAATTACCAGGCAGTATTTCTTCTTTGCCATGCTCATTACTCTGACAGGACCAAAGAGATCCATGTGCAGAAGTTGTAAGCAGGCAGTGGACTTTGGTTCTTCTATTGAAGGGAATGAAACTTTGTGTTGTTTTCCTTTCAAGCAAGCAGTGCAGTCATCTTCACACTTGAACTCCTTCAGAGGCAATCCTCTTACTAAACCATGGCTTATAAGCTGATTCATGTTCTTGAAATTTACATGACCCAGCCTTCTATGCCATAGTGTAGACTCTTGAGGAGATGCCTTGGAGAATAGGCAAGGATGGCCTTTTAGATCCATCTTTTTGGAAAGATCTAAGGCATACACTCTTCCTGTCCTGTTGGCCTTCAGGAGAGTGTGTTCATCCAATGCCTTGTCAATCAAACTTAGAACTTTGGATGACAGAATCTGACAGTTCTGGCTTGTGAAAAGGGCAACATGGCCTTTGTCACACATTTGACTGACACTCAAGAGGTTGTACTTGAGATTCTCCACATGGTTAACATCATCAAACTTTATTTCCCCGTTGGAAACAAAGCCTTTTCCTATGATGTAACCCTTTGCATCATTGCCAAAAGAAACAAATCCCTTCTTTCCTTGAGAGTAGTCATTAAGAAGGGAGCTGCTTCCTGTCATGTGCATGGATCCTCCACTGTCTACATACCAGATGCTTCTATGGCATGTTGAAGAACCCTGCAAACACAACTATGTGTTAGTTTGTCTTGGAGACCCAAACCTGCTTGGTTTTGGGTCTGTTCTCAGCTACAGGTGCAGCACTAACAGTTGTGTTGTGTGTGACAGCTTGAGGTGAAGAAGATGGTACAGAAGAGGAACCCTTTGGCTTGGACTTCCTTTTCTGTGGTTTCAACACAAGAGCATCTAAGTGGTTGACTCTTCCCACTAGCTGCTGAACCATCATCACCAATTGTGTCTGATTCTGTGATAGGGCTTTCAGCTCTTCAGACACATTGGAGTTTGCTGATGATGAGTTCCTATGTTGTACCATCTTTTTCTGAGCAACCTCAGCTGTTGCCTGAGTTATCCCTACCTTCTTCTTAGGTTTAGCTTTGGGCTTAGGGATTTCAGGCTTGGATGTTGCTAATACAAACTTGGTTTCAAACTCATTCTTCATTTTATTGATGCTCTCAGTAATTTTCTCCTTCTGTTTGAGTTTGGAACCCCTTTTGTACCAGCAATCATCAGTAAGATGATTGAACAAGCCACATATCTCACATGGCTTTTTCTTCATCTTATGCTGATCATCAGCTGAAGAGGATTTAACTACTGAAGACTTGTTCTTCAGCTGTTTGTCATCAGTACTAGCAGTTTTCTTCCTAGTGCCTGCTTTCCTGATATCCTCTCTAGCTGTCTTCAAACCTTTCCTACTGTTAGTTTTCTTCTCTTTAGTGCTAACAGTATTTGAGGTTTGAACTTCAGATGTTGTCACTTGCTCTCCAGTACCTTCAGTACTTCTAGTGACAACTCCTGAGTTGATCAGCCTTTTGGTCATGTGACATTCTATCTCTGATGATGCTGATTCAGAGGATAGTAAGTCACATGATGAGAAGGATTGGTTATTGCTCTCCCCATCAGATTCAACTTCTGCTCTTGAAATGAAGTTTGTGGGAGGAGCAGTGTGATTATAACCAATGCCAAACTTCACATTGGAAGCTGTTTGCTTGCTAAGAAGCATTTCAAAACCCTTGCATGATTGCACCCATCGATCACACTCAACTTGGGTGGTTGCAAGAGTTTCCTTGAGATCTTTGTACTTCTCTAGAAGTACATCTTCCCTACCTTTAGCATCTTTGATTTGGTAGTTAAGCTTGTAAATCTCATCATTTTTATCTTTTAGAACAACCTCAAAATCAGCTTTTCTTTTGGAAATGGTGTGCTCAAGCTCAAGATTTTTATCTATTAAAGCTACATTTGCTTCTCTAATAGAAGCAAATGCTGCTATGCATGACTCTGAACAAAGCTTGGCTTTTGCCTCAGTGGATACCTGAGATGAGGCATTAGATGATGACCCTTCAGCAGACTCAAGGGCCATCAGAGCAAGATTTCCAAAAGGTTGGTCACCACCATGTTGACCAGCACCTTGGAGTAGTGGTTCCTGACCAGATAGCTCTTCTGGTAGACTACTCCAGTCAACAGCAGTTGGGGTGAAAAAGCTTTGTTGTTGAGGTTGTGTGTGGTGATGAGATTGGGAAGAATGAGGCTCTGGAAGAGCATGAGGTGGTTGAGCCGGGGGTGCTTGAGTTTGACCAGGCTGAGGCATGTAGTAACAGGGGTAAGGATAAGGCATATGACCCTGTGGCACAAAATAAGCAGGTGGTGCCTGTGCCTGAGATGGATGGGTAGAACTGTAGGAGGGTTGCCCTTTATGCTGTGAGCTATTGCTGGGAAAAGTTACAAAGGGTGCAGATGAGTTAGATCCAGATGATCTACACTCTCTTGCAAAGTGTCCAAGCCTTTGGCACTTGTGACACCTCAACTTGCTCTTGTCAAAACCAACTTTGGTTTGCCAGAGAGTCCTGGGAATTTCCTACCAGTTCTTTTGTAGAACTTCTGAGAGCGGATATTTATCATTGCCATTTGGTTCAAAATATCCATCTCTTCCTGATCATCATCTGGAATGCCCTTCAAATCCTCCATCAGAAAACACAAGTTGTCACCACCTCCTCCTGAACTACTAACACCAACAAAAGCTTGTTCTGAGTTTGTAGAGAAATCAATATGCTCATCATAAGAACTTTCTGATGAAGCATATTCTGACTCATGACTTATCAAGGCAGCATTACCTTGGACAAAGTCATCAGCAAGTTTGCCAGAAGATGATAACTTCCTCTTTTGCTCTACCTCTCTCTCAAAAGTGAGCAATTTCCCATGAAGTTGGGTGAGAGATAGAGTGTCCAGGTCAGCACTGGAGCGTAGGACAATGGTATATGTGTCCCATCTCTCAGGCAATGACCTGAGGAACCTGTTGTTCATCTGGCTTTTGGAGTACTCTTGTTTAACCATCTTCAGCTCAGAGATTAAACAAGAGAACCGCTCAAACTGCTGGGTCAGAGTCTCACCCTTTCTATATGAGAAAGTCTCATATTGTTGGGCAAGGATTTCCCTATTGTTTGCTAAGACCGAATCAGTTCCTCCAAATTGTTCCTTTAGAGCAACCCATAGGTCATGAGCAGACTCATGATGCAAGAGCCCTGAATATATCTCGTTTGGAATGGCCATGGCTAAAATTCCATGGGCTCTAGCATCAATTTCGAACAGCTTTAGATCTTCGTCCGAATATTGTTCAGGTTTCTTCGCAACCTGTTCATTAGACTCCGGGACGCTCACCATAGGCTTGTATGGCCCATGCACCACTGACTTCCAACAACCAGCACTGTTGACGGCCAAGTGGTGTAGCATACGTCTTTGCCATATGTTATACTCGTTCCTAACCAGCATCGGAGGCTTGGTTGCGGAACCAGTATTGTGAGGATCATTGGTTGGTGTTGTCATCTCAGGTTTTGGTCAAAAACAAGTTTAAACACGACAAACGTAACTCAAAACCACCAAAAGACCTCAAGATTTTGGCCGTAAACAGCAGAAACTCACTCTCTATGGCTAACTCTTGCAAATTGCTAATTCGATCAAACTGAGAGATCAAAAGAGCAGTTTTAACTGATCAATGTTGAAATCGATCAATGATTAACCTGCTCTGATACCATTTGTCAGGATCTCAGCCTCTCGGTTGATCAATTAGATTATGTTTGCAGCGGATTTAGCACATTAATTAGCAATTAGAGCAAGAACATAAAAGATATTTCAAATTAAAGCATAAACAAAGAGAGAAGAGTTTCTGCAAAACAATAAATGTTCTATTGGTCGCACGTTTCGGCAATTAAAACAGTATGGTTACCCATCCTTTTATAGGCGGCAAAAGGATGGGCATGATGTCCTTTTTCTGACATCACTGAATATTCAAATTACAACTGATAAAACATAAAACTACTGAAGATGTCAACAACTGACATCTTCTTACAAAAGTTCCTAAGTGCTGACAAAAGTAAACTACTGAAATCCTACAACGACTGAAGAACAAACTCTTCAGTCGTTTATAACTACTGATACTATAACAACTGAAGAACATGCTCTTCAGTTGTTGTACAACTACTGAAACAAAATAAAACTACTGAGAAAGAAAAACCACCACAACAACTGAAGAAGACTTCTTCAGTTGTTGTGACAAACTCTGAGTCTTCAGTACTTGGTCTTCAGACTTGTCTTCAGATGATATAACAACTGATGACTTCAGTAGATATCATCAGTTGTTGTCTTCAGTCTTTGTCTTCAGACTTTGTGCTTCAGTAGAAGATCTTCAGTTCTTTAGTTCTTCAGCTTTTGATGCTTCAGTACTTGGTCTTCAGTACTTGAAGTCTTCAGTACTTGTAAGATCAGTACTTCAGACTTCAGTATTTGGTCTTCAGTACTTTGGAGTCTTCTTCAGCTGATGTTCTTCAGTTCTTTGATCTTCATACTTTGTTCTTCAGACTTTGTCATAACAGCAGAAGGCTGGAGCTAAGATGCTCTCGAGTTTGACATTCAAGCAAGAGAACACAATAGCTGATGAGAGTCTTCAGATGTTCTCGAGTCTGACATTCAAGCAAGAGAACATTGTAACTGATGGGAGTCTTCAGCAGTTGTAGCAGTGGCATGTGGGACTTAGAGGTTTTCCTGATCTTGGCTCATTGGTTCTATTGGTCCAACACATCATTTGAGCATATTGTCGAAAAGACCTTACCGGACGAACAACCACTAGGTACAAATGTTTAACACTGTATCATATACTTTAATAAACAATATAATTAATATGTTTTGTTATTTTTCCGTAACTAATATTTATACAATTAAATGTAGATGTCATCGGTTTTGTTGCTGAGGTTGGAGAACTTAAAAGTTACACAACCAAGAAGGGGAAGGAGAGCAAAAAAATTAACATCACGATTCAAGATCTACAGTTTGCATTTTTCATTAACAAAAAAATACGACTATTCTTAAAAATATATGATTTAATTACATTGTGTTATTTTATTAACGTTTAATTTCATTGTAACAGGATGAGGAAGATTTATCTTTCTCTATGGGACTCATACGCCTCTGATATCTTACATCATTTTCAAAATAAAGAAGGCAGTTCAGTGACTGTAGTCATTCTTCAATTTGGTACTCTAAAGTATTTTGGTCGTTTTGGATATGTGAACAATTCCTTCAGTGTGTCTAAGCTGTTTATCGATTCCAATATAGATGAAATCGTATCTTTTAGAAACAGGTTTGTATTAATTATTAAAGATGTTCTTATTATCTTTTATTTTTTTGCATATTTATGTATATTAGATTACTTAAATAATATTGTTTATAAACTTTTACAGCTTGCTTCAGAAGTCATCCGCTTCATCATCATCAACTTAAACCTCCATGCTTTCAGGACTATTCTTATCTCTGTATGATGAGTTTGTTGAGAAAACCGAGTTTAACAATATTGCAGAAATAAGTTTAAATGAGGTAGTAATATTTTTTACTTTCAATTTAAATATTAACCGTATGTTCTTCAGAATTTCTAAAGTAATATTATTATCTGTTTGTTATAGGTTAAACAAGTTGTAATTGTAGGCACGGTGAAGCTGATACCCGTTGACATCCCTTGGTTTTATGAAGCATGTAAGACATGTAACAGGAAGGTTTGCAAAGATGAAGATGAGACATCAGTTCATAATGAAGGTGATAAAGAAGCTGTCTACGTTTGCGAGACTAATAAATGCAAAGGAAAGTTGATTGAAGTTACAAAAAGGTATATACTCATACGTAATATACTTTAATTTAATATATGTTATAAATACATTATTTAACCATTACTTATGTTTTCTATCCAGGCTTAGAATACCATTAACGGTTCAAGATTGCACCGGTAATGTTTCATTGACTTTGTTTGACCGTGAGGCATGTAAACTTCTAAAAAAGAGTTCAACCTTTTTGATAGTGAAATTTTTTAATGTAAGAATTAAATACTTTTATTCTATAAATTAATTTTTAATTTTTAATATATGAAGATTACTAATTTCTTTTGATTAATTATATTTTTTAACAGGGTGATAGTGAAGATTTATACCCCGAAGAGTTTTCTGTTTTGTTGGAGCGAAAGTTTGCTTTTAAGATTGATATCACAAAATTTAATGTGGAACATAATCATTATTTTTTTGGTATCAATAAATTAACTGAAGACCCGAATGTCATTATTGAGCTTCAAAAGAAAGCCAATATTTTGGAGGTAATATTTATATATTATTTTATTACTTCGTAATATCCTCAAAAGAAGTGCTAGCTTCGTAAAAAATCTGGTCCCTGAAATAAACTTCGTAAAAAATAACCGGTCCCTGAAATGCTAGCTTCCTCAATTGCTTCAATGTACTCTTTATCATCATCCAAAAGGCCTCTTGAAAAACACGCATCTCTAAAAGTAGGACACACAGAACCATTAAATGTTCTAATATCCTCAAAAGAAGTTGGTCCTTTCACCTTATTCAACAATATTCTCAAATAATACGCTTCACCAAGAGATGGAGATACCGAATGTATTCTACCAATTGAAAAACCAATCTTTCTGGGTATCCAAGTACGTTTGTCAGCTTTCCATACAAACTTTGTAGGAAATTCAACATAATTTAGTTTACGTGCCTGAGGGTAAATTTTATTGCATTTCATCCATTCGGTAAACATCGAAGTAGACATAGATTGTTTATCTAGAACGTTGTCTATATGATCATCTGCTTCGTATAAAACTTGTTGTTGACCTGGTAGATGAAAGGGAAGCCTAATAACTGAAGGAGTCCTGTAATGAACATCATATCCATATATACGCCAAGATGCTTCACAAGCAGATATGTACCTACAGTTGTAATATTCTTTGATCTCGTCAACCGACTCAACTGTACCGTTTTGTTCATTAGTTGGAACAAAACAAACAGTGGCTCTATCATTACCTTTGTTTATATACTTAAACAAATACTTGATTGAACCAGCTTGATTACACCATTCCATGTTGATATGCGCCTGATATCTTTTGAGAAGCTCTTTATTGTACGGAACCACGCTTCGATTATCCAACTGCACCCCTGATTTTTCAACGAATAAGCCAGAATTTCGTCTCTTATACATTGGAAAACCATCTGAGTCAATAGATGTTTCCTGACGAAACTTTTTTGGAAAGTTTTTTGAGCATCTTCCATCAATCATGCACGGACACTTCATATTGTGAACACCACAAGGACCATGAATCATGAACTCACTTACAAGAGAATATAATTCTGGATCTTTATTCTTGTCTGGTATTTCAGCAGATTTAAACGGATCAATATGTTCAACAGTAGGTAATTTGTGATCGGCATGCATAAATAGACATACATGAGCATGAGGCAAGCCACGTTTTTGAAACTCCACAGTGTATACCACTAAAATATTGTAAAACAAAAAAAAATAAGGATTATATGTTGTCCGAATATAATTAAAAAATACAAAAAGTATAATATTTCCCAAAATTATATAATATAAATGCATACGTATATATAAAGATTGATATAAAATAGTGTTTGTCATACCTGCCTCAACTTTGCCGAGAATTGACTTATCTTTGAGGTCTTTAATCATCGAATCAAGTTTAATCTTAAAAAATCTGCACAAGATATCAGGACGATCTTCCGCTTTAAGTGTCGTGTCTTTCAAAAATCGTTTAACCTCCGGCCATTTGGGGTTGCATGTGATTGTTATAAAAAAATCAGGATATCCATACCACCGACATAGCGACATGGCATCAAGATAATTTTGTAACATGTAACGTGCACCACCAGTAAAAGAGGAAGGTAATATAACACGTTGACCAACAGTTGATACATCAACGGTGCCCTGCTTTTTTGCCGCATGTAATTTCTCATAAGACTCGCTCCTTAACGTCTTCTGTTGACTGCGTATAAAAAGTAGTCTTTCACTTTCAATCATTGTATACGCATCAACCAAAAATTGTTGAAAAAGCCTTCTACCATTAAGAATTAAAGACAAACCAACAGTTCTGTCTTGGATTCGGTAACTAAAAAATTGCCTCATCAAAATAGTGGATCTTTTGGAAGTGTTAGACCCTGATGGAATTGTATGCGGTATGCCTATCCTGTAACCATCCTCGCCATAAGGAAAAAGCAATGGATACTGAAGTGCTAGGTATGAAGGATGGAGCTCACTAATACGCTGTAAGTTTCCAGCTCTAGTCTTTACAATAATGTCTCTGGTTTCAAATGAATTATCAAGGTCACCAACTATTAAAGCAGCAACTTCTGAGGCAGTTGGCAAGTTAGAAGTTCTTCCATCTTCATTCCTTTTTGCAATTAGACGCAACCGTAAATTTGTGTCGGGATTTTTTTGAAAACAGTCTCTAACCATTCTATAACATTTAACCAGTTGATTATTTGAATCTAACATGTCCTTTAATTCTTCTATGATCTGACGATCCATTATGTCTGATGCTGTTGATTCATTGTTGGATTGCCTAATCAAAGCATTTAAACTGTTAGTTCAAAAATTGAGTATAATTAAGAACCGTATAAAATTTCTCTATTTAAAACAAAAGAGGTTGCAGTACATACCCAATTGCGCCTTGTCTGTTTGCAACTTCATTATTAGTGTCATATATATATAACTGAGAGAATTTAGGAGTCGATCCGTCTGTAGGTAGAAGGCTTCCAATAGTGTGGTAATTTCCACCGCTTAGACGGAAAACAAATGGAGCATTACCTCTATTAATGGAGGTATCAACCTTTCCACCCATTGAAGTGAAAGAAAACATTGAATTGTAACGACGTATATTTTTTAAAAAATGTCTTCCTTTAGAATCAACGCCACTGTAAAGAGAGTTATAATTGGAAGGAGGATCTTTTAAATTTGGAAGCTTAACTTTTCCGTAATAACAACAAAGAGAGTAGCTTCCTCTGGCACTGCTTAATACACTTTTTAAGGCTTCATCCTTCCAAAGTTTTGCATGACATTTTTTACATGTGTGGTTTTGATCTCCATGATCCACATAATCTGTTAAGGATTATAATAATTTTATAAGAATAAAATGTTCTAAATGTTGATTAAATTTTATATAAAGATTATGAATGGTAAAATTTTATAATGTGATTTTACCTTTTGATCGACCAATGTAATCATCATATACTGTATTATGTACATTGTTGAGATCCTCTTCTGGAAATCGTAGAATTGGAACATCATTTAAGTTGATGTTTCTCCTAGTATTCTTGCGATTTGAATAATCTGAATTGTTTGATCTATTTTGCGGAGTGAAACAAATTCCGCAAGAAAGGGAAGGAGAGCAAAAAAATTAACATCACGATTCAAGATCTACAGTTTGCATTTTTCATTAACAAAAAAATACGACTATTCTTAAAAATATATGATTTAATTACATTGTGTTATTTTATTAATATTTAATTTCATTGTAACAGGATGAGGAAGATTTATCTTTCTCTATGGGACTCATACGCCTCTGATATCTTACATCATTTTCAAAATAAAGAAGGCAGTTCAGTGACTGTAGTCATTCTTCAGTTTGGTACTCTAAAGTATTTTGGTCGTTTTGGATATGTGAACAATTCCTTCAGTGTGTCTAAGCTGTTTATCGATTCCAATATAGATGAAATCGTATCTTTTAGAAACAGGTTTGTATTAATTATTAAAGATGTTCTTATTATCTTTTATTTTTTTACATATTTATGTATATTAGATTACTTAAATAATATTGTTTATAAACTTTTACAGCTTGCTTCAGAAGTCATCCGCTTCATCATCATCAACTGAAACCTCCATGCTTTCAGGACTATTCTTATCTCTGTATGATGAGTTTGTTGAGAAAACCGAGTTTAACAATATTGCAGAAATAAGTTTAAATGAGGTAGTAATATTTTTTACTTTCAATTTAAATATTAACCGTATGTTCTTTAGAATTTCTAAAGTAATATTATTATCTGTTTGTTATAGGTTAAACAAGTTGTAATTGTAGGCACGGTGAAGCTGATACCCGTTGACATCCCTTGGTTTTATGAAGCATGTAAGACATGTAACAGGAACGTTTGCAAAGATGAAGATGAGACATCAGTTCATAATGAAGGTGATAAAGAAGCTGTCTATGTTTACGAGACTAATAAATGCAAAAGAAAGTTGATTGAAGTTACAAAAAGGTATATACTCATACGTAATATACTTTAATTTAATATATGTTATAAATACATTATTTAACCATTACTTATATTTTCTATCCAGGCTTAGAATACCATTAACGGTTCAAGATTGCACCGGTAATGTTTCATTGACTTTGTTTGATCGTGAGGCATGTAAACTTCTAAAAAAGAGTTCAACCTTTTTGATAGAGAAATTTTTGAATGTAAGAATTAAATATTTTTATTCTATAAATTAATTTTTAATTTTTAATATATGAAGATTACTAATTTCTTTTGATTAATTATATTTTTTAACAGGGTGATAGTGAAGATTTATACCCCGAAGAGTTTTCTGTTTTGTTGGAGCGAAAGTTTGCTTTTAAGATTGATATCACAAAATTTAATGTGGAACATAATCATTATTTTTTTGGTATCAATAAATTAACTGAAGACCCGAATGTCATTATTGAGCTTCAAAAGAAAGCCAATATTTTGGAGGTAATATTTATATATTATTTTATTACTAAATATTACTAATAATGATTACACACAGTTAAACCGTACTATTGGAAACATAAATGTTTAATCTTGCATAATACTACATAGGTGGAAAAATCAGACTCAGTAACCAACACATGCAATGAGATGATGTCACAGGAAACATCTACTTTAAGGGTAAGTTGTCCTCTACATTTATTTAAATATCTTATAATCTATTATAATCTGTTAATATTTTTATTTAATTATTGTTATAAGTGAACACTTTTGGTATTGTTTATCATGTTAAATATAAATATTATTAAAACATGGTTGTTTATTTTACGTGAATTGTATACATTTTATGACTTCCAATTCATATTTAACATTAATATTTTGATTATGGCTACTCTATTTTAATTTAAAATTAATAGATCCTATATTTTGAATATTCCGAAAAACTTTACAATATATATGGTTTTTTATTTTTTTAAATACTGACTATTTTTTTATTAATTTTTTTAGGATGTTATTGAAATAACTGATGATAATGTCACCCCTTTGCCTACTCGTGATGATGGAAACTCGAAATTTCAAATTGTTGAGAACTGTAAAGGCAATTCATCCAACATAGATTTGAAGCGAAAGTTGGTTGAAACATACAACGATGATGATTCCGGAGATTTATCAAGTACCAAACCACGTTGTGATGGCAAGACAACACTTCTAATTCCCAAAATTGAAAAATGACATTTGAATCTGATTATATTTCTTGTCGTCTTTTTATTTTATTACAATTAGACAGTTGGTTTTATAGTTTTTTGCAGTGGTTGTTTAAACTATTTCAGTTTTCTTTATTCTACCAAAACATTATTCTACGTTTGGATTATTTAATTGAGTGGTTATTTTTTATGCATTTATTATTAACACTCTTTTTAATGTAGTATCTATATAATGTTTTGCTCGATTATTGAGATGTATTTTTTTCAAGAAAAAATCATATAGAATGTAATCATATAATGTTTGGTAGTCTGTCGTTCCGATAGTATTTATTTTTTACTTGTGTTTTTAATTTTCAGATTCAAAACTGACACAATCTATTGCAAAGTTTATGAGACATAAAAGGAAACTTTATTTGGATGGGAGGAAAAGCAATTTGTTCCAACAAATGTCATATAACGAAGGTTAAATACACATCATTCAACCAATTACTTTTTATTGATTTTACATTAAGTTATTTCTATATATTCTTAAAAGTATATTCGACACTTGATCACTTAATACTGTTATTTTTTTGTTATTATACATAAATTATATTTTTACATTTTTAGGCACTTCAAGCATTAGATACAACTTAAACGTATGTTCAACTTTACAATCCCAATCATGTGAAAATGTCATGTCTACTCCATGTCACTCAACTCAACAACAACGTTGGAACACATCTTATTCAACAGTGCCAAACAGAACGCCCCTTTTTGATATTACAAAGGGTAAACTATATGTATATTAAATTATATTTATATTTAAATATATATTGTTTACTTAAACATTATTATGTCATGAGCAGAAAACCGACGCAACCGGAAAGAAATTATTCAAAGCAAGAGATTACACATTAATGAACAAGGTAACATAGTTAGTTTTTTTTAATTTCCTTCACAAGTACAAATGGATGTTACATTTTGCATACTTTAATAATTTACACGATGTATTTAGGCAATGACGCTTTAAAGAAGCTACGAAAAAATACCTGCACGCTCGAGAGTGATGATGGCGTCAATAAAGAAAATGTTAATCCGAATACAACACCCTTATCATACGTTCGAGCAACACCTTATTCTCCTACTCTTCTGACAGATGTTACAAGTCCATTGTCAACTGTAACAAATGGTTAGTATATTCTACCCTTGAATTATAGCGATAACTTTATCTATTATAAAACACTTGAATGACTATATTTTTCTTTTAATTTATAGGTTCCGGAAATTCCAAATTGAGACGCCAATTGCGAAAAGATCACTTACTCAATAAAAGAGCTAACCTCACATCCACAACAACAAATCTTACAGCCTCAACAACATTAAAATCCAACAATATATCTCCGGCTATCCAGGGTAATACATTATATAAATTTGTATGTAATTTATTTAAACTTATTATTGCAAAGTTATTGAATTTTAAATATCATACATTCTGTTATCCTATTTATATTTTTAATAACATTTGCTTTATCATCAATTGAATCATTAAAGGTATACCTATGTTCGACTTTGGTAATCGGCCTTATTCATCGACACCTTCAGGAATTTGTTTCACTCCGCAAAATAGATCAAACAATTTAGATTATTCAAATCGCAAGAATACTAGGAGAAACATCAACTTAAATGATGTTCCAATTCTACGATTTCCAGAAGAGGATCTCAACAATGTACATAATACAGTATATGATGATTACATTGGTCGATCAAAAGGTAAAATCACATTATAAAATTTTACCATTCATAATCTTTATATAAAATTTAATCAACATTTAGAACATTTTATTCTTATAAAATTATTATAATCCTTAACAGATTATGTGGATCATGGAGATCAAAACCACACATGTAAAAAATGTCATGCAAAACTTTGGAAGGATGAAGCCTTAAAAAGTGTATTAAGCAGTGCCAGAGGAAGCTATTCTCTTTGTTGTTATTACGGAAAAGTTAAGCTTCCAAATTTAAAAGATTCTCCTTCCAATTATAACTCTCTTTACAGTGGCGTTGATTCTAAAGGAAGACATTTTTTAAAAAATATACGTCGTGACAATTCAATGTTTTCTTTCACTTCAATGGGTGGAAAGGTTGATACCTCCATTAATAGAGGTAATGCTCCATTTGTTTTCCGTCTAAGCAGTGAAAATTACCACACTATTGGAAGCCTTCTACCTACAGACGGATCGACTCCTAAATTCTCTCAGTTATATATATATGACACTGATAATGAAGTTGCAAACAGACAATGCGCAATTGGGTATGTACTGCAACCTCTTTTGTTTTAAATAGAGAAATTTTATATGGTTCTTAATTATACTAAATTTTTTAACTAACAGTTTAAATGCTTTGATTAGGCAATCCAACAATGAATCAACATCATCAGACATAATGGATCGTCAGATCATAGAAGAATTAAAGGACATGTTAGATTCAAATAATCAACTGGTTAAATGTTATAGAATGGTTAGAGACTGTTTTCAAAAAAATCCCGACACAAATTTACGGTTGCGTCTAATTGCAAAAAGGAATGAAGATGGAAGAACTTCTAACTTGCCAACTGCCTCAGAAGTTGCTACTTTAATAGTTGGTGACCTTGATAATTCATTTGAAACCAGAGACATTATTGTAAAGACTAGAGCTGGAAACTTACAGCGTATTAGTGAGCTCCATCCTTCATACCTAGCACTTCAGTATCCATTGCTTTTTCCTTATGGCGAGGATGGTTACAGGATAGGCATACCGCATACAATTCCATCGGGGTCTAACACTTCCAAAAGATCCACTATTTTGATGAGGCAATTTTTTAGTTATCGAATCCAAGACAGAACTGTTGGTTTGTCTTTAATTCTTAATGGTAGAAGGCTTTTTCAACAATTTTTGGTTGATGCGTATACAATGATTGAAAGTGAAAGACTACTTTTTATACGCAGTCAACAGAAGACGTTAAGGAGCGAGTCTTATGAGAAATTACAAGCGGCAAAAAAGCAGGGCACCGTTGATGTATCAACTGTTGGTCAACGTGTTATATTACCTTCCTCTTTTACTGGTGGTGCACGTTACATGTTACAAAATTATCTTGATGCCATGTCGCTATGTCGGTGGTATGGATATCCTGATTTTTTTATAACAATCACATGCAACCCCAAATGGCCGGAGGTTAAACGATTTTTGAAAGACACGACACTTAAAGCGGAAGATCGTCCTGATATCTTGTGCAGATTTTTTAAGATTAAACTTGATTCGATGATTAAAGACCTCAAAGATAAGTCAATTCTCGGCAAAGTTGAGGCAGGTATGACAAACACTATTTTATATCAATCTTTATATATACGTATGCATTTATATTATATAATTTTGGGAAATATTATACTTTTTGTATTTTTTAATTATATTCGGACAACATATAATCCTTATTTTTTTTTGTTTTACAATATTTTAGTGGTATACACTGTGGAGTTTCAAAAACGTGGCTTGCCTCATGCTCATGTATGTCTATTTATGCATGTCGATCACAAATTACCTACTGTTGAACATATTGATCCGTTTATATCTGCTGAAATACCAGATAAGAATAAAGATCCAGAATTATATTCTCTTGTAAGTGAGTTCATGATTCATGGTCCTTGTGGTGTTCATAATATGAAGTGTCCGTGCATGATTGATGGAAGATGCTCAAAAAACTTTCCAAAAAAGTTTCGTCAGGAAACATCTATTGACTCAGATGGTTTTCCAATGTATAAGAGACGAAATTCTGGCTTATTCGTTGAAAAATCAGGGGTGCAGTTGGATAATCGAAGCGTGGTTCCGTACAATAAAGAGCTTCTCAAAAGATATCAGGCGCATATCAATGTGGAATGGTGTAATCAAGCTGGTTCAATCAAGTATTTGTTTAAGTATATAAACAAAGGTAATGATAGAGCCACTGTTTGTTTTGTTCCAACTAATGAACAAAACGGTACAGTTGAGTCGGTTGACGAGATCAAAGAATATTACAACTGTAGGTACATATCTGCTTGTGAAGCATCTTGGCGTATATATGGATATGATGTTCATTACAGGACTCCTTCAATTATTAGGCTTCCCTTTCATCTACCAGGTTAACAACAAGTTTTATACGAAGCAGATGATCATATAGACAACGTTCTAGATAAACAATCTATGTCTACTTCGATGTTTACCGAATGGATGAAATGCAATAAAATTTACCCTTAGGCACGTAAACTAAATTATGTTGAATTTCCTACAAAGTTTGTATGGAAAGCCGACAAACGTACTTGGATACCCAGAAAGATTGGTTTTTCAATTGGTAGAATACATTCGGTATCTTCATCTTTTGGTGAAGCGTATTATTTGAGAATATTGTTGAATAAGGTGAAAGGACCAACTTCTTTTAAGGATATTAGAACATTTAATGGTTCTGTGTGTCCTACTTTAAGAGATGCATGTTTTTCAAGAGGCCTTTTGGATGATGATAAAGAGTACATTGAAGCAATTGAGGAAGCTAGCATTTCAGGGACCGGTTATTTTTTACGAAGTTTATTTGCTACGATGTTAATGTCTGATAGCCTTTCTCGGCCAGATTTTGTGTGGGAAAAAACTTGGACTTACTTATCTGATGGAATACTTTACAACCAACGTATTATCTTAAAACATCCAGGTATTATTAATTAAAATTTTTTTTTAAATTACATGTATTAAGTGAAGTTACTCACTATTTTCTCATACAACTTTATGTTTTATATGTATATTATCAGATTTGTTGCTTTCAGACGAACAAGTTAAAAACCTTACGTTGTATGAGATTGAAAAGTTCTTGCTTGGTAATAATTCAAGTCTACGAAGGTTCTCGACCATGCCTTATCCCGATGACAATCTTATATCTTCTGCAAACAATTTGTTACTTAATGAAGAACTGGCATATAACAAAGACGTATTGCAAGATGAATTTCATAACCTCTACACTTCATTGACTGATGAACAAAGACACATTTATGAGAAAATCATGACTGCAGTTTTAATGAATAAAGGTGGAGTGTTTTTTGTTTATGGTTACGGTGGAACAGGAAAAACATATCTATGGAAAACTTTATCAGCATCTGTTAGATCAGAAGGAAAGATTGTACTGAACGTTGCTTCAAGCAGAATTGCATCTCTTTTGCTATCAGGTGGTAGGACAGCACATTCTAGATTTCATATTCCTTTAAATATAGTCGAGGATTCTTTTTGTCACATCAAACCAGATAGCGATCTTGCACGCCTACTGAAACAAACTTCACTGATTATTTGGGATGAAGCACCAATGGTATATAAACACGCATTTGAAGCTCTTGATAGATCCTTAAAAGACATATTTACTTCTCAATCAGGATCGGCATCCCGTTTACCATTTGGTGGGAAGGTAATTGTTTTTGGAGGTGATTTTAGACAGATTCTACCTGTTGTCCCAAGTGGTAGTAGGCAACAAATTGTTGATGCTTCTTTGAGTTCTTCTTACATTTAGAAAAATTGCAAGGTGCTCAGATTGACAAAGAACCTACGGTTGACATCCACTAATGATTCATCTGATATAGAGCAAACCAAAATGTTTGCACAATGGCTCTTGAGCATAGGTGAAGGTAGCGTGGGTGGTAAGAATAACGGTGAAGCAGTTATTGAAATACCGGATGATCTTCTCATAAAAGATTCAGTTGATCCTGTTTCAGAGTTGATTGATTTTGTATATCCTTCTATTTTAGAAAATTATAAAGAACCGAATTACTTTCATCAAAGAGCCATTTTAACTCCAAAGAATGAGGTGGTGCACGAGATAAATGAAAAGTTGCTTTCAATTTTCCTGGGTGAAGAAATAGAATATCTTAGTTCTGATTCTATATGTCAAACAGAAATGTTGAGTTCTAATTTAGATGAAAGTTTATATTCTCCAGATATACTCAATGGCATAAAACTCGGCGGTTTGCCCAATCACAGGTTAGTGTTAAAGGTTGGTGTTCCAGTAATGCTTCACAGAAATATAGACCAAAAAAGTGGTTTATGTAATGGAACACGTTTACAAGTCGTATCATTAGGAAAACGTGTTATAGAAGCAGAGGTTATATCTGGGAGTAACATTGGAGAACGTCCTTTTATACCTAGAATTTTATTGGTACCAACTGACAAGAGGCTACCCATTAAGTTTCAAAGAAGACAATTCCCTCTAACTGTGTGTTTTGCAATGACAATAAATAAGAGCCAGGGTCAATCTTTATCAAGAGTTGGTTTGTTTTTAAAACAACCAGTTTTCACACACGGACAGTTTTACGTCGCATTGTCACGAGTTACTAGACGAGATGGATTAAAGATGGTTATATTAGACGAGAATGGTGAGACTACAAATAAAACAACAAATGTTGTGTATAAGGAGGTTTTTGGAGATTTGTAAAACTTTTATATTTTGACCAATGTTTTAAAGTTCTTTACATAAATTTATTGTAAGCATATATTTTATTAACCGTGATGTTCTTTTTACATTGTTGTCTTATTATCGTGCATAGATAACTTTTTATTATTTTCATTAAATTTAAATTTGTCCAACCCGTGTAACACACGGGTCGTTAGGCTAGTATATGTATATATATGTATGTATATATATATATGTATATATATGTATGTATATATATATATGTGTATACATATATGTATATATATATATATGCAGGCACATATACATACGCAGCCATATATATATGTGTACACATGCTGAATCATACATATACACACACATCACAGCATACATATACATATGCAGCCATATATATATGTATACATGCTGAAATCCTACATATACACACACATCATCGCATACATATACATACGCAGCCATATATATATGTTTACATGCTGAAATCACATATATATACACACATGATCGCATAACTATATGTATATATACAATCGGGATACTCACAAACGCCTATATCTATATACACGGCTGCACACAAATCATATATATACGCGAGCAAAACAAACATATACATACACGCATAGCATATATACATATATACACGCACAGTACACATACATACATACATACAAACACATACATTTGTACGTATCACCCAAACCCGAACGAAACCGAACTTCACGAAACGAAACGAAACGAGGGGCGTTGTGATCGGTTACTTACGAATCGAGTAAACGGCGAGACGGCGGTGACAAACGACGGCAAAACGGCTGATTACGATGGTGTGACGGTGGACAACGAGCGACGACAGAAGGGTTCGAATATAATTGCAGTTATGCGTTCGTAAGTTTATATATTTATTGATAATTGCAGTTTAGTCCCTGAACTTTCAATTAATTAATCTCTCAAGTTTAGTTAAATTACAATTTAGACCCTAAACTTAATAATAATAATAATAATAATAATAATAATAATAATAATAATAATAATAATAATAATAATAATAGTAATAGTAATAATACTAATATTAATATTAATAATGATAATAATAGTATAAATCATATTAAAAATGTTTAATTTTGTTAATTATAATTTATGTAATATTTGTCTAATCATGTTATTATAATATTAGGGTTGACACGTAAAACAGGTACGACAAATTTCGATTCGGAAACGAATTAATTACACAGGATAATAAATGCACGAGGAGAGTTAACGAATTTTAAGTCAATTAACGGAACTGACAGTGACGGATGTCACATACATGATGGGTAAAACGGGGATACTATAATTATGACGATATAAGTTTTGATTAATAGTAAAGGTATGACTATTGAGCCCTAAATCCCCCCATAATCATTAACCTCGGGGATGAGGTCGTAGACTATATTGGTAAATCTATCGGGTTATAAGGGCCCGCTCTCGCGACCAATTGCGCTGGTCAGGAACTATGGCGAGGGAGTTTATATTTTTGGACTGTTGTGGGGCAACGACGTGTTTCTTGGCTTGATTATAGACTTATGACCTTATTGTTATCATAGGACCTAGCTAGTCTATGTTCAGTATATTATCTCGCTACATCATACAGGTTTTAAAAAACTGATTGTTTATAAAGTTTTAAAACCCAATTGCTCATCAACTTTATGTTGACTAGTTTTTTTCATGCATTTCAGGGTTGTAGGTAAGCTCTGTTGGAGTTAACGGGATGAGTCTTTGGAGGGTCAAACGTGTCAGTTGATTACCTCTTGTGAAATTCCAAATTAAATAAATGTTGTCGCTTACAAGATGGTTGTAAACAAATCTGAATTTCACTATGTTTTACTATAAAGAATGTAAGGGTCTAATCATTGGTAGTCAACTGTTTGATCGTTAACATTTAACTATAATTGTTGGAAAATTCTAACTTCCGTTATCACCACGTCACGTGACCTTCCTTTGCAATTTTTGGAGTATGACAGAAAATGACCATATGTTTATAGTCATTTTGTTTTACAATGCCACGGTTTACCTCAATTAGTTATTTTTTATAAATAATATGTTAATAATTCAAACTATTAATTATTTATTAATAATAATCTCAACAAATAATTTATCCAGCATTAATCCATACTTTTTATTTTTGTTACCAATAACAGTCTTAATTTAACTATTCGTTAGCTCCGTTAGTTTTTATGACGTGGCACGTGGCATTCCTCGTGACGTAGCATGTGACGTGGCATGTGACATGTTGTATTATATAATTAAAATAACAAATATAAATATATCACTCAATTATTGCATCTCTTTATCTCCAAACTACTCAACCTGCGTTAAAAGCATTACGTTGAATAACTTTAAAAATAATCTTTTATAATAAAAGAATTAAATAATATATTTATTTTTTATTATAACTATATTATATGTCACATCACGAGCCACATCATGTCATACGTCGTTAGAACTAATAAAGTTAACGAAGAATTATACTATGAATGTTATTAATATCAAAATCAAAAGTTGGAATTAGTGTTAATCATATTGTTAGTTGAGATTAATACTGATTATTAATCGATAGTTTTGTTTATTAAAATCTAACTTACTTGCTTCTTATAAATCGAAATATTAAATTAATAGTTAGAAAATAATATTTAATTAGAAATTATAAAATATTTTTAAGATAAATAATGTTTAAAATTATGTATAATTAATTAACTTTAGTAAATAATAACAACATTTTTATAAACTTTCTATTTTCAAAAAATTTGCTTTAAATGCTATTTTTTAAATATATATATTTTAAAAACTATTTTTAAATGATGTCATTTTTTTAAAAGAATGTACATTTATTAATAAACATCATATTTCATGAAATATTGTTTTTAAAAAAGTTAGGTTTTTTAATAAAAATAAAAACATGTTTATAATATATTATAAAATCTGGTTTATAATTTGAAAATGATATAAAAAATTTGAAAACCAGCTATATTATGAGAGATGACAAGTGACAAAAAAATTTTGCTTTATTATGAGAGATTTTTTGCTTGAGACGTTGTCTGATTTCCAAATCTTACCATATTTAGATCAATAACTCGTTCATTTCTATGTAAGATTTTTTACATTAACTAAATGCATTGATGTTTAAAGAGCAAGGATATTAGAAAAAAAATTAGGACCACTTTTTAATATTAAAAAATGGTTAATATTAAAAATTAGAAACTAATCCAAAATAGAATATTATAAAACCAGCTTATACTTTGTTTCTTTTATATCTCCACTTTATCTATCATGTATTTTCTTTCTATTTTTTCTTTAAGTCGTAGTTAAGCTTGTTACCTCAATGTTCTATCTTCTCAAACTTCCTACAAGTTAAACCATTCCTCGTAATATAAACAGGTGTTGCTCACATCATGGCAATCAATTTAGATGAGATGAATTGAACCTTAAAACCATGATATACCAAAAAAAGACACTAAGAATTCATGCAATTGAAATAAGTTAATGTGGTTATTAAGTTTGAAAAGCCTAATTAAAACATATATAATACTAATTGATTAAGAATTAGGACAAGGAAAATGGATTGGACGTTGACGGGATCATGTCAGATAGTGGTAGCATTACAACTTTTTAGGAACTTAAACACTTATCACTCCTCCACTTAAAGCGTAAAAAAAGAGAGAAACACACCACCACCACTTCTGGTTTGGGAAATTGAAGAGGGAGTTAGGATGGAATTGAAAAATGAGAGGGTGGTCGAGGTGGTGTTTCATTTCCGTTGTTGTTGACCGAAGCGTAAAGACCCCTTCTTCTCCCTTGTATAGTACCACCAAGAAATAAAGAAGAAAATTCATCGCTAGAAAATTCGCCGCCTACCATTTAGTTTTTAAAGCCCCCTCATGATTCTCCAGCCATAACCTTCTCTTTGTTTTTTTCGAGTTGTGCTTCCTTAATTGAGATGAGATGTTGAACTACCATCAATAATCACCAAGAATGACCATTGTTACTGTGATCGTCAGAGGGAGGGTTGGTGATGTGTAACACCTCATGGTAAAAATGCATCAAAAGTAAAAGACATAAGAACTTTTACAACATTATGGATCATAACAAAATCTTACAGCTTGTAACTTACCATGTAAGGTCAATGTCTAGAGTTTACATATACGAAGCATGATCAGCCAATAGTTATGGACCATAACCATTATCCTTGTGGTCCATAAGATTGTGGCAGTTCAAAAAGTAAGCTGACACATGACATGTGTCAATGACTTATAATATTTCAAAACTTTTGATAGTTGTAATTAAAAAAAACAACCTTAGGATCATGTTTTAAAAAATATATAAATCAAACCAAATATCTTTGTAAAAAGGTTACAAAATACGAGTATCACACTCATCTTCCCTTTATTACACCTGATACTAATGATTCACCCCTAAGCTTAACAACAGCCACTAGGATCTCTATCTTGATTATGATACCAAATTATATGTTTCAAGTGCCTTGCTTAGGTACCTATAATAAAAGAAGATATTGAGATGCATGCCAAACACATGTATAAGATCAAACTACTAATCATTCGAAAAAAGATTATGTGTGAAACGCTAATAAAAAGTGTAATAAAAATATTATAAAAATATAATAAAAATAAATATCTCAAAACAGAGAAGAAAAATAGTTAATGCATAAATGATGACTTTGCTATAATTAAATAGCTCTATTGTAAATTAATTAAAAGAAAATTTAACATAACTCGAATGCTTAAGTATAAAACTTAAAATAGTTCAGGTGATTATATGTAAATGACATAACTCGAAGACTTGCGTATAAAATTTAAAAAAAGTTCAGGTGATTAAATATATATTTGACATAAAGCGAAGGCTTAAATATATATTTGTGTAAGGCCCACCTTTCTCAGGGAAGCCTCACAGTTGGTCATTCACAGCAAAACATCGATTTAAAACAGTCGTTTACTCATGTGTGTATAAATATATATTGCAGCGGAAAATACTGTAAATCTCAATCCATTACAAATGAAATATAAACATTGTCTTTAATTCTTTAAAGCTATTTAAAGTCCTCTTAATCTTTACTTCATTAGGGATGCCAGTCTTCTAGTGCCAAGAAGCTTCAGTCCCATGCTTCTATCCCATAGCTCTAACTCTCACCTGTCAACTGATATGCATACAAAAGTCAGCTTCGTTGAGTGAATTCTAGGTTTTCTTTGTAAATAACTTTTGTAAAGGTATTAGCTTTAGCAGTTGAAAATAGTTCTCGTCGTAAATAACTTTTGTAAAGGTATTAGCTTTAGCAGTTGAAAATAGTTCTCGTCTATCAAGCATCAATACATACAGGTTATCACTTTATCGATACTTTATCATTGCTTTTCATTTCTCGTTATTTATTAATCTTCTTTATCCGTCAATTCTCTGTCACTATCGGTGCCTAGGCTCGCCTAGGACTTTACCGACACGCCAATTAAGGGCTTACAGTTGTACTCGATCGGGCCATTATTGTCATGCCAATTCAGGGCTTATAGACCTGCTTGTTCGAGCATTACTTTATCCGGGTGAGGGCACAACAAATGCAACCCTCCTTTAGCCATTGCTTGCAAGTCTTTAATTTATCCCTTGCCTGCAGGACTTTACTTGCAAGACTTTACTTTATCCAGGTACACGTTATTGGCCACATAACATTTCTTTACGTTTCACTTTCTTATTTAAGTTATATATATATATAATATAACACAACACATCTCGAAGGCAATCCGTCACTACAAGGTTATATCTCAATAAGGAAAAACACGTTATCAATTCGTTAGAAAATCTTATTTCCCATATAAGATAGTAAGTAAAACTTTACTCTAAAAGAACTGGTCATAAAAAGTATATATCTTAGTATGCATACCGCCCCAAAACATTTAAAGCATGTATAAAATAGGGGATCTAGAACTCACCTGAACTTGTACAATAGCTTAAATTCTAAGCCACTTAAGCTATAGCCTGAACGCTCTAGCTGCACGAAAGTTAATATGCAAAAACATCATTTTCTTCATAGTTTCGCCCATAGTTTCGCTACAGCGAAACTGCAGTTTCGCTGCCAGTTTCGCTGGGCAGCGCTTCTGCTAGTTTCGCTAGGCAGATTCACTGCCTTGAGCGCCCAACTTTCGTTGGAATTCCCTAGTCTCGCAAAGTCTATAGGTCAGCCTGGGTCTTAGCGAGATTACCGGCGAAACTATAGTTTCGCTCCAGCGAAACTACAGTTTCGCTGGAATTTCTCCTAGTCTCGCTGAACTAATGTGCAGTTTCGCTGGTTGAATGCTTAAATTCGCTGGATCGGGGCCCAGTTTCGCTGGATGAACAGAAACTCAGATCCAGCCCATTTTAACCCAAAATCTTAACTTTTTACGTCCAAATCATTGGTTTACCTTCCATGAAACCAAATCTAAGCTTTTTACACGTTTTCATACGTAAAAATTCGACCTTTATGTGTTTCTTTAAACTTTTCAAAACCCCAAAACCCTAGAATCCGGGTTTGATCTACAGAAGGCCTTAGAGGTCGATTCTTACCTTGTTTTGTTGCTCTTTCCTTGTGTTTTGATGCTCCAATCCACCAGAACTTCAATCCTTCCAACCTTCAAGCTCCAAATCTTGAATTTCTTCACTTTCTCTCTCTACTTTCTCTCTCTACTTTCTCTCACTACGAATTTGGTGGCTAGGGTTTGAAATGGTGGAAGATGGAGCTGTTCATGCATGTTTAAGGGCTGATTAGGGCCCTTAAACCCATCAAGCCTAGCCCATTAAGACTAATTTTATCCATAGCCACTAATTTATCTCTTTATTTCTTAAATTAACCCTTAAAATCCCATTATTATTAAATGGCTCGTTTCGGGAAATTTCGGGACGTTACAAGTCTCCCCCCCTATTTAGGTTTCGTCCTCGAAACCTGACTCGTCATTAAACAGATCAGGGTATTGGTGCCTCATTTCCTCCTCGGATTCCCAGGTGGCATCCGACCCCTTTCGGTGTTTCCATTGCACCTTGACTTGTTTGACTACTTTATTTCTCAATTGTTTCTCCTTCCGGTCCAGTATAGCCACTGGTTGTTCTACATAGTTTAGCTTCTCGTCCACCTCGATGTCATCTAGAGGTACGACTGCCTCATTCGGTGCTAAACATTTTCTTAAGTGCGACACATGAAAGGTAGGGTGAGTCGCACTTAACTCTTCTGGAAGGTCTAGCCTGTAAGCTACATCCCCAACTCGTGCTAGTACCTCGAATGGTCCGATGAACCTGGGACTCAGTTTCCCCCTCTTCCTAAATCGGATGATTCCCTTCCATGGTGACACTTTAGCATTACCCTGTCACCCACACTGAACTCTATTGGGCTCCTTCTTTTGTCGGCGTATGACTTTTGTCTATCCTTTGCAGCCTTCATATACGTCTTGATTTTCTCCAACTTTTCTGTTGTGGCTTCCACGACTTCTAAGCTTCCTAACTCTTTCTGACCGACATCACCCCAACAAATAGGAGTTCTGCACCTTCGTCCATACAGTAACTCATATGGGGGCATCTTAATACTGGCGTGGTAGCTGTTGTTATACGAGAACTCGGCTAGTGGCAAATGATCATCCCAGTTACCGCCAAATTCAATAACGCATGCCCGAAGCATATCCTCCAGTGTCTGGATCGTTCTCTCCGATTGCCCGTCGGTCTGCGGGTGGTATGCGGTACTAACATGCAGCCTCGCACCCATCTCTTCATTGAACTTTTTCTAAAACTTTGAGGTGAACCGCGTATCCCTATCTAAAACAATCGATACGGGCATACCATGTCGCGCCACAATTTCTCGGATAAATAGTTCAGCAAGTTTTTCTGAACTAATTGCTTCCTTGATTGGCAGGAAATGCGCACTTTTAGTCAGTCTATCAACGACCACCCATATCACGTCACGGCCTTTTGTCGTGCGGGGTAGTTTGGTGATGAAGTCCATGGTAACATGTTCCCACTTCCACTCTGGCACTTCTAACGGCTGAACATAACCATAAGGTCTTTGGTGCTCAGCCTTCACCTGTAGGCACGTGAGACATTTATTTACATACGCAACCACATCTCTCTTCATCCCAGGCCACCAATAATCTTTCTTCAAATCATGGTACATCTTATTTGCGCCTGGGTGTATTGAGTAGCGGGTCTTGTGTGCTTCATCCATAATCTTTTCCCGCAAGTCACCATGCTTCGGAACCCATATCCTGCCATGGAAGGTCTTAACACCTAAGGTGTTCTCTACCAATTCATCCGTTTTTCCTACCATCCTTTCCTTATTGATTTGCTACTCTTTTAAAGCATCCATTTGAGCTTTGCTTATCATCCTCATAACATCTGGGGTCACTACTAGTTGTCACGCCTTCACCCGGATCGGTTCATATCCTTCCCTTCGGCTCAGTGCATCGGCTACCACGTTCGCCTTACCCGGGTGATAATGGATTTCACAGTCGTAATCCTTTATCAACTCCAACCACCTCCTCTGTCTCATATTTAGATCCTTTTGCTCAAAGAAATATTTCAGACTTTTGTGGTCGGTAAATATGGCGCACTTGGTTCCATACAAATAGTGTCTCCAGATCTTCAATGCGAACACTACTGCGGCAAGTTCCAAATCGTGAACCGGGTAATTAACCTCCGTGTCCTTTAGCTGTCTGGATGTGTAAGCTATAACCTTTCCTCTTTGCATCAACACACAGCCCAGCCCGCAGTAAGAAGCATCGGAGTATACCGTTAGGTCTTCATCTCCCTCCGATAGGGTTAGTATAGGAGCTTTGGTCAGTCTATCCTTCAATTCCAGGAACGCATCTTCCTGTTCTTTCCCCCAGTCGAATACCACGTTCTTCCTCGTTAACCTTGTTAATGGGGAAGCTATCTTTGAGAAATCCTTGATGAACCTCCTGTAGTAGCCAGCTAATCCCAAGAAACTACGGATTTCGGATGGCGTCTTCGGGGAATTCCATTGCGTAACTGCCTCGACCTTTGCTGGATCAACCATGACTCCTTCGGAATTTATAATGTGCCCTAAAAACTGCACCTCCCGTAGCCAGAAGGCACATTTAGAGAACTTCGCATACAGTTTCTCCTTTCGTAAAGTCTCTAACACCTCCTTAATATGACAAGCGTGGTCTCCTTCATTCTTTGAATATATCAAAATATCGTCAATGAAGACTATCACGGATTGGTCCAAAATCGGCCGACACACATGATTCATTAAGTCCATGAATGCCGCAGGAGCATTGGTTAGCCCAAAAGACATAACCAGAAACTCATAGTGGCCATAGCGTGTTCGGAAAGCCGTCTTTGGAATATCTTGCTCCCTAACCTTCAGTTGGTGATATCCAGATCGGAGATCTATTCGGGAGAACCAGCTTGCCCCTTGCAGCTGATCAAACAGATCATCTATCCGGGGTAGAGGGTATCGATTCTTCACGGTCAGCTTATTCAACTCCCTGTAATCTATACACATCCTCATGCTGCCATCCTTCTTCTTCACAAACAGCACGGGAGCACCCTATGGGGAAATGCTGGGCCTAATGAATCCCTTATCAAGGAGTTCCTGCAGTTGTGACATGAGCTCCTTCATCTCGGACGGAGCTAGGCGGTAGGGTGCTTTGGCAATGGGTTGGGCTCCTGACAGTAAGTCAATCTGAACCTCTATCTCTCTATCTGGTGGTACTCCGGGCAGATCCTTTGGGAATACGTCAGGAAAGTCCCGCACCACTGGTACATCGGGCAACTCTTTCACTTTATCTTTAACGTCCTTGACATACACTAGATAAGCTCCGCACCCTCGCCTCATACATTTCTCCGCCTTGATCATGGAAATGATCCTTGGAACCTTACAATCGTTATCACCGTAGATCGTAACCGAACTACCATCTGGAGTCGTTAATCGGAACATCTTCTGTTGGCATACTATGTTAGCATTGTGGGCAGCTAGCCAATCCATCCCTAGTACGACATCGAAACCTCCTAAGGGCATAACAAACAATTGTGCGGGAAAGTAATGGCCTCCTAGTTTAATGTGGCAATTCTCTATCATCCTGACTATTCTAATGGACTTACCATCGGCTGTTTCTACTTCGAAGGCATCATCTATTTCCTTAGTTGGACATCTAGTGTAGCACAGAAGGATACAGATACGAAACTCTTACTAGCACCACTATTAAATAATATGGAGGCGCAAACATCATTGACAAGGAACGTACCTGACACTACGTCCGGGTCCTTCCTTGCTTCCTTCTTGTTCATGGTGAAAGCCCTTGCCTTGACCTTGGGCTTTCCATCATCCCCCTTGTCATCACCCCTGCTCGTTCCCGAGCTTCCTGGCTTAGCTTTCTTACAATCCCTGCTGTAGTGCCCCGACTCATGGCAGTTAAAGCACTCGTTTACTTCCGGGCACTCCCTAGACATGTGACCCGTTTTCCCACACCGGTAGCACCCATGGCTACCCAATCGGCACTCTCCGGGATGCCTCCTCCCACACTTCCCACAGTTCTTAACTTCCTCGACCCCCTTCACAACCATCTGTTTTGCATCCACCCTTGCTTTCTTATTCCCCGGTTGGTGGCCACCACTTCCATATCTCTTCCCATTGTTATTCCAGGCCTTCTTCGTCTCACCCACTATCACCGGCCTGCGATGATCGTACAACCTTCCACTGAGGTCCACCGCTGATCTAAAAGTACCAGGTCGGGCAGTGACCATGTCCCTACGAATGTCCAGAGGCAACCCTTGTATGTACCTCTTGATTCTCTTGGATTCAGGAGTCACCAAGTCAGGCACCAAGCGTGCCATTTCATTGAATTTTGTAGTGTACTCCTGGTGAGTCATATTTCCAGCCTCTAAACTCACAAACTCTTGCTCAATCTTGTCAAGCTCTCTTTCCGGGCAGTACTCCTCTATCACCAACCTCTTCATCTCCGGCCATTTCATCCTCTCAATAGCCTCCTCTCCGTAAGACTCAGCAATGTTATCCCACCAACATAGTGCTGGATCCAAAAGGGAATGGGAAGCAAACTTCACCTTTTGGTTTTCACGGCACTCACTGATCTTCAGTACGGCCTCCATCTCCCTAATCCAACGCTGAGCAGTGGCAGCGTTACCAGTACCATCAAACGTTGGGGGCTTACACCTCTGAAAATCCCTGTAGCTACACCCCTTCGCCCTCTCTTCCACTTCAGGGCCATCATGGTTACCCAGAGGATCTCCCTCGTCGCTCAACTCCTCAGTCTTGACTGCCCCTTTCTTATCAACTTTTTTCTGAAGCCGTACTCTTCTTACTATCGCCCTTAAGCTGCTCCATAAATTCCGCAAGCAGAGCGGGCATCACTCCAGAGAGGACTTGATGCACCTCTTGGGCAATAGCTTCCTTCACTGTCTCCTTCTGTTTTGCCTGGTCAGTAGTAAGCCCCTCGGCTCCCATTTCTAACTCAACCTCCTCCTCTTTAACCGGCTCCTCGACCGACTTTCTGGTTGACCTTTTCGTTGGCTTCACAGTTGCACTTGCAGTTTCCTTTGCCTTAGTCGGGGGCCTTCCCCTAGTGCTTCTTCGGGTGACCATGGTTGGAACTTCTTTCTTTGGTGCCATTCTTCCTACTTCCTATAAGATTCCGAATGTTAATATGGTCTTTCAAGGCAAGTTCAGTTCACGACAAGTTTTGTAAATTTTTAATAACAGTGGCCAGTTGTGATTAACTACTTACAGAACTCCTCGTGCCATAAACTTTCCTATCCTGAACCACACTAACTAGAACCTACTATACCTATTCTATGCACGTATAAGTCACATAAATTCAGATAGGTGTCACAGATAACTTTATCATACTCTACCTCGGATCTTACTTAAATAAGAAGGCACTATCCCTCGGAATAATACCTACAACATACTTTGTTACCTCTTGGCATGGAGCTTCTTGGATTGGCATCCTTGACACTTGGTCCCATTATCTGTTTAAGTTTAGGTTTACAAAAACAGTTTTCCCAAATCTCTTAAACATTGGCTCTGATACCAACTTGTAAGGCCCACCTTTCTCAGGGAAGCCTCACAGTTGGTCATTCACAGCAAAACATCGATTTAAAACAGTCGTTTACTCATGTGTGTATAAATATATATTGCAGCGGAAAATACTGTAAATCTCAATCCATTACAAATAAAATATAAATATTGTCTTTAATTCTTTAAAACTATTTAAAGTCCTCTTAATCTTTACTTCATCAGGGATGCCAGTCTTCTAGTGCCAAGAAGCTTCAGTCCCATACTTCTATCCCATAGCTCTAACTCTCACCTGTCAACTGATATGCATACAAAAGTCAGCTTCGCTGAGTGAATTCTAGGTTTTCTTTGTAAATAACTTTTGTAAAGGTATTAGCTTTAGCAGTTGAAAATAGTTCTCGTCTATCAAGCATCAATACATACAGGTTATCACTTTATCGATACTTTATCATTGCTTTTCAGTTCTCGTTATTTATTACTCTTCTTTATCCGTCAATTCTCTGTCACTATCGGTGCCTAGGCTCGCCTAGGACTTTACCGACACGTCAATTAAGGGCTTACAGTCGTACTCGATCGGGCCATTATTGTCATGCCAATTCAGGGCTTACAGACCTGCCTGTTTGAGCATTACTTTATCCGGGTAAGGGCACAACAAATGCAACCCTCCTTTAGCCATTGCTTGCAAGTCTTTACTTTATCCCTTGCCTGTAGGACTTTACTTGCAAGACTTTACTTTATCCAGGTACATGTTATTGGCCACATAACCTTTCTTTACGTTTTACTTTCTTATTTAAGTTATATATATATAATATAACATAACACATCTCGAAGGCAATCCGTCACTACAAGGTTATATCTCAATAAGGAAAAACACGTTATCAATTCGTTAGAAAATCTCGTTTCCCATATAAGATAGTAAGTAAAACTTTACTCTAAAAGAGCTGGTCATAAAAAGTATATATCTTAGTATGCATACCGCCCCAAAACATTTAAAGCATGTATAAAATAGGGGATCTAGAACTCACCTGAATTTGTCCAATAGCTTAAATTCTAAGCCACTTAAGCTATAGCCTGAACGCTCTAGCTGCACGAAAGTTAATATGCAAAAACGTCATTTTCTTCGTAGTTTCGCCCATAGTTTCGCTACAGCGAAACTGCAGTTTCGCTGCCAGTTTCGCTGGGCAGCACTTCTGCTAGTTTCGCTAGGCAGATTCGCTGTCTTGAGCGCCCAACTTACGTTGGAATTCCCTAGTCTCGCAAAGTCTATAGGTCAGCCTGGGTCTTAGCGAGATTACCGGCGAAACTATAGTTTCGCCCCAGCGAAACTGTAGTTTCGCTGGAATTTCTCCTAGTCTCGCTGAACTAATGTGCAGTTTCGCTGGTTGAATGCTTAAATTCGCTGGATCGGGGCCCAGTTTCGCTGGATGAACAGAAACTCAGATCCAGCCCATTTTTAACCCAAAATCTTAACTTTTTACGTCCAAATCCTTGGTTTACCTTCCATGAAACCAAATCTAAGCTTTTTACACGTTTTCATACGTAAAAATTCGACCTTTATGTGTTTCTTTAAACTTTTCAAAACCTCAAAACCCTAAAATCCGGGTTTGATCTACAGAAGGCCTTAGAGGTCGATTCTTACCTTGTTTTGTTGCTCTTTCCTTGTGTTTTGATGCTCCAATCCACCAGAACTTCAATCCTTCCAACCTTCATGCTCCAAATCTTGAATTTCTTCACTTTCTCTCTCTACTTTCTCTCTCTACGAATTTGATGGCTAGGGTTTGAAATGGTGGAAGATGGAGCTGTTCATGCATGTTTAAGGGCTGATTAGGGCCCTTAAACCCATCAAGCCTAGCCCATTAAGACTAATTTTATCCATAGCTCACTAATTTACCCCTTTATTTCTTAAATTAACCTTTAAAAGCCCATTATTATTAAATGGCTTGTTTCGGGAAATTTCGGGGCGTTACAATTTGACATAAAGCGAAGGCTTAAATATAAAATATTAAAAAAAGTCAGGAAACAAAAAACAAAGAGAGAGAGATTGTTGTGTTTAGTTTTAAAAAATCATTAAAGATAAATGTAAATTGTAAAAAAAAACAAAGTAGACTTACACCTTCACTACTCATAACTTTTTGTATTTGTTATATATAATGATCTGGCGGGGGTTATCGAGTCTCTTTTTTGACTAGTGTTAAACGTTGATACATTTGAGTATTATTATTATTATAACTATGTAAATATTTGGTGATTATATACTTAAGTATATAAATAAATAATACTTAAATCAAATAGTATTAAGTTATAAAAATAGAAGTAATAAATGTATATATTTTAATATAAAATTAAATATTATAAATAAGATAATATTAAAACATATGTATATTAAATAATGTATTAGTTGAGATACATTTATTAAATATGGGCAAATTAGGAACTATTGTATATAGCACTTTTATCTTATGTTTAAAAATTTATATTAGATGTTTTTAATTTTGAGTAAAATTACAAGTTGTCCTCACCAAGTGTTTTATATAATAATATAGATAATATAGATATAGATTATTATTAATATCATTATTATAAAAGTATTTAGTAATTATATAGTTAAGTATTCAAATAAGATAATACTTATTTATAAATTTAATTATTATTATTATTTATAATAAAAGTATTTAATAATTATATAGTTATTTTTCAAATAAGATAATACTTATTAATAAATTTAAATATTAATTTAAAGTATTATAAATAATATAATATATAATGTAGTGATTAAATAATCTCACATTATTAAATAATGTATTAATAATATGCATTAAACACTTATACCTAATACTTAAGAAGTTTTAGGTGTCCTAATTTTTTTTCTTGTTGGATTTGCGTCTTAAGGGGTTTTGCTTTATATAGTAGTATAGATTAATAAAGTAACACTGGTTTAAATCACTCAGGTACCAATGCTCCATTATCAACGATAACCTATTATCATTGATTAACACTCCAAAACACAACTATTGTCGGAGAGAGTAAGAGCATGCTCGGAAAAACACAAATAGGCCACAAGACTAATAGCGTGTTTGAAAAAAACAGCATGATCTAGTTTCTTACTTGATGTAGTGCTACTTTTTTGTTTTAACTCTAACTATTTCTTCAATTTACTCCTGCCGAGTAGAAAATACAAATGGTAAGAATTATAAGTTTCTAACAAACAAACAACACATAGAAAGTTTTTGAATTAGATGGATGGTTTCATTGAGGTTGTTTATACTTCAATACATGGGAGTACTAAGGAAAATAGAACCAAAAGATGTAATAAGAGCCAATAAGACTAGCCATGATAATCACATTTACAAAGGAAGGATTCCATGGTCTACATGCAAGCTGGATCACCATTTACAACCAAAACTCGCAACATTAATAGAAACTTATGAGACGCATTGACATATTTCTTCTTCACCTTCTATTGAATTCTTCACATGTTTCGAACCAAAAGCATATTCAAACTTTAAATATATTTAATTTTAATCATTGGTTTAGAAAATCCTCTACTTATATCAAAATTACATTCAATAACAAAATTAATCGCATTTAATAACCTAATAAATTAGAAGTGATAATGATATTAAAATTTCAAATTAAGGAAACAAAAAAACTGATTGAATGCAAAAAAAAAAAAAAAACTTTAACATGAGGGGGCACTAGGTGCTTTTTCTGAAAGTAGTGACTAGTTTGTGTTGGAGCATATATTGTCATATATAGTGTGTCCGTCATTGGACGAATAGTCTAGGCTTAATGTAATACACCTGATATGTTGTAAACACGTGAAACTGAGTCATTCGCGGGAGCATATGCGAATGCGACTCAGTCATATGACTGAGCCATGCTAATAGACCAGTCGTGAGACTGAGAGATGCTTTTGGACCATTCGTAAGAATGAACCATACGCATGGTCCAATCGTACGAATGGGCCCAGTCGTATCTGATATGGGCTTAGGCCTATAAATACTAGTTTCATTGTGTAGAGAGAAAAGGTTTTGAGAGAGTGCCCGGCGCCCAGGGGCTACCGGATGAGAGGGGAGATCATGCTCGATCTCCCCTTGCCAAAAATCATGATTCTTCTGTTTAACGAGATTGTAATCATTCGGTTTTATAAATGAAATCATTCGATTATGGTTCATTTTATTGTTTGTCTTTTGTTTTTCTCCTTCCGTCAAGAACACGCTCGGATGCCAACCGATCCAGCGACTTCACAATTGGTATCAGAGACGGTTACTGCTAAAATGATCTAACAATCATTCTAGCAACCCGAGCTCTTAATTTCTGTATATATCTCATGTTCTTTGACGTTAAACCCACTTCGTGATCTTCGTGTTTTGCTCAGATCTCGTGGCGTGTGTTGTTTCTCTGTTAAAATCGAACCCAAGATCACGTTCTCATCACCCTTATGAATCTTATGATGTCTATCTTGTTTCGGTTCATGTAAAATTCATCATATTAGGGTTTTTGGCAGCCATGGCGGCTGCAGATCTGAAAATCCACGTGGAGATCCGCTCATGCGATTGGACCATGCTAATGGACCTTTCGTACGATTGGACCATGCTAATGGACCATTCGTACGACAGGACCATGCTAATGGACCATTCATACGACTGGACCATGGTAATGGACCATTCGTACGACCGGACCATGCTAATGGACCATTCGTACGACCGGACCATGCTAATGGACCATTCGTACGACCGGACCATGCTAATGGACCATTCGTACGACCGGACCATGCTAATGGACCATTCGTACGACCGGACCATGCTAATGGACCATTCGTACGACCGAACCATGCTAATGGACCATTCATACAACCGGACCATGATAATGGACCATTCGTATGACCGGACCATGCTAATGGACCATTCGTACGACCGGACCATGCTAATGGACCATTCGTACGACTGGACCATTCGTATGACTGGACCATGCTAATGGACCAGTCTTATGTCCAGTCATGCTACTGGACTAGTCTTATGTCCAGTCATGCTACTGGACCAGTCTTATGTCCAGTCATACTACTGGACAAGTCTTATGTCCAGTCACCCGAATGGACTCAGTCTTATGTCTATTCGTAAGACTGGACTAGTCGCATGAATATATCATTCGTATCATCCATTCGCACGAATGTGCTATTTGTCCTCCATGTCATACGAATGAACGGTGTTCCAAAAAAAATGGATCTGCCTCTGCACAGATTTGAGGATGAGCAAAGCACATTCACCTTGAGGTTCTTTTGTCAAACAAGTTCGATGGATATCCTATTATTCGTTGGACTTCCAAAATTGGTGAGTGTAGTTGGAACACAAAAGAGAAAAGAGAAGATATTAGCAGTCGATTCTAATTTTGTGGGGTAGTCAGGAGCATTTGACTATTTATGGGCCAATCAAGTTATAATATTTGCACAGAGAGGATTCCGATTCTTAGGGGGAATCCATGTTAAGAGAAATTGAAGACGCAATCAGAAAGTGATGATGTGAGCTGGTTTCTGATGATGAATCTGCATGCATGCTGATTTGTTTGATATTGCCAGTTATGGATTGGAACCTTCTACTTTTTGCCCAATACACCGTATGAAGATGCCAGGAGAGCACAATGTTTATATATTGGGATATGCTGAATCTGAGGGGAATTTCTGCAGTTGTTAATGTTAATCAGGTTAGCTTGTGTGAAGATTGGAGCAATGGAAAACTATTCATGTCATTATCTGGAAAAATCAGTCAAATGGGGAATCTTGCTACGATGATGGTGTTCTACAAAGTAAACGAAAGCTGTTGTGCCTAAATTCATTTTCAGGGATACTGTAGCAACCTGAAGGATAGCAAAGTTGGCTAATATGGTTTTTTGTTTGATTCTATTGGAGACCAGAGCAAAGATTTGACTGAAGATTGTAAGAGGTGTTATCTACTATCCGCTAGCAACGTCCAAGGGGGAATTTGTTGGAGCATATATTGTCATATATAGTGTGTCCGTTGCTGGATGAATAGTCTAGGCTTAATGTAATACACCTGATATGTTGTAAACACGTGAAACTGAGTCATTTGCAGGAGCATGTGCGAATGGGACTCAGTCGTATGACTGAGCCATGCTAATGGACAAGTCGTGCGACTGAGAGATGCTTTTGGACCATTCGTAAGAATGAACTGTACGCATGGTCCAATCGTACGAATGGGCCCAGTCGCATCTGATATGGGCTGAGGCCTATAAATACCAGTTTCATTATGTAGAGAGAAAAGGTTTTGAGAGAGTGCCTGACACCAGGGGCTGCCGGATGAGAGGGGAGATCATGCTCGATCTCCCCTTGCCAAAAGTCATGATTCTTCTGTTTAACGAGCTTGTAATCATTCGGTTTTATAAATGAAATCATTCGATTATGGTTCATTCTATTGTTTGTCTTTTGGTTTTTCTCCTTCCGTCAAGAACACGCTCGGATGTCAACCGATCCAACGACTTTACAGTTTGACATCCATTGTGATGATTCGAAGCCATTATGAGAAGTCAAAAAGAAATTGAGACCTAGTGTTGTGCGATGTTGTGAACATCACAGACGATGATGATGTATACGCCATAACCATTTGGTGTGAGTGTTTAATTGGTGTTTTTCAATGGACATCACCTATTGATGTAGACTAATTGGTTGGATAACCATATCATAAAAAGCCCTAAACCCCAAAACAAAGATGAATAACTACTTTTCGAAGCCACACAAACCAATCAGAAGCTAGAAAACGATGGGAAACAACAAAAAGAAAGCATGACAACATGAGAAGAAAATGCATACATGAGCACCGAGGAAAGAAAGCAAAGTGATGACTGCTATAAAGAGGACCTGGCAATACTCCAATCAGGGAAAGATAAAGCCATGATAGGCTTCTCCTTACGAAGAGTTAAATGCTTTTTTGGTCCCTGGTTTTGTCTGGTTTGGGTGGTTACGGTACTTGTTTTTTTACGGTTACAGTACTTCAATTTTAAGAAAATTGATAAAATGGCCATTTCATCTAATTTCCAACTTGACTGCGTTAACTTACAGGGGTATTTCCTTCATTATACGTGTTTGTCTTTTAAAAACCCTTGTTGCCTTCATCTTAGCCATAAAGGGTTTATGTATCGAAATTTCAACTTGATGATCCCTTTTCACCATACTCACACCATAGTTGACTATTCAAACTCGCATCACACACCATCTCTATTCACCATACTTGCACCACATTTTTAATTCCATTCGAAGAAGAAACATTGAAGCCTCATAAACAATCTCCCTATAAAACCCCTAAATTCACACCAAATTATATACATATTTCTGCTACATCTCCATCTCCATCTTCCTGTGTGTGAAATCTTGATTTCAAAAGCTCAAACAACCCACGAATGGTGGATCATCACAGGCACATCCACCCCAAAAACCTGCAAATATCACCCTCATTCATGTCGATGAAAAATCTGTTGTGTTAGCATCAAAAGATCAAAACCAAAGCTTTTGTTTTTCGTCACCTTTTGCTCTCTTCTCTCTTGTTGCTTGCTTCTTCTTCCTTCACTCTTCTCCTTACTTTCTTCCACCTTTTCTCTCCTCTGTAAGCTCACTTTCTCTCTCTATACATCTATATCTGTCTGTATATGCATACATAAGCTCTGTATTGAATTAAAGTTTGAATCTTTATACACTTTTTGATTTAATAATCTTGTTTTGGTTTGTTTAGATTCGTATGAAGAAGATGATGAAACACTTTCTGATTCAAAAGCTCCCCTCTGTTCATTTGTTTCAAATGGTAAGTAAATTGATCAATCATATTTGGGTTTTTTGTGTTCTTGATGTTTATGATGCTGTAAGTTTGATTGAATTTAATAATAAATGGTTTTAATTTTTGTGGGTTTTGATTTACAGGAACAATTTGTTGTGACAGAAGCAGTGTTCGATCGGATATATGTGTAATGAAAGGGGACATAAGAACAAATTCTTCTTCATTCTCTGTACTGTTGTACACCTCTGGCGGCATCTCCGGCGATCTCATTGTCAGAGAAAGTGAACTCCGGTGAGAGAAGATCAACCCTACACATGAAAATGGGAGCCATCCACCATGGCCACCATTGATGAACTCACTCTCATCTCAAAGAAATCGAATGATGCATCGGTCGAAAACCGACACAAATGCGATGTGATTCATGATATTCCTACAGTAAACAAGGGTTTTCAACTTGAAATTTCGACTATGGTCTCCCATTTTAGTAAATAAGGGTTTTTAATAGACAAACACATAAAAAGACAGAAATACCCCTACAAGTTAATGCCATCAAGTTGAAAATTAGACGGAATGGTCGTTTTAGCAATTTTTTAAAATTGAAGTAGTGTAACCGCATAAAAAACACAGGTATCGTAACCACCCAAACCAAATAAAACCAGGGACAAAAAAACATTTAACTCCTTTACAAATTATAAAACTTTGGTAGTGAATCTATTAAGTCCTAGAAGTTTCATGTATCCACCAGCCATTTAGTATTAGAGATATATAATATTTTCATAAGAGTACATGAGGGGAATCGAATCTATATGTCATTGCACTAATTAAATTAATTCCAACTGTTGCTAACAATTAACCCTTCCTAAAATTAATCTCCATAAGAGAATCACACATGTCCTATGAAAATATTTAATTATACGGTCTATATAACAATACCATCATCATGATATATCAAAATTATATCACAAACAAAGCTGGATATAAAACTTGTAATTGTAAGATCGACCAGAGAAAAATATTTATGGCACCTCAACATGCTAATTTAAGTGAGATATGATAGTATTACCGGTCTAAGATGGAGATAAAAATACGAATAGCCTAGTAATACTAGAAATACCATGAAATGCATCATATATATCATATTTAAATCTCGAAATATGTCGATATAGATCTAAAGTCCAATATGTCATACATTTATAAGGGTAACAAATGAACTTACTAGATACATTCACAAACATAAACAGAATGACAATGTCATATATACCAGCATCAAATTCACTTACTCGAATTAAAATAATACTACGGTAGAAAGCGTAGAGGTAATATCCACAAAAATGAAAAGAGCATAATAACGTTGAAGGACCGTTGAAGATTATGCACTTACAACACAACAATACAAAGAGGAGAGTGTGCAATAACACTTAACAATTCAAATAGGGAACAGGGAAAATCAGTTTTGAGAGCTAAGAAACACAAATGTATATGAGACAGAACAAGAACAACACAAGTAATTGGTTTTCAAGGTTGATGTATATTGCTCTCTAGTTCCTTACAAATGTTTTCCAAAGTTCTACCAATAAGATACAAGGACCAGAAATACTTATACTACAACCTACAGCCGGCCATACTTTGAAGGCCAGCTGGATACATGATCCAGATAACAAAATCAATATAGAGTCAAAAGACAGATTGCCTTTTGACTAGTGACTATGACATGCCATAGCTCACATCCTAATATATTACAAAAAGGACAAAGTACATAAAGTGAAAAGTTACAGGCTCAAGACCTCAATTTACAGTTACCAGAAGCATGGACCTTTTCACCAACTCATGTAAAGTTGGTGTCTTATCAGAGTTGCAGCGGAAAGGGGTCTAGCTTTAGGTAAAAAGTACATCAGATAAAGCATGTGATAAAAAAGTCTTTGGAAGAAATCTGTCTTCAATAGTTGGCTTCGGAAGACTTTGTCTTTGAAGCTTCGGAAGACTTCATATTTGGCTTCGGAGGATATTGGTCTTGGCTTCGAAAGATTTTACACATAGAGTAATTTCTAAGGTAGTGTGTGAAACTTCCAAACCATTCCACTTCAGTACACTTGTGCATGCATGCAGGAGAGACTTTGGGTGTTTGGGTTACATCAGCCTTACAAATAACCTTACAAACTCCCCCTAGGCTGATGCTACCAAAACACTTGAAGACTTCAGATGTTGACAGTCCTCATTATGATGATGACCATCCCTTTCTTCATAAGATCAGGATCACTCAAACTCTCATAGATTCTTCTAATGTCAAACTCTCATAGATTCTTCTAATGGAAACCATCCTTTTTCTCTTCTTTGAACTTTTTAACTGAGAAGACTGGCATGCAGCACCTGATTGATCTTCTTTGTCTTTCTCAGTTGGGTCTTCCTCTCTCACAGGTTCAGATTGAGAGGGACAGATCCCTGCTATGGATCAGAAGTGGAAGCTTGCTGAGGTTCAGCAGGAGATTCAGGTTATGTTGTCTTAAATGTTTCAACCTTAATCTCCACTTCCTGAGGGACCTGACTTGGTGGGGAGTGTAAGTCAGCAAGTTCACCTCTCTGAGTCTTCTGCTTGATTACCCTGATGTGGTCATCCATGGTGGACAGAGATGTAGGACCAAGTCTCCTTCCGGAGATTCCGTACAACTTCAAGAAGCTCATCATCTTCTGCCTATCAGCAGACTTCTTCATGTTTTTATGGATGATGGCTCTTGACTTTATAGCCTCTTCCCTTAACTTTCTTTTGGTGATCTTTCTTTCTTTGACTATATCAAGTTCAAGTTGTTTGAGGTACTCAAACTTAATGTAGTCAAAGGGTAAGGGAAGAAGTGTATTAGCCTGATGGAGGCCTGTGGCACTTAGGTAGTTTATCATGTTGATTCTATCCTTCTCTTTGTCTACCTGAGGTTCTTGTGGAACCACATCCCCTTGTTTATGAGTTTCTTGAACTGGTGAGAGAGTAGGCACATGCTTGTAGAGTCTTTTCTGTCTTCTTTCTTCTTTGATTTTAAGAAGTAGCTCTGCATCCTCTTCCTCTTTTCTCTCTTTTGACAGTTCCATATCAGTCAGTTCATTTAACTCATCTAAGGGGAGAGAAATGATGTTATCAATAGCATAGTTCCTGGTCTACAAGTAGTTGATCCTGACTGCCCTTAACTCATCATCCTGAGTATTTAGTTTGGGGGCAACCCTGATAGCACTTTTCATGAGTCTTGCAGACCCAGTATAGGAACTTTCTCCCCTTAGCTTCCTTTTCCTGTCTCTCTCCTCCTCCTCAATCTCCTCAGAAGTCAATTTTCTTTTCCCTTTGTCACTCACAGACCTTTATGACTCAGGGTGGAGAGAGCTTTGGCCTTCATTACTTGGTGTAGCTTCCAAGCTCTGGCCAGAGAGAGGTTGAGATGCACCTTCACCAGCAGGTGTCTCATCAAGGGATTGAACCTCTACAGCAGTTGATGGTGAGACAGGGCTCTCAGGTACTACCACTGGGCCTTCAGTCAAGGTTTCCCCTTTGAAACTAATCTTAGGGTCTGCCTCAACATCCAGTTGACCGATGATATTGCTTGATTGCCTTAGTCTTCTTCAAAAGCTGAACTCTGTAGTGTTCCTATCTTGAACTCTTTGAAGAATGAGAGTTCTTCTATCAGCATCATACCTCCACCCAAGAATGAGAGTTCTCCTAATGACAGAGTCTATACTGTCCACATCAATGTGAACTTGAGAAAGTTGCTGAGTATGCACAATTGCAAGTGAGGATGGCAAGTCCTCAATGTCCATACTCCCTAAAGAACTCCCAGGTTCTGTGACTGAAATGACTTTCTCCCCCTTTTTGGTAGCATCACCCTCTTGCATAGGTGAGCTAGGAGTTAGGTCAATCACAATCACAGGTTCTTGTGTTCCTGGTTGAGCTCCCCTTAAAGGTCTCCCAGCTAGTTTTTCCTTAAGATAAGATATCTCAAGTTGCTGATCATTGACCCTGTGTTGCAAGGTATTCACTTGAGATTCAAGATGACTAACCTTGGAGACTAGATAAGTGCATGTTTATGATAGCTTTTGCACCTTTAGTCTAAGATTCCCCTCAACTTCATCAGAAGAATCATTTGGGGATGAGAGAATTGGACCAAGGTCTTCTTCCTCATCACCAGCATGGTGTTCTTGGCTGCTGGATTTCCTCTGCTCAGTGATAGCTTCAGTTGAAGTGTCAATGAGCTGAGTTGCCATGGTTCAGGTCTGAATGATGTAATCACTTGCTGAAGTGAGAGCCTCTTCCATATGGTTATTCTGAACAGGTTCAGAAGTATCCACCTCAGTGATGGGTGACTGATGTGGGCTAGACCTAGGTGACTCAGGAGCACTCGTCTCTCTTTAAGGAGTGGAATAGTATGGAGACTCATGGTACTCACTGACACCTAAGTCTTCATCTGTATAGAAGTCAAGATTAGGAATGGGTTGGTTTAAGTCTAAAGGCTGGGGATGGTAGCTGTCCCCTAAAGGTTTTTCACTTGAGTGTTGAGACTCAGAGTAAAGGCTTAAGGCACTTGGGCTTGTGAGCTCATCAGGCTGAGCATGAGGAACCTCAGAATTGATCTTAGAAGTAATGGGAGTAGTTTGCTCCTTAGGAGAAGTGGGAGCTCCAGCATCCACTTTCTCCTGTATAGGTAAGTATATGGGGGCCTGCACAGACTCAATAGCCTGAGCAGGGGTTCATTTGTGTTTTCTTTGGTAGGTGAGGGTGATTTGTGTTTGTTTTGGTGGTTGAGATGTAGAAGGTGTGGGTTCAGCACTAGCCTGTGTTGCTAGGTTGTCATCTTAAGGAATAAGCTCTAACATTTTTTGGACAAGGGCTATTTTTACCCCTGAGAAGCCAACAGTTGGCTTCTTCAAAATTTTAAAGATGTCGGGCTTCATCTGTCCCAATTTAAGAATATTACCTGTTTCCCTCAACTGTGAGCCCAGTTCACAGTTAAGAATGTATTGAACATATCTAGGAAACATATAATACTCTAAGGAGGCCAAGTTTGCAATCAGATTTGTATAAACAAATTAAGAGTACCTGAACTTGACTCCCTGAACCATTCCATGCACTATGAAGGAGAGATCTTCAGAAATCTGGTCCTACCCTCCATGCTTGTTGGACAAGTTGTGGATAACCATATGAAGTAAGTATTTCCACTGAGGTAAGACCTTCCCTTTCCTGAAGGTCTTTATAGAGAAATCTCCTTCATAGTCCATCTGCTCAAAAGAATGATTAACAGCTTCTTTTGAGAAGAACACCTCACCTTCTTCATCACCCAGCTGAAGATGATTGTTAATGATGGCCGGAGTGATGAAGATTGTTCTCCCCTGCACCGTGGCAAACAGTGTCTTCTCACCATCCATAATGACTTCTTGGCAGGTCTTCCAAAATTCAAGCAAATGATCCTCATACAGAGTAGGATCAATGGTAAGGGAGGTGAAGTAGTTTGACAAAGCCAAGAATTGGCACACCTCTGAGAAATGTGGATCTTTCTCAGAGTTTAACAGAGCAACCTGATTGTGTTGCCTGTGTAACTGCATAGAAAAATCTAGGTCATTTATTCTATTAAGGTTGGCCATTGTTGGAAGGCTTAAAGGTGGAGGAAGGATGAACGAGGGCGGTTTCAGAGAGAAATTTGGAATTTAGGTTTGGAGAAAAGATGAAGATGATAGAAAGAGGGGGAACCAACTGGGTTTATGTGTGAAAAGGATTTGAGACAAAGTTAATGAATGAAGATAAAGTTTGAAATCCGGATGGCGGTCCCACCTTTGAAAAAGTAGTTTGCTTTTTGCTCAAAAAGTGGTTTTCTTGGAAATCGAAAAGCTTCCGAAGGTAAATTGTCTTCGGAAGTTTTAATGAAAAAGCTTCCGAAGCCAAAATGACTTCGGAAGAATTTCTAAAGAGTTTTGACAAATTTGCTTCGGAAGAGAATTTAAACTTGGATGTTTTGTTTAACAGAACAAAGCTTCCGAGAGTTAATTTTCTTTGGAAGAAAATGGTCCTTGAAAACATATAAGTGCCTAAGAGAGTTTTTTAAGTTTCGGAAGAAATTTCAGAAGTTTCTTCCGAAGGCAAAATTTACTTAGACAGTTATTTGTCTTGAAGGTATATTTTCTTCCGAAGATAAAATCATATCTTCCGAAGAATCAAGATTTGTCAAAAATCTAAGAAAAACTCTTCAAAAAGTTTTTATCCATAGAAAACATGAGCTGATGAAGGTGATAAATTATATAACTTAGGACACACAGATTTAAAGAAATAAAATGAATTAGTTTTAAGAAAAAGCTACTCAAAGTTAATCATCCCAATAGCTGATATACGATACTTAAATCTCTTTTCATCAAAGGCTTTTGTAAACAGATCTGTATATTGTTCATTTGTGTTAACTTTAACTAGTTTAATTAATCCCTTTTCAAAGTTATCTCTAATTAAATGATACCTGATATTTATGTGTTTTGTCCTTGAGTGCTGCATAGGATTCTCTGTGATGGAGATAACACTGTTGTTGTTTATGTGAATGGGAGTCTCCTTAAAGTTTAAACCATAGTCAAGCATCTGATTCTAAATCCAAAGCACTTGAGCACAGTAGCTTGCAGCAGTAATGTATTCAGCTTTAGCAGTTGATGCAGAGACACATGATTGTTTCTTGCATTGCCATGAGACAACCCTTCCACCAAGGAACTGACATCCTTCAGATGTAGACTTTGCAATCATATTGCAACCACCATAATCACTATCTGTATATGCATACAAATTGAAGTCAGAATTCTTAGGATACCAAAGACCAAGTGTTGAGGCACCTTTGAGATATCTTAGAATTCTCTTAACAGTGATAAGGTGAGACATTTTGGGGTTGGCTTGATATCTTGCATAAATACATGTGGCAAACATGATATCAGGCCTGCTAGTTGTAAGATACATAAGAGACCCAATCATAGCCCTATAGAGGTATTCATCCACACACTCCCCCTCAAGATCAGGCCCAAGGGAGTGATTTCTTGCTATGGGTGTCTTAGCAGTCTTACAGTCAGTCATGTTGAATCTTTTGAGTATGTCCTAAACATACTTTGATTGACTTATAAAGATTCCATCTTCAACTTGCTTTACATGAATTCCCAGAAAGAAATTGAGTTCCCCCATGGTACTCATTTCAAATCTGTCCTTCATCAGCTTCTCAAAGTCTTTGCAGAGCCTTGGATTAGTTGAACCAAAATTGATGACATCTACATACACTTGAACTAGCATTAAGTCATTTCCCTATCCTTTGATGAAGAGAGTTCCATCTATAGTACCCCTTCTGTATCCATGCTTGCAGAGATACTGAGATAGAGTCTCATACCACTTTCTTGGTGCTTGGTGTAGCCCATAAAGAACCTTATCAAGCTTGCAGACATAATCAGGATGATCAGGATCTGCAAAACCAGGTGGTTGTTTGACATACACCTCTTCATCAATCACCCCATACAGAAAAGCACACTTGACATCAAGTTGATAGACCTTGAAGTTTTTGGATGCGGCAAATGCCAAGAATATCCTAACAGCTTCTAGTCTTGCTACAGGAGCAAAGACATCAGTGTAGTCAATTCCTTCTTCTTGTGTGTATCCTTGAACAACTAGTCTAGCTTTGTTTTTTATGACAATGCCTCTATCATCTTTCTTATTCCTAAATACCCATTTTGTTCCTATAGTTTTCTTCCCATGAGGAAGAGGACATAGGTTCCAAACTTTCTGTCTTTTGAATTAAAGCAGCTCCTCTTGCATGGCTTCAACCCAACTTTCATCCTTCAGAGCCTCATCAATTTTCTTAGGCTTTATCTAGGACAAGAAACAAGAGTGAAGACAAACATTTGCTTCATGGGTTTGTCCTCTTGTTCTTACCCCAGTTTCAACATCTCCAATGATGTTTATGGTGGGATGAGACTTGTGGATCCTTAGCTGAGGGATCACAGCAAGTTGCTGAGAGAGATCTAAATTAGAGAAATTTAGATCTGGCATTGATGCTTCTTCCACCACATCAACACACTTATCAAGAGAAACTTGATCCAATGAATGTGTGACATCATTGATATGTTCATCTATGGAGTGGTTATCAGCATCAAGAAATTCTTGATCACTATCACCACCACCATCATTTTCTACTACATTTGAAGTTTCTTTGTTTGGTTGTTGAGCTTTTGAACTGGAACTTGAAGGCATCCCAGATGTATCAGCTGAATTTGTTATTGTTGTGCTGATAAGAACTTCATTTGTTAAAGTAGTTACAACCGGAGCTGAAGATGTGTAACTTGAAGGCCTTCTTAGCTCAAATCTTGGATCAGAATCTCCTGGAGGTAAAATATCTATAGGTACTGAAACATTCTTATAAGATTTGTTAAAACAGTTGGTAACTAAATCAAGATCAAATAGCCAATCCAAACCAGAACCTTTCACACTTAGAGTGTGCTCATTGAAAGTCACATTGGCTGACTCCTCAACTACTATAGTTCTGAGATTGTATATCTATAAGCTTTAGCTTGAGAAGAATACCCAATACAGTGTCCATCATCTGATTTCTCAGCAAACTTGGCAATTTGATCTTTGGTATTCAATATGCTGCATGAAAATCCAAATGACCTGATAAAACCAATAAAAGGTTTCCTCTTGTGCTAAAGTTCATAAGTAGTCTTACCATGAGTCTTAACCACTAAAACTCTGTTTTACACATAGTAGGCAGTGTTGACTGCCTCTGCCCAGAAGGTGATGGGTAGCTTAGAGTCAGACAACATGATTCTTGCAGCTTCAATCAGTGTCCTGTTTCTCCTCTCAGCAACACCATTTTGCTGAGGAGTCATGGGAGCACTGTATTGTCTTGTAATACCCTTTTCATCACAAAATGTGTCAACGATTTGGTTCTTAAATTTAGTTCCTTGATCACATCTTATGGTTTTGACCTTATGATCACATTGATTCTCAATCTTTAAGATGAAATTCTTCAAAATCTTGGTCTCATCCTTAGTTCTAAGAAAGAAGACCCAAGTGAATCTTGTAAAGTCATTTGTGATCACCAGACAGTAAGAGGTCCTTCCTAGACTCATTACACTGGTGGGGCCAAAGAGATCCATATGTAATAAGTGTAAGGGTGTAGTGATGGAGTTTCTTTTCTTAGGCTTGTGAGATACCTTATGTTGCTTCCCTTTCAGGCATGCAATACAATGATCATCACTTGTAAACTCTTTCTTTAGTATTCCAGTTACCAAATCATTCTTAATCAGCTTATTCATATTTTTAAAGTTTACATGACACATTCTTTTATGCTAGAGAAAAGACTCATCACTATTAGCTTTAGATAGAAAGCATGAAACTTCTCCTGAGGGAGATGTTTCTTGCAAGTCCATCTTATACATGTTCCCTCTCCTGGGGGCTCTGAGCAGGATATGCTCGTGAGGAATAATCACCCCGGGCTTGAGAACAATGCACTCATGCTCAGTAAAGAGCATGTTATGACTCTGATCATAAAATTGAGATACACTCAGAAGATTGTACCCAAGCTCCTTGACAAAGTTTACTTTCTCAATGCTGAGCTTACCATTTGTGACCTTGCCCCTTCTAGAAATGTAACCTCCTTCATCTCCTCCAAAAGCAACTAGTCCTCCATCAATTCTTTCAAAGTTTTGGAGCAGTGACCTATTGCCTGTCATGTGCCTGGAACAGCCACTATCAATGATCCAGATATTTTTGTTTGTCTTGAGTTGTTCCTGCACAAAGAAAATGATTAGTTACATTTGGAAACCCAAGCCTTATTGGTCTTGGGCTCATCAAAGGAAGTAAAAGGTAATGAAATAGTAATAGATCCTATAGTTGTGCTTTGAGGATCTCTTGCTGTTGTTGATGGAGATATTTCAGTCACTTGGTCTTTCTTTGACTTCCACACCACCTTTGGAAGTTTAGACCTGACCTTCAATACTTTGGAAGCTTTTGAGACTTCGGAAGTTTTGATGACTGGACCTTTGGAAGTTCCTGCTAACACTATAGTAGACTTTAGTGCTTTGGAAGTATTCCTTTCTTCCGATACCAAATTTTCTTCCGAAGGCAATTTTCCACTTGCCTTCTTCTTTACTTTGGAGCTTCCGAAGGAAACAAATTTTCCTTTCAAAGCTGAATTCTTCTTAGAGCTCTTGGAAGTCTCTTTCTTGGTTACGTGAAGAGTACCTCTTGGATTGTATGGACAATCCTTAGCAAGATGAGAAGTACTCTCACACATAAAACATTTTATCTTTTTCCTCCCAAGAGTTTGTTTCTGAGAACAAGGCTAACTTTGATCATTTCCCTTCTCCACCTTCATCTTTGCAGATGCTGAGACAGTCCTTTTGGGCTGAGGACTGTTCTTGGAGTTGGATAGTTCAGGCTGTGTAGCAGTGGTACACAACTGATCAGCCTTATTCTTGATGTTAAGATGATTTGAACATGAACCAGAACTCTTGGTAGAAGAGTTGAGGTTGATGTCTTCAGTCTTAACCATGTCAAACCCTGCAGAAATAAAGACTTGTTTCTGCTTAGAGTTAAAAGTGGCATTGATCTCTTGAGCCCTCTTAGCCTTTCTCTTGCTCTTTCTGATTAAGTTCTTCCTCATAGACTTGGTTATCCTAGGCTTCCTACTCTCCTCAGAAGGATAGTGACCCATCTTAGAATCCGTCCTCTTCACTCTTCTCAGAGGAATTCTTCACTACCACTTCTTTATCCTCTTCACTCAAGAGGTCTATGTGAGGAAGCTCGTCTTCACAAGTTCCACACCTAGGTGATCTTACAGACAAGATTGTATGCGGAGAAGCTATCTCACTAGATCCAGTCCCTGCTTATTTTGATAACAAACTTTTGCATGCAAGGATGAGGATATGATGTTCTTGAAGGTCTCTTCTTCAAGAACACATTTTTCTGCCCTGGCTTTACTGATCACAAGCTCAGCCTGGCATTCAGTTAACTTAGTTATGAAATCCTTGATCTGAGTCCTACAATTTGTATGCTCATGTTTTAGAACTGAAATGGTTTTCTCTAAGTCCTCTATCTTTAACTTATAATCATTTTCAGCCTTTCTAAAATCAGATTTCAAGATGTTTAAGGGCTCAAGATCAGATCTCATTTCTAAGTTATAGGACATGTATCTGTTGACTTTAGCAATACATTCAGGAGTACAAAGATGTTTCAATACCTTGGTTTCATCATGGTCAGCCATTAATGCTTGGTTTGGAGATGCATCTTTCACCTGAAAGCTCCAGTCAAAGCCTCCTTCTTTAACAGCAACTGTAGCTTGTTGCTTTGGCTTCTCATTCTGGGTAGCTTTATCAGTGTAGTTTGGTCTGGATTGTGCTTGTCCACCATTTGTTCTTTGTGCCTTGTATTCCCTAGCAAAGTAACCCATCAAATTACAGTTGTAACACTTAACTTTGCTTTTATCGAACCCAAACTTTCCACTGGCTGTATTACTGGGAAACTTCCTTCCTCTCCGCTTGTAGAACCTCTTGGCTCTGTGAGTGAGAAGAGCCATTTGCTGAACTATCTCCATGTACTCCAGATCATCTGGATGGATACAGTCCAGGTCTTCAAGGGTGAATAGGAAGCTGCCACAACTTTCATCAGAAGACACAAAGGCTTGAGAAGAGCTTGTCTCTTGGAATGGGCTTCCTTGAGTATAGTTCTCCCTTGGTGTCTCCGGTAAGGTGATTAAAGGACCCTTTTTGAGATGTTAAGGTAGCATATGAGATGATGTTGGGGTTCTATGTTATCCCTTTCAGTCATATGAAGGGCTGAACCTATTTGATTGCTGGAGTTACCAGATGAACCTTGCATGTTCATCTCCATCTGGTATCCACTGAGAATGTCATACAACTCTATCAAAGTGAGAGTCTTAAGGTTCTCAGTCGTCTTGATTACAACACAATAATATGTCCATTGCCTAGGAAGAGAGGACATAAACTTCCTTACAATATCCCTGTTATCAAGAGTTACTCCAACATCCACTAGAGTATCCACAATCTCAACATACCTGAAGTATTGTTGAGTCATGGTCTCACCTGTTTTAAAGGTGAAAATTTCAAATTGCTGCTTCAGGAGATCCTTCTTGTTCTCCTTGGCTTTAGTGGAACCCTTATACATTAGCTTCAATGCATCCCACAGCTGCTTAGCTGTTTTGCATTTCTTGAAACCTCTATATACATAGTTTGGAAGAGCAGTCTGAGGGGCTGACATGGCCTTTTGATCAATTTCTACTCTCTTTCTATCTTCATCTGAGTAGTCAGCCACATCCTTGGGGATTATACCACCTCCAGCAACAGCTGAAGAGGTGCTTGGTATGTAAGGTCCAGTGATAATAGATTCCCACATTCTTGAGTCTTGACACTTGATGAAGCCTTCCATTCTTTGACACCAAGTGTCAAAGTCATCAAGAGTGATCAGTGGGGAATTTGTCATGGTTCCAGTTTCCATATCAGCTTTAGAGATAGCTGCCATTTGAAGGGTTAAGTATTTTGTGTGTGTGAGGGATCTTAAGATGGTGAGATCTTATATCAAGAGCCTGAAATGCTCTGATACCAATTGCAGGACCGTTAAAGGGTATGCACTTACAACACAACAACAAAGAGGAGAGTGTGCAACAACACTTAACAATTCAAATGGGGAACTGAGAAAATCAGTTTTGAGAGCTAAGAAACACAAGTGTATATGAGACAGAACAAGAACAACACAAGTAATTGGTTTTCAACGTTGATGTATATTGCTCTCTAGTTCCTAACAAATGTTTTCCAAAGTTCTACCAATAAGATATAAGGACCAGAAATACTTATACTACAACCTACAGCCGGCCATACTTTGAAGGCCAGCTGGATACATGATCTAGACAACAAAATCAATGTAGAGTCAAAAGGCAGATTGACTTTTGACTAGTGACTATGACATGCCATAGCTCACATCCTAATATATTACAAAAAGGATAAAGTATATAAAGTGCAAAGTTATAGACTTAAGACCTCAATGTACAGTTACCAAAAGCATGGACCTTTTCAACAACTCATGTAAAGTTGGTGTCTTATCATAGTTGCATCGGAAAGGGGTCCAGCTTTAGGTAAAAAGTACATCAGATAAAGCAGTGATAAAAAAGTTTTCGGAACAAAATCTGTCTTCATTAGTTGGCTTCGGAAGACTTTGTCTTTGAAGCTTCGGAAGACTTCATCTTTGGCTTCGGAAGATTTCACACTTAGAGTAATTTCTAAGGCAGTGTGTGAAACTTCCGAAGCATTCCACTTCAGTACACTTGTGCATGCATGCAGGAGAGACTTTGGGTGTTTGGGTTGCATCAGCCTTACAAATAACCTTACAAACATAGTTGGTTTAACTCTGTAAAAGGTTATATACAAAACTACTGAAGTGGTAATGTCCTAGAATGACTAATGTATTGCTCGAAGAAAAAGGTAATGTCCTATAAGAGACCAATATAATCCTAAAAGAGATTAGTGAAATCTCCAAAGAAAATTAATAGAACTTCATACCAAACTCAAGTATCAAACAAATTTGAGATCTTACATTATGTAGATACAATATAATATGAAATCAAAATAAAATAAATATTTGCATATGCTATAGCAATAGATGTAATCGACGTGAAATATAGATGACTTGTCAAAATGGCAATATGCCATAAAGACTTAAGTTAAATTTGCTTAACAAGCAAAATGTTTTAGACCAGAAGTCTGAACACCTATAGATGTCCCACCAGTAAGTTAAAAATGAGTGTCTTTGAGATTAAAAGAAACATAAAGAAATAAATTGTATGATATAAAACAAACAGATTAAAAGAAACATAAAGAAATAAATTGTATGATATAAAACACATATTGTAATACTAGGTCTTTTTGCAAATCCCGAGAGTTGATTTCAAATGTAGTCCCCTAAAGTGGATATGATAGCGCTTCATGATCATCGACCTCACAATCTAGTAAAAGCTTTAGATGAAACCTAGATGTCATCACTATAAGCTTATATGGGACACTTGAAAATGACATCTAAATAAAAATCTTTTTAAGGATTGAGTTTGCCTATAGTATTAAAACTAGTAGCTTGATATATGAATGCTTAATATTTCTATGGTTTTGATCAAGCTAGTTGTGTGTTGCACAATCGACTAAATAAATAATTTGAGGTACAAGTTTGATAGATATATGTCTAACGTGCTTTGCACAACTTGATTATTTCTCAATTCGTAGTTCGAGTATATGTGTTATGGATTAGTCGACCAAGTTACACCTAGAAGATATTATCACATTTATATGAATAATGCTAATTTGGTAAGCACACTTACGGTTGTTCGATCACTATACATACACAATGATCCTTACCATCCATGCGGAGTGTGAAGAAGTACCAAGCTTAAGCGTGATCGGTGCAACGATGTATCTCGTTATTATTACAAGACATGGTATTGCATTTATTAGCACATGTGCTAGTGAACTATAGTTTTAATCAAACACGTTGCACTTGTTTTCCCTTCTTTAAGTTTTCTCCTTTTGGGGTTTCTTAGGAATGTTTTTAATAAGGCAATGTAACCGATCTAGTTGAATCAATTTATTATATAAGCCCTAAAGTGCTAATTTAACATCATCCTAAAGTATGTTGTTAATTATATATGATGCACACTGTACTCTTTCCTTAGCTATATTTTTGTTCCACAGGGTTTTCCTAGCAAGGTTTTTAACGAGACGACTTCATAAGCGTATCGAAGAATAAGTTAACTTTTTGTAAGATTCAAAAGACATGTTATATGATAAGAATATAAGTATCAACTAGTTGATTATGCTCATGAAATATATCAGTTGGACCCGCATAGAATTCGATTATAGAGACACACCAAGTTCATGATGATTACATAAGCAAAACTACATTACATGAATATAGTGTCACATGCCTCAATCAAATTAAAGAAAATTACACTGAAGATCAACCAAGTCATTGTCATAGAAGATTGAACTTCAAAGATTGAAATATACATGTTAAATGAGGGGGTAGTATTATATACGTATTCTTTTTTCCTTAACTAAGTTTTGTCCCACTGTTTTTTTTAGTAATCTTTTAACGAGATAACATAACTGATCCCATTGTATTAGTTAATATCGGGTCTGAAGAACCGGACCTACATTATCTACAAGTATAATTTTGATAGTATATAATATAAAATATTGGAAAGGTAATGTTACAGATCCAGATTATTTTAAACCCAATCCAATATTTATAAGCATTAAGGTTTGATCATTGTGTATAAATATATCATGTATGCATTATCTATAGTAATCCTAATAGAATGAATTAGTTTTTACCTCTCTATTTCCTCTATTGTTTATATTAGTTACCAACTATAAGTATTTAATATTAGCATAACACTAAGGCAATGACGAGATATCGAGTAAAGGATTTTGCCCTGATGAATTTGACTGACCTTTTTGTAATGTATTATTATTATTGTTATTGTAATGTAATTGGCAGAAAAGAAAACCCTTTCCTTTTTTATTTTTATATTTTTATTATGGGAGATGATATGCTACAAAGACTATATTTCCTAAAAAGGGTGAGAAGTAATTCTGGCCATTGGATCAACTCATTAAAATAGATCAATGGTTCAAAAAAACACGGTGGTAAATAAGTGGAAAACTGCTAACAGGCGGAGGGGCAAAAAAGTAATTTGACACAATGGTTGTTTGACACAATGGTTGTTTGACACAATGGTTATTTGACACAATGGTTGTTTGACACAATAGTTGTTTGACACAATGGTTGTTTGAAACAATGGTAATTTAACACAATCGTAGTTTGACACAATCGTAGTTTGACACAATGGTAATTTGAAACAATAGTAATTTGGTATGTTGGCATGTTATTATATTTTGCTATGTGTTGGCATGTTAATATTTGTTGCTATATGTTGCTTTACATTACACAATAGTATTTTGGTAACTTGTTTTTATTGTCAAAATCAAACGTAAACAAAACACTTCAAATATGACACAATGAGTCTTATGACACAATGAATATAATAACACAATGAATATAATGACACAATGAGTATATGACACAATAAATCTTATGACACAATGAATCCTATTCTTGAATAGGCATAGAATCAACTGTTGAGCTGTTTAAAACTTGTTTATCCTTAATGCTTTGAAGATATAAACTGCAATTGCGTATAATGTGACCAGGTTGTTTGCAAAACCCATAATTTCACAACTTTTTTCCTGCTTGTTCGATGGCTAACTCACGAGCTGACTTCATTCTTTTCGGCCTACCTTTTGTCTTTTGCTTAACAGGTACACTAAATTTTGCTTCATTTCGTTCGCTCCCTCCAGGTAACTCTGCAAACCTATCTCTCCTGCTTGGAGGTGGGGCGACCATTTGAACTTTATCAGCCTTACACTTGTAACTATTTAAATAATCAAGATAAAAACACAACTCGCCTTTGTTCGTAACCAATTGATTAACAATAATTGTTTTATTCAGACACAATGACAATACAAAAGACACAATGACAAACAAAAAGACACAATGATGATACCTAAGACACAATGATGATGTCAATCAAATACTATTATCATATAACAAACACAACAACATAAAAGACACAACATATAGAGACTCACCTAATATTATTATTATTGTTATTGTAATGTAATTGGCAGAAAAGAAAACCCTTTCCTTTTTTATTTTTATATTTTTATTAAGGGAGAGGATATGCTACAAATGCTATATTTCTTAAAAAGGGTGAGAAGTAATTCTGGCCATTGGATCAACTCATTAAAATCGATCAATGGTTCAAAAAAACACGGTGGTAAATAAGTGGAAAACTGCTAACAGGCGGAGGGGCAAAAAAGTAATTTGACATAATGGTTGTTTGACACAATGGTTGTTTGACACAATGGTTATTTGACATAATGGTTCTTTGACACAATAGTTGTTTGAGACAATGGTTGTTTGAAACAATGGTAATTTAACACAATCGTAGTTTGACACAATCGTAGTTTGACACAATGGTAATTTGAAACAATAGTAATTTGGTATGTTGGCATGTTATTATATTTTGCTATGTGTTGGCATGTTAATATTGTTGCTATATGTTGCTTTACATTACACAATAGTATTTTGGTAACTTGTTTTTATTGTCAAAATCAAACGTAAACAAAACACTTCAAATATGACACAATGAGTCTTATGACACAATGAATATAATAACACAATGAATATAATGACACAATGAGTATATGACACAATAAATCTTATGACACAATGAATCCTATTCTTGAATAGGCATAGAATCAACTGTTGAGCTGTTTAAAACTTGTTTATCCTTAATGCTTTGAAGATATAAACTGCAATTGCGTATAATGTGACCAGGTTGTTTGCAAAACCCACAATTTCTCAACTTTTTTCCTGCTTGTTCGATGGCTAACTCACGAGCTGACTTCATTCTTTTCGGCCTACCTTTTGTCTTTTGCTTAACAGGTACACTGAATTTTGCTTCATTTCGTTCGCTCCCTCCAGGTAACTCTGCAAACCTATCTCTCCTGCTTGGAGGTGGGGCGACCATTTGAACTTTATCAGCCTTACACTTGTAACTATTAAAATAATCAAGATAAAAACACAACTTGCCTTTGTTCGTAACCAATTGATTAACAATAATTGTTTTATTCAGACACAATGACAATACAAAAGACGCAATGACGAACAAAAAGACACAATGATGATACCTAAGACACAATGATGATGTCAATCAAATACTATTATCATATAACAAACACAACAACATAAAAGACATAACATATAGAGACTCACCTAATATTTGTAAAATATGTTCAACAACATATTGATAATATCGAGAGTAATCTAACAGTATAGACACAATAACTGTTTTATTCAGACACAATGACAATACAAAAGACACAATGACGAACAAAAAGACACAGTGATGATACCTAAGACACAATGATGATGTCAATCAATAACAAAATTCACAGAAATCTGACAGTATAGACACAATGATGATTCAAACGACACAATTACGGTGTGAAAAGTAACATACTATTTCAATTACAGTATATAATCGTCTTCATACGTACCAAACGGATGTTCAATCGTCGACATCGGCGAAGAGAAATCAAATAGATCAACATAACTCAACGATCTTCAACAGAAACAACATAAAGCAATCTTCAATAGATGAATTCGATTGTCTGAATATTCAACGATTGAAATTGATGTAAGATGAAACGTCAACCGTTTGAATCGATAAATTGAGAATTTTGTTGAAAGCTTGTGTTCAAATAAATTAGATGTAAGCAATCTTCAACAGAATTTTGTTGAAGGCTTGGGATCAAATAATTTTGTTGAATCTTCAACGATTGAAATTGATGTAAGCAATCTTCAACAGATGAATTTTGTTAAATCGATAAATTGAGAATTGATGTAAGCCCACACCTTCATTTTAATAAATTAGACTTTCTAAAATACCCCTCCTTCTATTTCAAAAATATACCACATGTTACTCACCGATTAGTTCACATAATGTTCGGTTTGTATTTGAACCCTACTGTGATTGTCTCCTCCAGCTCTAACTCTCCCCTTCATAGTTCATCCCCCTTTTTCTAGTGATTTTCCAGCGTTTCTTGCGGTGGATTCGTAAGGGTATCCTATGTCAGGTTTGTTCAATCCCAACTTCTCCCCCGCAAGAGCCGCATCTCCACTCATTAGAAGTAACCCAGATGTTGTTGATAGGTCTCTTAATATCTTCCTTTTGATCTCTCTCACCGTCTCCTCTCCTCTCCTCTCCTCTCTTTTCACTTTTGATTCCATTCACTTTGCTTCTTGCAACCAAAGTTGTTCTCAAAGAATACATGAGTGTGTTTGATGTAGATCCCTTTTGGGGAGGTTTTCCCCGTACTCACTAGTCTGGAAATCCTAGTCATTTTTAACTATCTTCGAGATGGATTAAGTTTTTGTTCAACGTAAATGTTTATTATTTGATTGCCACTTAACACAACTAACATTATGTCTAAGTGCCATCTTCATGCTACTGACATATTGTATTTCATGGTGGTACATTCATTTCTTATACTAAAAATCATCATGCCAACCTTAAGAAGCTTTTGTTCTCGATGATAGGCTGGAAGTTTGTTTTTGAAAGTACGTTATTATACTGTATCGAATATTCAAAATCAGATAATCACATAAATAAATGATGTTTGAGGAGATGGAGTTTGGACGCACTTTTGCTGCCTCAAGTAGTATTAATCACTCTGGATGATCTTGAGTCACTGGCATCTCTAATTATGGAAGGAAGTAAAGATATAACGACGATATATAAGTACTTCAACTTTAAATAATCAGCTAGCTGCTTGATTGACCATATCATCTTTTAAGGCTGTACATTCATTTGTTGCGTCTCAAGGGCCTTGTGACATGTAACAAAGCATGTTTAGATTCAATGTTGGTCACAACATTTTACGGGTTTGATTATATTACCTTAATAAAAATATTATAATAGTGTGATCATTTTTTCCTTTTTAATGTTTCTAGAGATCTTGAGGGTTTCGGGTATGCTGCCAAACCCAGGGTTTAATGAGCTGGACAGACTACGCCATAGAAGTCCAAGCCCCATGGCATCTTCTAATTTGATGTCAAATGTTCCAGGGACTAGGATTAGTGGCTGGAATGGTATGCCACCAGAGGTACTTCTGAACACACCGCTAATATATTTGTTTATATATTCTTTATTATTTATTATTTCTAAACTTTAGCATGTATTTTTGTACCTCTTTTGTAACATTTTCTATCATGAGAGCATCCTACATAAATATATTTAGAGAATTTGTTACGAATTTGTGGAAAATGTGGTGAAAATTAAAATCAAGGGTACATATAAAATTGGTAGTATATTTATTATGGTTAATTCAACCCGTTTACCTACGAGTGAGCTGATTTGAGTTATATTTCTATCTCTTGAGGGTCAAAATGGGTTTGATTAGGAAATTCGTTTTAAAATGGAACGGGTCCAAGGTGGCGGAAAGTGTACTTTTAATGCATAGTATTCTTTAAATTCTTTGATTGAAAACATATTGTAGAAATTAAAAAATTCAGTAATTATATTTAGTCAGTAATTTTATATAAAAAGGCTTACTGATTTTGAACAAATAGTGATTTGGGTCGACCCAACCTATTTGCTCTTAAGTAAAGACTGACCACTTTAATTTAAGTTGTGTTTTCCGGTCTGACCCACCCATTTTGCCACCTCAATTATACTAAACGCCTTATAATATCTAGAACAAGCAACTTTTAACTACTAGGTGTTGATTGTATTTTACTCAGCTTCTTGCTTGATGAAAAGTTTTTTCGGTTTATAGTAGGAAGGTTTATAAAATATTGGCTTTGTAAAGGTGGACATCATAGGAGCTGTCTTGTTATTTGTAATCTACTTTTGTATACAGCTTTCTTCTACTACTTGAACAAATATACTTTCTGTCTTAGGAGCATAGTAATCGGTTTATATATGAAATTGAAGTTCATGGTTCATAATATGGTCATATAGACCTTAAAATTTTAAAGTAAACTCTCAAGAGAGAATATAAACCATTACTCCACACCTTGCCTTTAAAAATTAACTTCTTAAAAAGAAATTTTACCCACTTCAGAATGATGGTTTTGAAAAAACAAAATTTATTCTTGATAAATTGGTTGGTAAAGCTTTTGTTTGTTTAACTCTTGGCTGTAAATGACCATGGAAAAGTTTGGATATGCCTTTTGAAGGTGATTACGTGATTTTGAAGAATCAAATCAGATAATGAGCTTTAATAAGAACAACTGCAGGGAATAGTGTTTGATATGCTTTTGTAATAAGAATCAGATAAGCTGCTATTCTAGCGTTTGGCAAATTCTGATTATCAAAACAATTAATGTAAAAATAACTAAATATAATATTCTTTTCCAAAGGGGAGATGCATATTGTGAAAATAAGAGTTAAAGCTTCTCAGATTAGGTTAAAAGAAGGGGTATTTAGGTAATATTTATTTAATCCCTTGACAATCAGTTTTGTTACACTTAGTATTTAACTGACTATTTATAAGCTGCAATAATCAGTTTTAAATGAAATTCGAACATGTGAAACCAACTATTAGCCAAGATGTTAAAATAATTAAATATTTGTTTTGAAACACAGATCCAAAAATCTTCCAAGCACCCTTAATTGGAAATCATAAATTTATACAAGTCTTGTGTTTCATGACAGAGGTTAAGTGGACCACCAGGGACAACAATGGACTGGCAAGGAGCTCCAGCAAGTCCAAGTGCATACACTGTGAAGAGAATTTTGCGGTTAGAGATACCAGTTGATACCTATCCAAATGTATGCTTTTAAAAAAATCTTTTTTACATCTTCATTGTGTCATCCTTCTGATTTTAATATTAATCTCTTTGGATGTTAGTTTAACTTTGTTGGAAGGCTTCTTGGCCCTAGAGGAAATTCGCTAAAACGGGTAGAGGGCACAACAGGTTGTCGGGTTTATATAAGAGGAAAAGGGTCAATCAAGGATCCAGAACAGGTATCTTTAAATTATAAGATCGAAGTTTATTGTGTGTGCGTGCATCTATATAGGTAAAGGGGCAAGGCACAACCAAGGCAAAGGGCTCACTTGTCGCCTAGGCTCAAGGCGAAAAAAAAAAGCGCACACTCAAAGATGAGAAGTGCAATAATAATGAATAAAAGATATATATTATAGGCATAGAATATTAAAAGTTCAATATTGTTTTACAAATATAATAAAAAAACCTACTTCAGTTTTTTTTTTTTCTAAACAGAGTCCAAAGAATATAAAACTGAATATTAAAATATGGTCTATTTTCGCATTGCTTCATTTAAAAAATTCTGAGAAGTGAGATGGCTATAGAAGGTAGTCAAGTCAATACAAGGAAGCATAAGGTGTTCGGGCCTTTCAGGCTGGCTTTTGGTTGGCTCAATCCTTTTTTCTGCCTGGGCAGACTGCAACTCGCCAGCGCCCTGGACCAATGCGCATGCCGCAATTGCGCTTTATTTAGCCGCTCGCCTTGTGTGTGTTTGAGGCGCCTAGGCCTTGCCAGCTTGAGCATTTGGATGCATACCTTATGTGACTGTAATAGCATGTGTGTGTGAAATGTGTTTCCTGAAATTAAAATCTGGTGATGCATTATCTTCAATTTTGAAGGAAGAGAAGCTGAGAGGAAGACCAGGTTATGAACATTTAAATGAGCCGCTTCACATATTGATTGAGGCAGATTTACCAGGAAGTGTTGTTGATATTAGGCTAAGGCAGGCTCAAGAAATAATCGAAGAACTGCTGAAACCTGTGGTATCTTCTTTTGCTGCTTTTAAATAGGATGTTTGACTTTACATGCAGTTTGATATAAGCTTAGCTAGAGATCAAATACCTAAATACCCCAGGACAAAAGTGACCAAACTTGTGGGTTGCATCACGTTATACATTACTGAAGCACCTAATGCGGAATTTGGTAAATTAGGATTTCTATACTAGAAAATAAGAAAATTTCTGGATGTTTAGAAGGTGGAATGAGCTATAACAGACAGTGTTTGGACATGCTCATGTTTTTAAACAGTTGACTACTTAGTAGGATTTTTCTTGCACGTTTTCATTATTAATTGAGTTAATATAAAATATTACAAAAATCCTAAACAAAATGGAAGACAATTTGTGAAATGGGAGCAAGTCTCTCGATTTAAGTTATTGTAATATTTTTACTCTTTAGGAAATCGATTGTGTGCGGTTGGTACAAGCTGATTATCCAAAATAGATTATTTGACACTTACATAATTTTGTTTTCTAATGTTTAAGATTAATTATCACATTAGAACTAAAATAACTTGATAAAAAGTTCAAATCTGAACAACACTTTATTGTGCAATTCTAAGTTTATATAGATCAGATTTTCTTGAACAAGAGTGTGCCTATGGGTTATGATTAAATTTCGTTATTTTTTTATTTTTGGTGTCTTATGCTAGATTTGACCCAACAATGTGTTTTCTTAGTGCTGTCATGTTTGTGTAACCTCTTTTTTTTTAGACAATCGGCCAAGAAGAACAACAAAAGAACAATGGAATTAAGCAGCAATTACAGATACACTTTATTAGGAAAAAAGAATAGGAGAACTTAGTACAACTTGCAATGAGCTACTATCATTTTTTTATACTATAGATAATGCATAAAGTGATTGGCTAATTATCCTCTAAAAGCAGAAACTGAAAATTGCTTCATTCTGCCCCTGAATTTCTGTATTGACCGCTGACTATTGGCTGGAACTGTTGACTTTTCAGAATTAAACTAACATTCCCCCTAATTATGGCTTCTTGCCGTTGTTCCTCCGCCTCATGTAACTAACACACGCTTGACAAGGTTCACAATTTTGCATTTAATTCATCTATATTCTTCTTTGATGCAGCCTTTGTCACCATTTTTCCATCTTGAAAACTACCTTCGAACTGAGGTGGTTGCATCATCTGTTATTCTTGACCATTTATCACATCCGGTGTTATGTTAACCTTCATTTTAATCATCTCGTGTAATTTTGTTCACCCAACAACTTACAACTCCTTTTCTCATCAAGGTAAGTAAATTTTGACTCACATCTTGCAACCAGGCAGTCTTGCTTCCATGGGCGGGAATAAACAAACAAACAAACCCAGTATATCCCACTCAAGAGCAGGGTCTGGGAGGGGTAGGTGGTGGCAAGTCTTTCCTTTATCCAGATAGGTAGAGAGACCGCTTCCAAAGAGACCTCTGGCTCGATAAGAAAAGCAATAACGCTAGCGAATGAACATATAATCAAACATACGATATATGATATATGGTATATAGTACAACACACATCATACAACAAACATTAAAATATCACCACAAGGAAGTATAAAATGAACAAGCATGCATCAGGAAAGCAACAAGTTTATGTAGTGGAGGTGAGAAGATACAATGATAGAATTATGTTGTTAAGAATAGTAATAGGAGATGAGGTAGTGACGGTAGTTAGTAAGTATGCACCACATGTTGGACTAGGGGAAACGGAAAGAAAAACGTTCTGGTTGAGTTTAGACCACGTTATGGCCGACATACCTAGAGAAGAAAAGTTATACATAGGAGAAGATTTTAATGGACATATCGGAAGGGATAATGAGCATTTCCAACTGGTGCATGGAGGATACGGGCATGGTCTTAGGAATAATGAGCATTTCCTGGGGTCTGCTGGTCTACGTGGTCTACGGCATCTGTGAACTTTAAAACATCTTCCATGGGCGGGAATAATATCAGAATTTGCTAGGATCTTACAAACATCTTGTCTTCTGAATTGGGCTGGTATAGTTCCAAACTGTATTGGACGTTTTTCCGTCTCAGGGTTTTCTTCAACAACTACTGATTTGCTGATGTTAACAGTTTGTTATTGGTACTGAAGGTTTACCATGTTATTGGTACTGGCTTCTCTGAATCTTCATCAGCGGTTTGTTAGATTTCTCATAAAGTCTCGGAACATTTTCCTTTATCACCTTACACCCCTTTCATTTAACTTCCCTAGGCTAAGGATGTTGGTGCTTAGTTTTGGTGTATAAAACATATCAGTAAACACCCTTTGATCAACATTCTTACATTGCACTTATTATGGTCGTTTTCCTTTAATTTCAACTGTCGATCCGTCGCTAAATCTAACATAGCCCATAGTGTTTAGGATCAACTTCACTAATTCATTCTCTTCGCCCTTCGCCCGGTCATATGATTTGAGGCTCCATTATTTAGATGCCATGTGCTAGCATCATGCTCATATCTGGCAAACACATTTGGAAAGACATTTTCTTTCATTCAACATCACAACTTTTGTCATATCTAGCAATGGGTTCATCATCTTCTATGAAAAAATCGCTTCAGACTCGGTTTTGCAAGGGGCCGACACTTGGCTGAAAATGGCCAATCTTATCACAGTTATAGGCTTATAATGCCATAAGTTACTTTCTCCTTCGGTCACCTCTACCATTACTGTTTGAGGGATGAGGATCCTCTCGTCCTTGACCATTAAATTTTCTTATGACCTCCACCTTATTTTTGTATTCTATCTTGATTGTTAATTTTCACTTTTCTATAACCATCACTTCTAGAAAACAATAGCTTTTCTTGTTCAACGCTACTACGCGCATCATAACATCTCATTTAGTCCTTAAAGATCTTCAATCTGTTCACTGCCTATTCAAATGTCATACTTTCAATGTTTGAGTTCTACTCCATAGAAGCTACTATGGGCATATAGTTAATAGGAACATACTCATTATATTTTTCACTATTACTTTGATGTCAAGACTGGAACTAAGGTTTTTAACCCTTGCTTCGATGCACTGATCTTGTCTGCAAATTCATCAATGCAATCGCCTTCCCTCATCTTCAATGATTCGAATTCAGATATGAGAATATGAATTCGGTCCTTCTGAACACGTTCAGCCCCCAAGAAGCGATACTTGATCGCCTCCAAGAGATCTTTTGCTTTCTCATGTTCCCCTGACCTTCAAAAGTACATCTTCTGGCAATGATTGAAAATTAATGCCATGGCAGTTTGATTTTTCCGATCTTCAATGTCATCGTTGATTCGTTGGTCACGGCATCCCAAATTTCATATGCACCCAATACTATCTTCACCATCACAGCCCACGATGTGTAATACGTGGTTATGAGTTTAGAACACTGCAGACATTCGTGTGCATATCCCTGGTCATCACGATCGCACCACCATCAGCTCTCTATATAGAGTCCGCTCTTCCATGTATTTTTCTTCTTTCGCTTCTTTCTACGATCACACCAGATAGGATTACAACTTTCTTTTCTAGACATGAGCTACACGTTACTTTCGATACCAATTGTTAGAATTCGGTTAAGAAGAACAAAAGAACAGTGGAATTAAGCAGACATACATACAGATTTACTTTATTAGGAAAAGAGGATAGGAGAACGTAGTACATCTTGGAATGAGCTACTACCATCTATTTATACTAGAGATAATTATAAACTCCTCTGAATTTATACTTTGACCGCTGACTTTTGATTGGAACAGACTTATCAGAATTAACTAACATTTCCGTCCTGTTTATGAGATGCGTGTGCTGTGTTTATACAAGGCTGTAAATTTGCAAATTAGGTTGACTTTGACTTTTTTCGTAAAAAAGGTCAGCTTTTAGTTTTACAAAGACGTAAAATGGTTTACAAATTTAACGTCAATAGATATAATGGTTAGTTCAACTGTCCATTTTATATCAATTGGGGCTTTGGTAACTATGTTGTGACATTAAAAGTCGCAGGCTCACCTTAGCTGGAATGTTTTTAAAGGATTACCCTACTATAGATATATCGAACTGATGATTTCATTAAAATAGATTAACCCAACCTATATTTTTGTTTTATTTTATATTTATTTTTGTTTTGATTATGTATTGTTTAGTTATCAAAATTATCTATTAAATTTGCAAAGTTTAAAAATTTATAATACGTCAAACATTTCATTTTTGGGCACTGTATGGTCATGGTAAAATAACTGATGACTTGTCATTTCTTATTCGAACTTGACTTTTTCTTTTTTGAATTGACGTGGTATTCCTTTTATTTTCTTTTAAAATTAATTAGTAATTATTTGTTTGTAAATCGCACGTGAGACAAATAGAGGTCGCAGAAATGCGAAGGCTAACGTGGATGTGTGGACACACGAGGCTGGATCGGATAAGAAACGAAGTCTTCCGGCAGAGGCTACAGGTGGCTTGTATCAAGGACAAAATACGAGAGGGAAGATTGAGATGGTTTGGGCACGTGAAGAGGAGACAGATGTCAGCGCCAGTTAGAGCAGTAGAGCGCATCGTCTTAAATGGTAAGAGGAGTAGAGAAAGACCTAAGTTGACCTGGGATGAGATGATGAGATGATTACCCAAGATATGGTAGGGTTGCACCTCTCCGAGCACATGGTCGAGGATAGGAGTGAGTGGAGGAGTAGAATTAAAGTTAGGGACTACTAGTGGGCCTTGATGCGATAGTCCGTACGTGATGTATAGGGTAACGTTATTTGTCTAATGTAGGTGAAGCTGTAAGGACCAAGTCTTTATGGATTACAATATCAAGTGAAAAGCAAAAACTTAATTCATGCGAGAAGTACAAGGATGCGAGAACTCCAAATTTATTGATGAAGAACTTATCGCGCGAAAGCTTGAAGTTGCCGTGTGAGAACTTGAAGTTCTCACGTGAGAACATCTGCATAGGGTATATATAGATGTTGTTTATTTGTAAAAATGCTCTGAGATTGAGAGAGCAGAGAGGTGTGTGATAGACTGATAGGCCACCCGAGGGGAGCTCACCTCGGGTGGATCGAGCTTAAACTACGTAAACTCCTGTGGTATTGTAATCGTTTGATTAATAATATTCGATTGAGTTTGTTAGAAGTTCGTTGATATCACACACGCACACATCCGTCTTAATTTGATTATCAACTGCAACAATATATGGAATCGATCTAAATGAGGACTTAACAGTTGGTATCAGAGCAAGGTGTTGCTCTTGATACACAGATTTTCATTCTGCGATCATCCGTTTAAGACGTTAAACATGGAGGTTGAAGATCTAAAGGTTTAGATCGAGTTTGGACCGGTTTCGAAGGAGAAGAAGGTGAAACAGAGGGTGAACACACATGAAATCGGCTTTGTTACATCATTACGCTCGGTATCTTCAACTTTTGGTGGTAAACGAAGATTTCAGACCGTAGCAGTGATTCAAAATCATAAAAGTCGATTTTAGTTGAAGTTTTCGCGGGAGTAACTGCATCGTACAATAAAACAAACAAACAAACATACCCAGTGTATCCCGCTGAAGAGCAGGGTCTGGGAGGGGTATGTGGTGGCAAGTCTTTCCTCTATCCTGAGAGATAGAGAGACCGCTTCCGAAGAGACCCCCGACTCGTTAACAAAGGCAGTAGCCATAACAATCATAATACATATCACATATTACATATCACATACATATCACATATTACATATCATATATATCACATATCATTCAACACATAGGTAAATATCACATGCAAAATTAGATAGTGCGCACATCATAAAAAGCAACATGTAACACCCAAAAAGGTTATATGACGAAAAATTACACCTGACGCGGGAGGTCCCGCCACATGTAACCGTAACCCGTCCCACCCACAAATCCCACTAAAAGTCCTTAATTTTAATTCTACGCCTCCACTTACTCCTATCCTCGATCATGTGCTCAGAGAGGTGCAAGTCTATCATATCTCGCCTAAAATCTCATCCCAAGTCAACCTAGGTCTACCTCTACTCCTCTTACCCTCTACTCTTATGTTCTCTACTACTCTAACAGGTGCTGCCATCGTTCTCCTCTTCACGTGCCCAAACCATCTTAGTCTTCCCTCTCGTATTTTATCTGTGATAAATGCCACCTCTAGCCTCTGGCGAAAGACGTCGTTTCTGATCCTATCCAATCTTGTGTATCCACACATCCACCTCAGCATTCGCATTTCTGCGACCTCTATTTGTCTCTCTTGCGATTTCTTTATAGCCCAACAGTCTGTGCCGTATAGCATAGCTGGCCGTACTGTTATTCTGTATAGTTTTCCCTTTAGTTTTGGTGGGAACCTCTTATCATACAGAATCCCTGATGCTGCTCTCCACTTGCACCATCCTGATTGCACACGGTGGGCTACATCGCTGTGTATCTCTCTGTCTTCTTGTATATACGAGCCAAGGTATTTGAACCTACACGTCTGGGGGACCGCCATGCCCTGTATACTGATTTGGGTGTCCTCTTCGGCCTCACCACTAAAGTTACAATGCATGTATTCTGTCTTAGAGCGACTTATCCTTAAGCCCCTGTGTTCTAGTGCTGCTCTCCACTGTTCTAATCTCTCGTTAAGCACCGTCTTAGATTCTGATATTAATTCAATGTCATCCGCAAACAGCATACACCATGGGACTGTCTCTTGAATAGATTTGGTCATCTCGTCCAACACTACTGTGAAGAGGAATGGGCTCAATGCCGATCCTTGGTGGAGTCCCACTTCCACCGGGAAGAAGTCTGTGTCTCCGACAGGTGCTCGTACACACGTTTTTGCCCCGTCATACATATCCTGTATTATGTTGATATACCTCTCTGGTACCCTTCTAAGTCGTAGACTTTCCCAGATGAGTTTCCGCGGCACACTGTCATAGGCTTTTTCTAGGTCAATGAATACCATATGTAGGTCTCTTTTCTTTTCTCTATATTTCTCCATTAACCTCCTTATGACGTGTATAGCTTCTGTTGTAGAGCGTCCTGGCATAAATCCAAATTGGTTTACCGCTATCTGAGTTTCTCGTCTAATTCTGGTGTCAACAATTCTTTCCCATAGTTTCATCGTGTGAATCAATAGCTTTATTCCCCTGTAATTTGCGCAACATTGGACATCTCCTTTTTTCTTATATATGGGGACTATGACACTGTTTCTCCACTGCTCTGGCATCTTTCCTGTCTTAAAGATAGTGTTGAATAAGTCCGTTAGCCATTGTAGGCCCTTATCTCCAAGGCACTTCCACACTTCAATCGGAATATTGTCTGGCCCCACCGCCTTAGCCCTTCCCATTTTCTTCAAAGCTCTCATAACTTCATCGACTGTGATGCTTCTACAATAACACTTGTTTTGTTGCGTCGTTTGAGTTGTTTCATCGATCTCCGTTTGTTGATTACGGTTCGATATGTTGAACAGGTTATCGAAGTAAGTTTTCCATCTCCCTTTGATGTCTTTCTCTCTCACCAAGACCTTACCATCCGCGGCCTTTATAAATTTCACCATTCTCAAGTCCTGTCTTCTACGTTCCCTTGCCTTGGCAATCTTAAACATGTCATGTTCACCCTCTTTCGTCTCTAATCGCTTATACATCCTCTCGTATGCTGTGTTCTTTGCCTCTGACACAGACTTTTTCGCCTCTCGTTTAGCCTCTTTGTATTTATCTTTTAGCTCTGCTCGTTCTTCCTCATTATTACAGCGTAAAAGCTCTTTAAAACTTTGTTGTTTAATTCTTATCTTCTCCTGTACATTTTCGTTCCACCACCAGGATTCGTTATGACTGACTGTCCTATTTGTTGTAGTCCCAAGCGTTTCCTTTGCTGCTTGAATGACTCTAGTTGCCATAGCCTCCCACTTTTGGTTGGCGTCTTCCTGTGGTCCACTCAGGTTCATTGGTATGATTTTATCTCTAAAGATGGTAATCTTTTTGTCTTTGAGTTGTCCCCATCTGATTGTAGGTCTACTTCTCTTAGTTGGTTGGACAATTGCTCTCTTTATTCGTAGATCTGCAACCAACATGTGATGTTGAGTGAGTACTGTCTGTCCCGGTATTGTCTTGCAATCCTTCCACGAGCTACGATCTTCTCTCCTCATCAACAAATAATCTATCTGTGTGTGTCTCCCGCCGCTACTAAACGTGATTAGATGCGAGTCTCTTTTCTTGAAAAACGAATTTATGATGCTTAGTTCATGCGCTAATGCAAAGTCAAGAAGCTCCCTACCGACGTCATTCCTTAGACCATACCCAAAGCCTCCATGCACCAACGGGAAATGATCGTTGTCCTTACCGATATGCCCATTAAAATCTCCTCCTATGCATATTTTTTCTTGTCGCGGTATGTCTCCCATAACGTGATCTAAACTCTCCCAGAACTTCTTTCTTTCCGTTTCCCCTAATCCAACTTGTGGCGCATACGCACTAACTACAGCCACTACTTCGTCCCCTATTATTATCCTTAACAACATAAGTCTATCGTCGTACCTTCTAACCTCCACTACATTATCCTGAAGTTCTTTGGCAACTAGAAAACCTACTCCATTTTTTGTTCCATTTGACCCTGAATACCATAGTTTATACCCGTTACACTCCTTTGCCCTCCCACCCCGCCATCTAGTCTCCTGGAGGCACGCTATCTGAACCCTACGTCTCCTTCACACATCTATTAACTCTGATAACTTACCAGTAAGGGTTCCTACATTCCACGATGCCAGTCGTAATCTATAACCTTTTTTCCCTGTAGTTGCATCTCTCGTCACCGAACATGATCTAGGGGCAGCATAATGTCTCCTGTTACCTATTATACCTCACTCACTCACCGTGATAAGAAACACCTTTCTAAAAAGAGGTTGCCACACTAATAAAGCATAAACAAAAGCAGTCACTCACGCAAGATCAACACAACACAGGTAACACACAATCAAAACCAGCAGCAGAAATATATCAAGTCACAAGACACAACACAACACTGTAACAGGCACAAGAATAGGGGATGGCTCTCCCTATTTAAACCAGAATGCTGGTACTCCTAACCCAGCCAAACAATCTAAACGAAAGAAATATATATATATATATATATATTTTAGAGCAGACTATAAAGTTATTCTAGAACTAAACAGGAAAATATAAAAGGATAGAAAGATCTGACAGTGGGGGGTTCCCAAGTTAGGGTTCGCCGAGCTAGTGAAGTCCGTAACCTTCGAGGGTTACAAGGCTCACAGAAAACCAAGCTTATCTTCTCGATTGCTCCAAAGAATGATCTCTTCCTTTAGTTGAAGAATAGAATAGCCGATTTGAACAGATCGAGCACCGACGGTGTGTACTCCGCAGTGTATGACGATGTGTAGTCGGCTGTGTTCGATAGTGGTGTGTCTTCGGCAGATCGAAGCACCAAGGCGGTGCGTACTCACCAGAAAGAAGAACCGATGAAGAACAGAGAAGAAAATTAACACGAATAACAAAGATACAAACAAACAGGTCTTCGAACAAAAGCTGAAACACACAAAACTCCGTCAATTCATCAGCTAATCAACAACTGTATACACAAATTCGGAAGATAATCAACAGAAATCAGTCAGTCACACACAAATTATCTTCAATTTAGGGAAATCGTATCGAATGAAGCGTGAATCTAGGGTTTGCATACAACACGGGGCGTTTTCGACAGGTGAAATCGCGAAATCGCAGGTGAAATCGCGAACTTGGACAGGTGAAATCGCAGTAGATCCAAAACCACAGTAGATCCAAAACCACAGGTGTAATCGCGTAGGTGGGTAGGCGGATCGTATCGAACTTGGACACTAGTAGATCCAAAACCACAGGTGAAATCGCGAAGGTGGGTAGGCGGTGGGGAACTTACCTGAGTAGGTAGGCGGTGAAGGTGGTTCGGCGGTGGCGGTGGGGGCGCTTACCTGGGTCCGGCCGGTGGTGTTGGTGGTGACCGGTGGTGTTGGTGGTCACCGGTGACCGGTGGTAGTGAAGAGAGGGCGAGAGAGCAGCGAGAGAGCAACGAGAGAGCAGCGAGAGAAAGCCGTTGAGAGAGCAGCCAGAGATGTAGAGTTTTTCACTTGATGTTCACCATCAGAGAGTAATTATTGCATCGTACGATAACTTGGCAAAAATAACCGTATTTTGTGAAAACTTTTTCATGAGAGAACTTTTCATGAGAAAACTTTTCCATGCGGAAACTTTTCCATGCGGAAACTTTCATACCGAAACTTTCCATGTGAGAACTTTCCATGTGAGAACTTTCCATGTGAGAACTTTCCATGTGAGAACTTTCCATGTGAGAACTTTCCATGTGAGAACTTTCCATGTGAGAACTTTTCATGTGAGAACTTTCCATGTGAGAACTTTCCATGTGAGAACTTTCCATGTGAGAACTTTTCATGAGAAAACTTTTCATGAGAAAAGTTGATGCAAAATCTTCGCAGCAGTAACCGTCATTTGCGAAAATTTTCTCATGCAAAAACTTCAATACGTTACTTAAAAAGGGGTTTTGTGATATTTGATCAAGTTCAAGATTCTATATCTACAATATTTGATTCGGGTCGTTCATGAATTGAAACTTGACAATGTAGGCTTATTTTATCTTACTGATGGGGACAATGATCGAACGGGTTGATTAAGTGAAGAATCAAGATTGTTTGGTATTCTTGCTCTGAAAATATGGGCTTATTACATCTTACATAAGGGGAAGAATATTATAGGTGATCTTGTTCGCAGTCATAGAATCTTGTCATCAGATTGAAGAATCGGGTTATTTGGGAATCCAAATGGAAGTTGGATCTTTCTGTCATATGCCTAATACATATTAAGTCGTAAGTAATCAAGATTGATTCAGACGTTATATCCTCGATAACGCTATACATTAGGAGGCGGTTACAGCTGAGGGGGAAGACTGAAGTGAAAGATACCCAAGGATCGGATAATTCATGAAGATGAGTGACTGAAGTCAAATATAACTTGATATCGTAATCCATAGAGAGAAATTGTAAGGACCAAGTCTTTATGGATTACAATATCAAGTGAAAAGCAAAAACTTAATTCATGCGAGAAGTACAAGGATGCGAGAACTCCAAATTTATTGATGAAGAACTTATCGCGCGAAAGCTTGGAGTTGCCGCGTGAGAACTTGAAGTTCTCATGCGAGAACATATGCATAGGGTATATGTAGATGTTTTTCCTTTGTATTTCAGTATGTGTGTTCATTTGTAAAAATACTCTGAGATTGAGAGAGCAGAGAGGTGTGTGATAGGCCACCCGAGGGGAGCTCACCTCGGGTGGATCGAGCTTGAACGACGTGAACTCTTTTGGTATTGTAATCGTTTGATTAATAATATTCGATTGAGTTTGTTTGAAGTTCGTTGATATCACACACACACACATCCGTCTTAATTTGATTATCAAGTGCAACAATATGTGAAATCGATCTAAATGAGCACTTAAAATGTGCTGTAGGATTTATTGTATGCTGTATGCTGTATGCAACAATATGTGCAACAATATGAGGATAGGAGTGAGTGGAGGCGTAGAATTAAAATTAAGGACTTTTAGCTCGACCAATAGGCAGGAAGGGTTTTTGAAGTCTGGTTGCGGGGCCTGATGTCTAAGTAGTCCATATCTGCCCTTTAACGGTGATTATTCCTGCTCCTATGATATATGTATGCTATGTGTCGTATGATTTATTGTATACTGTATGCTAGGTGTCGTATGATTTACTTGAAGGATGTATTGCAATCGGTATGGCTTTTTGTATACTATGTGCTGTAGGATTTATTGTATGCTGTATGCTGTATGCTATGTGTGGTAGGATTTCTTGTATACGGTATGTCATGTGTCTTGTTTTCAGTATGGCCTTTGCTATCGAGCCGGGGGTCTCTTTGGAAGCGGTCTCTCTACCTAACAAGATAGAGGAAAGACTCGCCTACACCTACCCTCCCCAGACCCTGCTCTTGAGTGGGATATACTGGGTTTGTTTGTTTGTTTGTTTGTTTGATCTAAATGAGCACTTAACAGAAGCCTTAGTGCTAACTGCCCTATTAGTATTGTTAATATCGTAGTAAAATTTATCTACCTTATTCCTTGCCTAATATCATAGTAAAATTTATCGGCCTCAAACTTGTTTAAATGATGTTGTGTTTGCTTTTGTGACGTATGCTTAATTGCTTATGTGAGTAGGCGACTAATCCCAACCATCACGAGAAAATGCTCAGAATAAGACCGAAGTGTAGTCGGCTCAGCCTTCAGGGCATTAAAAGCCGACATATCATACTCACCTTTTTTCTGAAGAGGATCCCCAATGTCCTCATCAACACCAAGCCAATGCACCTCAAAGGGTACAATCCGGTCAGAAACAAAAAAGAAATGATCTTTCCAATGTTTCAGACTAGTAAATGTACGCAACGCGATAGTCGGTCGCGGAGATTTTCTGTTTTCAAAAGTAACCCAATCACCCACTCTGGTCAGTTTATAAAAGGCTCTAAATAAGCTCACGCTAGGTTCTAACCTAAGAGCACGACAAGATATTTCAAAATGATACACCTTTATCCAACCTAAGGGATGATCTGAGCCAAGTGAACAGCATAATATCTCAAGATAAAGTATAAAAAACGACTAATAGGCACCTGAAGTTGCTAATGGTGAAAAAGGCGGTATACAAAGCCACGGCACCGGGAGGCGCGTCCCTTACTGTCGCGCCACGCGGAGGGACGGTGGGCGCGAGGTCGGGGCTCACACCATAACGGTTAGTAAAGTTGTTCAGATAATCTTGCGTGACAACCGAAGTCTGAAGGTGCATGTCGGTTCTACACTCCATTTCAGAAGAAAAAGAAACAAAAGAAGAGAAAATATGTGGAAAGCTTACCTAAGATGGAGAGAACAAGCAAGAAGTCTTCAAAATGGATGCCAACAAATGAAAGGAAGATGGGGTTTTTATAGAGAAATGGGGAGACAAGGAGACAAAAGGTTGGTCTTAATGATGGCATCTAATAGCCTACCTATAAGGGGTATAGGGTGGCTTGCGATTTGATGTAACAAGAAAAGACAAGACAATCTCTTGTGTTATTCCAATATCATGGTACAACCATAAAATTGGACTAGGGGGACATGATGGGGTACTACCCGGGAAGGCGCGCGATCGGATAATACCCGAAGTAGTCCCGGCCGCGGGAGGCCAGGAAGGCCCAGCCGCGGCTAAAGGGCAGGGACTCGGAAACCGTATGACCGCAAGCCAACATGCAGGCCCAGCCGCAGCAAAAGGACGGGCTCAAAATCCAGCCGCGGCCCATAAGTGAAGACCCATTAACGTCAGGCCAATAAGCTGTATCGGCACACGGGGTACAAGCCTCGTCGCGGCCCAGAGGTGAAGGCCCAGCTGCGGCACGTGTGCGAGCCTCAGTCACAACACAGAAATCTCAACACTTGAAAAACTCTCAAAGCAGCTATCCTCAATAGACAAGAATTCGATGGTACGGAAGAGAAACCATTGGTTGCTGTAAGAACATGATCAGTAACAAAAAACGACAAAGAATAAAAGACAAACTTTGTAAAAAGCAGATGCAACAAGATAGGTTCACAGAACCAATGAGAGACAAGTCAACTATAAGGGACAATGGACAATAATGTCAGCTGTAAAACCCTTTACACCAAAAGGGAAAGAAACCCTTTGACCAGGGGGTTCTAGCCCTAATGCCTAACTCCAGGGAACCAGAAATAGATTTACAGAAGAGATATTGTTATCCATGTGTCACTATAAATACAACAGTCCAGGTATGTTCACGGGGCACTACCTCAACTCACCATATCCACAGTCAAATACTTCCTGCAAAATACTTATTCTCACACCGGAGGTTGGTCACGGGGAGAACTCCCTTCTGCCCGTGGCGAGACTCACGGTGTCTCTTGTTGTTTTGCAGATTAGGTACTTCCTCCCATTCTCAGCCTCCCTACAGCCCGAGTCTTGGTAATATCTCTAGTTCTGTCGCACTGCTTTCGGATCTAAGTCACTCGATTGATTTCCGTGTAGCAACAAGTATGCTAATGCTTATATGAAGTATGGGATGTATGTAATATAATCTGGTTATTTTGTTTATGAACATGCATATGCATATACAAAACTCTATTGTGATGTATGCTTATGTGATATATGCACTATAATTTGGCTGTTCTCGTTGTCGAGTCGGGGGTCTCTTTGGAAGCGGTCTCTCTGTCTCCCAAGATAGAGGAAAGACTGGCCACCACCTACCCCTCCCAAACCCTACTTTCAGTGGGACATACGGAGTATGTTTGTTTGTTTGTAAATTTTATAATTTGTATACCCTATATCTTTTAGACATACTTTTATACAATGTGAATCATTCATTACCTTTGATGGAAGCATATACAATCTGAATTAAATATCATTAAATTTAACAACTAATATAAATATGATGATATACACAGGATGAGTCACAAGATTACATAAAAAGACAACAGTTACGTGAACTAGCCATGCTGAACTCAAATTTTCGAGAAGATAGTCCCGGTCCAAGTGGCAGTGTATCACCATTCAACACCAGCAGTGGAATGAAACGTGCAAAGACCGGGCGTTGAGAACATTTTGCAAAAGTTTGGAAACGCACGCTTGGATCAGAATCATGATATATGTATTGTGTACACATTCTCTGTTTCTCTACTCTGCCTTCAAGAGTCATATGCACCTTCCTATACATATTTCAAGGGCACAAATCTGAAGTGTAAGATGGAGATTTTGGCAGGCCAATCTTGTTTTGTTGCCTTTTGTTATTAATTTTACTTTTGAAAGTTCAATGATGGATATAGCACTGAAATACACAGCGGAAAAATATGCCTTTTTTTATCTTTCTTTTTTCTTGGGTCGTCCTTATTATTTCTTGTTTTGGTGATTATAAGGTGATGGGTATGCGTGTTGTAAACTTTGATTCATTCGATTTATTCTTGTGTAAGTAAAACCATATGTCATATGTTCTCGTGTTTTGTTTTTTGTTTTTTTTTTTTTTTTTTGCTTTTTGTTGACAATGAGAGAGATGTTAAATAACTTTGTATTAATCATGTATTGATTTATTTTAAAATTTAATGATATATAGCTTTATTTGTTATCATTAACTATGACCAACTTGTTTTAACTACATATTTAAAATGATTTCATATATTTGTAGTTGAGACCATCTAAGAGAAATACCTACTAACCAACTTAATTATTTTAATTAAAATCTAATTATGTAATTTACTTAAAATAGTGAACAATGATGCAAAGTGGGTGAAATAAAATTCTTTTTTGTTAGTCAGTATGTTTTCTAGAATATCACATACTTGGGCATTTGAACAAGGGGTTCAACAAATATCAAGTTGATATAAAGCTTTTGAGCAACTCAATGAACTTACCATAATGTTCTTCCATCTTCTCTGCCTTTAATCTGACCGAGTATGGGATGGTTGGTTCATAAACCTTTATTGGCTTCTTCTTCTGTTTGGTACCTGTTGGGTTTTGCCTAGTGTCTTGAACCTCTTGAGGAGACTCGATTCTTGTACAATAGTCACCGACTATGTCATGGATTTTGATTTGTCAGGTTTGGTAGTCCGACCACTTCTCAATGTGACAACTTTCACGTGCTCCTAAGGGTTCACCTTAGTGTTACTTGGGACATTACCTTGTGGCTTTTCAGCTTGCTTTGCCATTTTCCTTAGTTGATTTTCGATGCTGTGCATGTGGGCTTGATGTTGTCTTAACTCAACTTTGTTTTGTTAGAAATGATCATCATATTCCCTTTTGTTGTTTCGCGTCAAGGTTATAAGTTGAGTCATCAATTCTTCCAACCTTGTTAACTAGTTAGTTTCTTGGTTGTTGCTTGAACTTGTTTGTTAAAGCTGAGCTGATACATTTGTTGATTCTAAGGTTGGTTTTGCTGTTATGGTGGATGTTGATTGAATATGAGTGGTCGTTAGTTGATACTGCAAGCTTTCAAACTGCAGTTAGGATGGTTTCTCCACTCAAACTGTAAGTGGCACTATAAAGATTGCCTTAAGGGCGAGCTTGGTTACCTACAAAATCTATGAGCTCATGAGTATCATATTCCTTTCCCTAGTAACATTCAACACCGTGCATGGCCCACCACACCATTCTTAGTTGATATGAACTTTATCGACTTACATTTGACCGATTTGTTAGTGATTGCTTTTACTTATGCTGCAAGTGATGTGATAACATCCACTTAATGTACTATTTATCTTCGGACACTACTCTATAATGTTTGCCACTTGTAGTTGTTCACCACCATGTCTTCAATTAGCTTACAAGCAGCTTCAGGTTTCTTTTTGTGAAGGTTCGATGCAATTATCACTTCTGATCGTCTTGATACGTAAAATGTACAAGTTTTCAATCTTCAATAAAATAACTTCAAGACTTCTAGAATTTCATCCTTAGTACCTAGAAAGAATAACTAGGAGAACGGAGAAAAGTCATTAGTGACAACATCATCATATTTCCAAAGACTTATCACACTCATGAGACCTAACAAATCCATGTGAAGTAAATACAAAGAAGTGTCAATAAAACTGATAAGCTTTGGTTTACGGGATGTTTTGTGTTATTTACCCTTTGAGTATGTAATATTGTAAGATCAAGATGTTTATTTTAAAGGCTGATGCTAACCAAAGATCTGTCAGCATGCAACTGAAGTACTAAGAAGGAAGTACTTCGGAAGATTTGACCATGTACAAAGAAAAATAACTAAGTGTCAAATCTTTCGAAGCCAAGGAGTACTTCGGAAGATTTGACCATGCACAAAGAAAAATAACTAAGTGTCAAATCTTTCGAAGCCAAGGACATAAATCTTCCGAAGCCAAAAGTTGAAGTCTTCCGAAGCTAGAAGACAAATTCTTCCGAAGCTTGAAGACAAATTCTTCCGAAGCCTAAAGACTGAACTCTTCCGAATACAGAGAAGACATGTGTCTCTGACATACTTTTGACAAAAACAGAAGACCTTTCCACTGCTAGCTTTGAAGACTTACCAACTTATATAAGTTGGTGATTACCTTTTACTTTTGTCAACTGTACAGTATGGTGTCTTTGTCTGTAACTTCCTACTTTAGTACTTAATCCTTATTGTAATACAATAGTATGTGAGCTATGGCATGTCATAGTCACATGTCGAAAGGCATATACTTTATGTTGATCTTGTTGTCTATATTAGTGTCCAACAGGCCTTTAAAGTATGGCCGACTGTAAGATGTAGTATAAAGTATCTTATGTAACTAGTCTTATAACTAAGCATTGTAACACTTGTATAATTACTTGAGAGCAATAGACATCATCCTTGAAAACCAATCTTTATGTTCTTGAGTGTTCTTACTTTTGTGTTCATTGTTTCTTTGTCTGGTTCCCTATTTGATCTAGTAAGTGTGTTATCTCCAACTGTGAAACAGTTGTTGAATCATAATCGGTCCTGTAATTGGTATCAGAGCTTTTTTAGGCTCTTGATTGTAAGATCTCACAATCTTGAATCACTCTTCAGTTTCACATTCATTTACTTGCTCAAATGGCAGCTCTAAATAAAGTTGATATGGAAACTGACACAATGACTAAGTTTCCACTTATCACTTCTGATGACTCTGATACTTGGTGCATGAGAATGTAATGCTTCATCAAGTCTCAAGACAGCAGGATGTGGAGATGTGTAGTCTCAGGACATCACATCCCAAATACTACTTTAGCAACTGGTGTAGGTGGGATGATACCCAAGGAAGTGGCTGATTATTCTGAAGAAGACTGGAAGAAAATAAACATTAATCAGAAAGCCATGACTGCTCTTTAAACTGCTTTTCCCAACTGCATCTACAGAGGCTTCAAGAAGTGCAAGACTGCAAAAGAACTCTGGGATGCAGTGAAGTTGATGTATGAAGGATTTGTGGAAGCTAAGGAGAACAAGAAAAACATTATGAAGCAGTAGTTTGAAAACTACACCTTCAAGACAGGTGAAACTATGACTCAACAATACTACATGTATGTTGAGATTGTAGATACTCTAATGGATGTTGGAGTCAAACTTGAGAATAGGGACATAAAGAGTAAGTTCACGTTCCCACTTCCTAGAGAATGGACACACTACTGTGTGGCCATTAAGAGAACTGAAAACCTCTCTACCCTCGCTCTCACTGAGCTGTATGGTCTGAGTGGTTACAAAATGGAGATCAACATGCAAAATCCTTCTCCAAGCTCATCCAACACCCAAAAGAGTTTAGCCCTTCATATGGTTGAAAGGGATAGTAGAGAACCACAACATCATCTCATCTGCTACCCTAATAACTCACCACATGGTCATTTCATCACCTTCCTAGAGACACCAAGGAGAGCTACACTCAATGAAGCCCATTTCAAAAGCCCAGCTTTTCTCAAGCCTTTGTGTCTTCAAATGAAAAGGATATAGTGGAGGGTGAACCAGAAGTGAGTGAAGAGGTTCACTCTAACAAGGGTCACTATATCCCTGGAGAGAAGAAGAGACCAGGGATGGCCAAGTCTGCAAGAAAGAACTTGATTAGGGCTGCAAAAAATATATCAAAGAAATGCATGAGATCAAGCCCACCTTCAACCCCAGGTAAAAACAAGTTTTATCTCTGCTAGGTTTGAGGTAAGAAATACTAAATACTTAACAAAGGACTCTAGTACCAGGGGTCCTATTTTAAGTATAATCCATCCTGATCAGGAGAAGAAGGTTGAACAAATATGCACCACTATGGCATAGGCTGAACCATCCAACTCCAAAAACAAGCTTCACCATCTAAAGCATGCTGTATCATCTAAGAAGATGAAGAATGAAATCAAAAAGGATCAGGACCAACCTTCTCCCGAGACAAGACTCTCAGAAGCAAGCCTATAGGATGTATCATGTGTGGTGGTATAACTTATTATGCTAATGATTGCATTTACAATCCTAAGAGTACCATCCACATGAATAAGAAAACTTCTGAGAAGAAGAATAAAATAGCTTCAGAAGGAAAATCATTTTCTTTCGGAAGCTTCTAGATGAACCAAAAGAAGATAGGTGGAATATTATCTTCGGAAGCAAGTTTGGTCTCGGAAGAAAAGAATGCTTCTTAAGCACTAAAGTCTGCTGAAGTGGATGCAAAATCTTCCAAAGGTTCAGTTTCCAAAACTTCTAAAGTCATATAAACTTCCAAACTATTAAGAACCAAGTTTAATCTTCAAAGATGGTGTGGAAGATGAAGGAAGGACATATGACTGAAGTTTCTTCATCAACAACAACCAAGGATCCTCTAAGCTTGCATATAGGATTAATAACTGTTGAACTATCTTCAGTTTACCTTGATAAGCTCAAGATCAGCAAGGCTTGGGTTTCCAAATGTAACTAATAATCTCTTTTCATGTGCAAGAATAGTTGAAGACCAAAATAAATATATGGATCATTGATAGTAGTTGTTCTAGGCACATGACTAGCAATGACTCTTTGCTTCAAAACTTTAAAAAATTTAATGGAGGGGCAGTTGCTTTTGGAGGTGGGTCAGGAGGTCACATTACTTGAAGGGGCAAGGTCACAAATGGTAAGCTCAGCATTGAAAAGGTAAACTTTATCAAAGATCTTGAGTATAATCTTTTGAGTGTATCTTAATTTTATGACTAGTGACATAACTTGCTCTTTACTCAGCATGAGTGCATTGTTCTCAAACCCGGGGTGATCATTCCTCAAGTGCATATCCTGATCAGAGCCTCGAGGAAAGTGAACATGTACAAGATGGATTTGTAGGAAACCTCATATTCAAGAGAAGTTTCTTGCTTTCTACCTAAAGCCAATAGTGACGAGTCTTTCCTTTGGCATAAAAGAATGTGCCATGTAAACTTTAAGAACATGAATAAACTAATTTAAGATTATCTGGTAACTAGAATGCCAAAGAAAGAGTTTACAAGTGATGACCGTTGTGTTGCATGTATGAAAGGAAAATAACACAAAGTGTCACACAACCCAAAGGAAATGAACTGTATCACTACTCCTTTTCACTTATTATACATGGATCTCTTTGGCCCCACAAGTGTAATGAGTTTAGAAAGAACTTCATATTACCTTGTGATCACAGATGATTTCATAAGATATACTTGGGTCTTCTTTCTTAGAAGTAAGGATGAGACCCCTGAAATCTTGAGATCCTTTATTTTGGAAATTGAGAATCATTATGATCGCAAGGTTAAGATCATAAAATGCAATCAAGGAACTGAATTTGAGAACCAAATCCTTGACTCATTTTGTGATAAAAAGGGTACTTCAAGACAATATAGTGCTTCAAGAACTCCTCACTAAAATGATGTTATTGAAAGGAGAAATAGGACACATATTGAATATGCAAGAACCATGCTCTCTTACTCTAAACTGCCCATCACCTGCTGGGTAGAGGCAGTCAACACTGTCTGCTATGTGTAGAATAGAGTTTTTGTAGTCAAAACTCATGATAAGACACCTTATGAACTGTGGCACAAAAGGATACCTTTTATTTGTTTTCTCAGGTCCTTTGGATGTTCATGCACCATCTTGAATACCAAAGATCACATAGCCAAGTTTGCTGATAAGGGAGATGATGCATATTTTATTGGATACTCTTCTCAAGCTAAGGCTTATAGAGTATACAATCTCAGAACTAGAGTAGTTGAAGAGTTAGCCAATGTGACATTCAATGAACACACTCCAAGTATGAAATGTTTTGGTCCTGATTGGCTATCTGATATTGATTTAGTTACCAACCGTTTTAACAAATCTTGTAAAGATGTTTCAAGAACAATAGGTAATACATCTGCAGGAGATTCTGATCCAAGATTTAAGCTAAGAAGACCAAATGTTCAAATTCCTTCAGCACCAGTGGTAACAAACACTGCAAGTGGAAATCCTGTCAACACAACCACGTCAAATTCTTTAGCTAATACTCTGAGGTGTTAACAAATTCCATCAATAAGGCAGAAAACTCAAATGAAAGGATATCCAATGTAGGAGGAGATGGAGATGGTGGAAGTGATCAGGAATACCTTGATGCTGTCAACCACTCCGCTGAAGACAACATCAATGATGTTACACACTTTTTAGATCAAGTCACGCTTGATGGGTGTGCTGATGTGGTAGGTGATACTCAATCACCAGATCTAAAATCTCAAATTTAGATCTAGCAAATCAACTTGCTATGATTCCTCAGTCACATCCTACCTCAAACATCATTATTGATGTTGAAACTAGGGTGAGAACAAGAGGACAAACCCATGATCAAAATTTTTGTCTGCACTCTTGCTTCTTATCCTAATTTGAGCCAAAAAGGTAGATGAAACTTTAAGAGATGGAAGCTGGATTGATGTAATGTAGGAGGAAGTGCTTCAATTCAAAAGACAAGGTGTTTGGAACCTATGTCCTCTTCCTCCTGGGAAGATTCCAATAGGTAGTAAGTGGGTTTTTAGGAACAAGAAAGATGATAGAGGGCTTGTCATAAAAAACAAGGCATTGACTGGTAGTCCAATGGTACACTCAAAAGGAAGGGATTGACTACACAGATGTCTTTGCTCCTGTAGCAAGACTTGAAGCTATAAGAATATTGTTGGATCATGATGAGGCTGGTGCAACCAAAACCACTTCATAGTCATTTTTTGGTGCTACATTGAAGGGCTTCCGAAGTCAAGCAAGAGATCTTCCGAGAGTCTGATGAAAGAGCTGAAGACAAAGTCTGAGCTTCCGAAGACAAACAAAGTCTGAGCTTCCGAAGACAAAGTCTGATGAAAGAGTTGAAGATAAAGTCTGAGCTTCCGAAGACAAAGTCTGAGCTTTCGAAGATAAAGTCTGATGAAAGAGCTGAAGACAAAGTCTGCTTCCAAAGACAAAGAAGACTCCAAGCCTCGGAAGAAGCAGTCTTCCGAAGTATAAGTGGCTTCAGAAGAAGTTATTCTTCCGAAGCATTTTATCCTTCGGAAGAAATTGCTATGACCAGCAGATAAAAGTATGGTCCCTGACAGTCCGCTGCAGACCTCTGATACAACATGGCATCTTCCTAAAGAGCCATGTTGTTGACCATACTTTTTTCTACTGTTCACCTTTTTATGATAGTACATGTTACCAACTTTAGTTGGTGACAAAAGGTAAGTCAGGGACATGTCCTGACTACCATCTCTCAGGCAAAATGTATGAAAGACCTCACCTAGAGTCTTGTAGTATAGATGTAAGGTTAGAGGTGTCCAGCTGGTATCAAAGTATAACCGGCTGTAGGTAGTATTATATATATCTTCTCCTTGTAACTCTTTAAAAAAAGCGATTTTGAGTCCAAGAGTCTTGTAATCCTTTGAGTTGAGAAGCAATATATAAAAGTACCTTGAAAATTTACATTCTGTGTTTATTTACTTAAGTGCTTGTTACTTGTTATATTGTGATCAACTTTTCTTAGACTCCTGCTGAGTGTTGTTCAGGGTGAGTTTGAGAGAAAAACCATCTGTTGAGTGACCCATAATCGATCCTGCAATTGGTATCAGAGCTCCAGGCTCTTGATTATGAGATCTTACCATCCAAATCAACCTGTTTTTCACTCCTCACTACACACCACTCACTCAAATGGCCGCTCTCTCCAAGGCTGATATGGAAACTGGCACCATGACCTAGTCCCCACTGATCACCCCTGAAGACTTTGACACACGGTGTATCAGAATGGAAGGCTTCATCAAGTGTCAAGATTCAAGGATGTGGGACTCCATTGTCAATGGTCCTTTCATACCAAGCACTACTTCTGCCACTGGTAATCGCATCATTCCAAAAGATGTTGATGATTACTCAGAAGAAGATAGGAAGAGAATAGAGCTAGACCAAAGGGCTATGACTTCTCTCCAAACTGCTCTCCCCAACTCCATCTACAGAGGCTTCAAGAAGTGCAAGACTGCTAAAGATTTATGGGAAGCTTTGAAGCTTATGTATGAAGGATCCAAGGAAACCCAAGAGAACAAGAAGGATCTCTTGAAGCAGCAGTTTGAGAACTTTACTTTCAAGGCTGGTGAGACCTTGACTCAACAATACTTCAGGTATGTTGAGATAGTAGATACTCTGGTGGATATTGGAGTAGCTCTTGAGAATAGAGACATAGTTAGGAAGTTCATGTCTTCCCTTCCTAAACTATGGACACACTACTGTGTTGTAATCAAGAGAACTTTGGACCTTAAGACTCTTACTCTCACAGAGTTGTATGGTATCCTAAGTACATTCCAGATGGAGATGAACATGCAGAACTCCTCTGGTCACTCCAATAACCAACTGAGTTCAGCCCTTCATGTGGTTGAAAGGGAAATCATAGAACCACAACATCAGTTGCTGTGTTACTCTGATAACTCACACAGTGGACCCTACATTACTCTACCTGAGACTCCAAAGTCTCAAAAGGTTCAACACAACTCCTTTCAGGATAGTTGTGCCTTTGTCTCTGGAAATGGACACTCTGGTGATTTTCAATACTGCTTTGATGATCTTGAGTGCTTCAGTCCAGATGATGTGGAGTACATGGACATTGTCCAGCAGATGGCTCTTTTAACTTAAAGAGCGAAGAAGTTCTTCAAGAGAACTGGAAGCCAATTCCCTCAAAACCCAGTCAACAGCAAGTTTGGGTTTGATAAGAGCAAAGCAAAGTGTTACAACTGCAACCAACTTGGTCACTTTGCTAGGGAATGCAAGGCTCCCAAGAACAACCCGGGAACCCCATAGGCCTTCACACATCCCACTGCTTTAAAACATGAAGAGAAGCCAACTGAAACAGCTGCTGTAGCTTAAGAAGTTGACTGGAGCTTCATGGTACAGGATGTGACTCCCGCTCAAGCACTCATGGTCGGAACAGATGATGATCAGGTATATGAACATCTTTGTACTGCTGCCTGTATTGCTAAAGTTAAACTTTATAAGGATTACATTTCGGAAATCAGATCTGAGGTTGAGTCTTTAAATGTGCTAAAATCTGATTTTAAGAGAGCTGAGTCTGACCATCAAAAGAAAATTGAAGAGTTAGAGAAAACTGTGTCTCTTTTAAAACATGAAAAGACCAACTATAAGACTCAAATCAAAGATCTGATATCCAAACTATCTGAAGTTCAAGCCCAGTTAGTCACTGCTGAGGCTCAGGCCAGGAAGCAAGCTATTGCTGAGCAAAGCTTCCAAACTATTCTTGCATCATCCTTTCATTCCAAAATGTTTTATCAAAACAAAGAAGGGTTGGGAACCAATGAAATAGCTCCACCACACTCTTATGAGTCTATTAGACTACCTAGATGTGGTACTGAAGAGCAAGAGGTTCCAACTGCTGACCCTTCTCCATTGGAACAAGAGGAGGAGGCAAAAATAGTGGCCACCACAGGGGAGAAACTGGAGAATACACTCATCTCCACCTGTGAAGACCAAATCCTAACCACCATGGCAAGAAGAAGCAGAGCTAAAGCTGCTAGAAGGACTGCCAAGAAGGTTGCAGAGTCCAAGCTTAAGATTGACCCAAAGCAAAAGGGTGTCTTCATTTCTGCCAGATTTCAAGTGGTAGGTACTTCTGATTCAGGAAAGGAGTGTAGTACCAGCACTCCTATCCTACCGAAGGATCAGAAGTTGAAAGGGAAAGTTGCTGATAAAGAAAAGAAATCCAAGAAACAGCAACCTGCAAGTTCCCAGAAGGCTAGCATTGCATGCATAATGTGTGGTCTGCACAACCACATGGCTAAAGATTGTTACTACAATCCAGCAAGCACACATTATGCAAATAATGCTAGAAAAGAAGGAGTCAGAGAAGGTTTCTCAGTTGGACCACTTCAAACGGTCCAAATGATGAAAAGGGAAAATTGGTCTCGGAAGCCAAGTTGCTTCCGAAAGGAAGTACTCCTTCCGAAGGGAAAATGGCTTCGGAAGCCAAACCTTCTAAGGTTCGGAAGAACAAGAAGGCTCCCTTGAAACCTTCTCAGAAGAAGACTACTTCGGAAGAAAAGGTGGTGAAGGCTTCTTCCGAAAAGAAAGAAGCTTCGGAAGAAGACCATGCTGCAAAAGCTTCAACAAGCTCATCCTCAAAGATCAACCAAGGGATGGATTAGAAGATCAAAGAAGATGCTGCAGCCCAAACCTCTTCTTCAACGACCTTTATTGAACCCCAATGCATATCCTTTGGTTCAATTATGTCACTCTCTTTGGAAGAGCCCAAGACCTGCAAGGCTTGGGCTTCCAAACAAAACTAACCATCTCATCTTATGTGCAGGGATATCCATTTGACAAGAACAACAATGTCTGGATTGTAGATAGTGGATACTCCAGGCACATGACAGGGAACAGATCTCTCCTTCAACAATTCCAGAACTTTGATGGAGGGCCTGCCCAATTTGGAGGTGAGGCCGGAGGATATATTTCTGGCAGAGGAAGTATATCCAATGGCAGAATAAACATTGACAAAGTCCACTTTGTCAAACAGCTTGAACACAATCTGTTAAGTGTTTCTCAATTCTGTGACCAGAAGCATCAGATGCTTTTCACAGAACATGAGTGCATTATCCTCAAACCAGGGATGACAATTCCTCCGGAATTGGTACTTCTTCGATCTCCCAGGAAAGGGGATATGTACAAGCTGGATATGAACAATGCTTCTCCTATGGGTGAAGTATCATGCTTTCTTTCCAAAGCTGATAGTGATGAGTCAACACTATGGCATAAACGCATGTGTCATGTGAATTTTAAAATAATGAATAAATTGGCTAAAAATAACTTGGTACATGGTTTGCCTAAAAAGGAATTTTTCTACAAAGATAACTGTGTTGCATGCCTGAAAGGGAAACAACATAGATCATCTCATAAATCCAAATGTGTTAACTCTATCACTACTCCATTACACTTATTGCACATGGATCTCTTTGGTCCTATAAGTATAATGAGCATTGGAAGGAAATTATACTGCCTTGTGATAGTTGATGATTTTACAAGATTTACATGGGTATTCTTTTTAAGAAGTAAAGATGAAACTGCTGAAACTTTAAAATCTTTTATTCTTAAAATAGAAAATCAAATTGATCACAAGGTTAAGATCATTAGAAGTGATCAAGGGTCTGAGTTTAAGAACTTTGTTCTTGACTCATTCTGTGACTCAAAAGGGATTGCCAGACAATATAGTGCTCCCAGAACTCCTCAACAAAACGGTGTTGCTGAGAGGATGAATAGGACACTTATTGAGGCTGCTCGAACCATGTTAGCTGATTCAAAGCTGCCTCTAACATTCTGGGCAGAGGCAGTCAGCACTGCATGCTATGTGCAGAACAGGGTTCTTGTAGTTAAGCCCCATGGAAAAACCCCTTATGAGTTATGGAACAAGAGGCCACCATTCATTGGCTTTCTAAGTTCCTTTGGCTGCAGGTGTACCATACTTAACACAAAGGACAACTTAGCAAAATTTGCTGAGAAGTCTGATGATGCTATCTTTGTTGGATACTTTTCTAGCTCCAAAGCTTATAGAGTATACAACATCAAGAATCAACAATTTGAGGAGTCATCCAATATAGTTGTTAATAAGCACACTCCTTGTGTTAGGGGGAATGGACCTGAGTATATCTTTGATTTAGAATTGTTTCCAAACTATTCTAAACAATCTTGTGAGAATGTTTCAGCTGGAACAGGTGCTCAAGGTGATGCTGATGCTGATGCAGATCAACTATTTGAGCTTCCCAGACCTCTTCCAAATTCTCCAAGAGCTGAAAGGCAACAAGCTTCAACCATTCACAGATCTGATAGTGTAACTATCTCCAGGAATAGTGAAGCTTCAAAAAGTGAATCACTTGATCAACCTCAAAGCTCTTCAGGTGATCCATTACAACACCAGGTTGAGGGAAGCAGTATTCTGAAGGAACAGGCAACTGTTAATACTACTTCACAACCAACCATTGATGATGTTTCTTAATCATTCAATCAATCCTCATTGAATGACTTTGAAACAGCAGTTGGACAGAGTAATCCAGTTCCTGATCGGAATATGTCCAATCTGGACTTATCTCTGCAATTGGACGTGATTCCTCGTCTTAGGATTCACAACACTCATCCAACTGAGAACATCATAGGGAATGTCTCTGAGGGTGTGAGAACAAGAGGGCAAACTCATCATGGGAATGTCTGCTTGTACTCATGCTTTTTGTCTCAGATGGAACCAAAGAAGGTGGAAGATGCCTTAAAGGATAGTAGTTGGGTTGAATCGATACAGGAGGAGCTACTTCAATTCAAAAGACAAAAGGTCTGGAATCTATGCCCACTACCATCTGGTCAAGTACCCATAGGCACTAAATGGGTGTTCAGGAACAAGAAAGATGATAGAGGCTTGATTATCAAAACAAGGCAAGACTAGTAGTTCAAGGGTACACCCAGGAGGAAGGAATTGATTATACTGATGTCTTTGCACCTGTTGCAAGACTTGAGGCAGTTAGGATCTTCCTTGCTTATGCTGCATCCAAGAACTTCACAGTCTACCAACTTAATGTCAAGTGTGCTTTTCTATATGGGGATATAGATAGGGAAATCTATGTATGTCAACCTCCAGGATTTGAAGACCCACAGCACCCCAACTATGTGTGCAAACTGGATAAAGCTCTATATGGGCTGCACCAAGCACCTAGGCTGTGGTATGAGACATTGTCTCAGTTTCTCTTGAAGAATGGCTACACCAGAGGTACCATTGACAAGATTCTTTTCATCAGAAAGAGTGGAGAAGACATATTGCTCGTTCAAGTCTATGTTGATGACATCATATTTGGTTCTTCAAATGACCAAATGTGCAAGGACTTTGAGAGCATTATGAAGCAGAAATTTGAAATGAGTTCCATGGGAAAAATGGACTTTTTCCTTGGAATTCAGGTGAAACAGATGAAGGAAGGGTTCTTCATAAGTCAATCTAAGTATGTCTCAGATATCTTAGATAGATTTGAAATGAAGGACTGTAAACCAGCCAAGACACCTATACCCAGAAACCATAATCTTTGCCCTGACCTTGAGGGGGAGGATACTGATCAACATCAGTATAGAGCAATCATTGGTTCTCTGATGTATCTCACTGCTAGTAGACCAGATATCATGTTTGCCACATGCATTTGTACAAGATATCAGGCTGCTTCCAAGGTGTCTCACCTAGCTGCTGCAAAGAGAATCCTCAGATACCTCAAAGGAGCACCTAAACTAGGTCTCTGGTATCCAAGAAATAGTGATTTCAATCTCTATGGATACTCTGACAGTGACTATGGTGGCTGCAACATTGACAAGAAATCAACATCAGGAGGATGTTAATTTCTTGGTGGAAGGATTATCTCATGGCAATGCAAGAAACAATCCTGTGTCTCTACATCAACTGCTGAAGCTGAATACATTGCTGCTGCTAGCTGCTGTGCTCAACTGCTATGGATTCAAAATCAGATGTTAGACTACGGATTCAACTTCATGACTACTCCTATCCATATTGACAACAATAGTGCTATCTCCATTACTGAGAATCCGGTGAAGCACTCCAAGACAAATCACATTGATATCAGGTATCATTTCATTAGAGATATTCATGAGAAACATCTGATCAAGTTAATTAAAGTTGACTCAAATGAACAATATGCTGATTTGTTCACAAAGGCATTTGATGAACAAAGATTTAAGTATCTCATATCAGCTATTGGGATGATAAATATTGATTAACTACCTCTTTTGAAAAGCTTTTTAAATGTGTAATGTCTTGTGTCAATACAATTTAAGCCTTGTTACAAAAGATCTTTAAATTATTCTAAGTGTAAATTCCTTCCGAAGAGGAATTAACTCTCGGAAGATATTCTTGAATATCTTCCGAAGCCAAAATTCCTCAATGGAAATTTTCTTCTCGGAAGAGTTTTTGGTCTCGGAAGAAGCGATTGATTTTACATTAGATCTACTTCCGAAGCCTATATAACTCTCCATTCGGAAAGACAATTTTCCCTTCGGAAGCAATGCCTTGCTTCGGAAGAGAAATTGCCTTCGGAAGACAAATTACCTTCGGAAATGTTTTACATTCGGAAGTAAAGGTTTTACTCTGTAACGGATATCTTTTTGGGCCCACTCTGTAAAAAGTAAAGATTTTGTTCATGATGGTCAAATTATTTAAATTTATCTTTTGCCGCCACTATCATTTCTCCACCGTAAACCACCATACCACCCACAGTAACCCCAAACAGTTACCCTATTACCGCCATTACCACAATTCATCCCCTTTAAATAATCCAGACTAATCAAATTCATCTTCTTTTACCAATTTACTGCCCTAACTATTCCCTTCACTGTCAAACCTGCAATTTCATCCAAATTCAAGCTTACCTTCTCTTCAATGGCGCTAAACCCTCAGCACAACCAAGTCGCATTACTTGATTCGTCAAGAGATGCCGACTTCACCCAAATCATCACCTTTCTTACCGAATCCACATACCTCACTGCACTAACAGTTAACCCCACCGTATACTCCAACCATATGTCCGAATTCTGGAGTAACGGTCAAACTGCAGTTCTGAATGGGGTTCGAGTACTGAGAACCCGCATTTGTGGCCAAGAGTTGGTCATCACAGAACAACTCATCAGGGAGCATCTCGAGCTTCATGATGATGGGGCTCCTACTGAGTTCCCCAAAGAAGACTTGGAAGGCACCTATATCCTCATGGGATATGGAGGGGATGTGAGCAGGTCTACCGTCTACAAGTTTAACTTCTCTTACCATTGGAAGTTCCTGCTGCATATTATCCTGCACTGCCTCTCCAATAAATCAGGGGGTTGGGATCAAATCCCATATGAACTAGGATGCCTAGTTCATGGGTTGGTGAAAGGTCTACGCTTCAACTACTCAAGATTTGTGTTGACCAACCTTATCGGCAATCTGAGAAGGGATACATTCTTCATGTATCCCAGATTTATTCAACACATAATCAACTGTGAGCTAGAACCGAGCAAGCTTGTCTGCGCAGCTGCTCTTACTGTTCCACAAGTAAGACCTACCATCTTCAAAACATTGAAGAAGGTTTCCATTAACTTCACTGGAAGGTACACTCCATTACCTCCAGAGATGACTGAGCGCATAGCTCCTGGTGACATCCCTGTTATCCCCACAGGTGATGAACCCACACCAGCAACCTCCACCATAATGCCAACAAAACCTTCTATACCCATCAGAATCACTTACCAGAGACGCCCCAAATGAACCCTTGTTCAATCTACTCTGATTGAACAAGCTCCCACAGTTCAAACCAAAAGGGCTAGAGTGGAATCATGGGCTCCCACTCAGTCCGAGGTCACACCATCCTTCACCTTTGACCTCAATGTGGGTTTTGAGCCTCCTCAGTCTCAAACCCAAGAGCCCGAACCCCAAGCCTTAAGCCCACAGGGTGAGTCTTTACACTCCCCTATGCAGCCTTCTAGGGACAGCCCTACCATAGGCTCAATGCCTGTAGACATTGATCTAGGTCCCGGGTCAGTAGGTTTAACCTCCTTATCTTTAACTGACCTTTTACTCCGTACTGATGAAGAGATTACATCTCTCTATGGCCATGAAGTTGATCTACGACACCCTCTGAAAGATCAACAGAGCCAAGAGAGATCCCTTGTCTCTAGCCCCCATCAGCAGTCAATTACTGAGGTGAGTCCCACTGATGTGGAGGGGACTCATGTAGGCTCAACTACCACTACTCAGAGTCTCTCATTGAGCTCTCAAGACAGTGGTAACATCATTAGGACTGAGTCTTTTGCCCATTGACATCTCTGAAAGAGATGACTCTGAGCAAAGGTATCCAGGGTGCCAAGAAGCCACATCTGGTGGTGAGACTGAGCATACTAGATATGTTATCTCATCTCCCCGTGATTCTTCTCATGAAGATGAGGGAAGTATGCAACTAACACTTCAGTACTTGCTTTCTAAGGTCTCCTACCTGGAATCACAGGTGAGGATCTTAGAATCAAGGACTGCCACTCAGGAACTTGAGATTAACAATCTCAAGGCTCAACTAGCTGAGAAACAGACGGAGAGGTCTGTTAGGCATGTACCTATTCAGGTCTCAATGACTTCTTCCTCTAGCTCATCTAGCTCTCAAGATGATGCTACCAAAAAGGGGAGAAAGTTCAGAGACAAACACTTGAGGAACCACAGACCCAATCCTCTTCTTCACAACTCATCACACTACCTAAGTCATCTCAATCATTCCTAGAGATTGACTCAAAGATGCTTCATGATCTCTACAGACTTTTCACAAAGTTTTTATTGAGATCCTCCTTAGAGCAGCCCAGCCCTGACACCACACTTATATATTTTGGGGCTGAGGAGCTTCTAAGACTGACTGCACCTTCTACCACTGTGGAAGAAGTTGGTCAACCTAAGGTCCACATGGAACCCAAGATTAACTTCGAAGGGGAAATGGGGACTGATGGCCCAGCAACTAAAATAGATGGGACAGAACTTGCAGCAGTCTCATCTTCCGAAGCTCAGGCTGAAGCTTTCGAAGCTAACATTGAAGCCTCGGAAGAACAAGAAAAGTCTTCCGAGGCCGAAATAGAAGCTGCGGAAGGATTATTCCAGATGTCCGAGGAACTGACCATCACAGATGTTATTGCTGAAATAGCATCTGAGGTGAGCAGGGAGGACATTTCTGATATTCCTCCAACCCAAACACTAGCTGAACTTCTCTCTCAATCTGAACCCTCTATCCAAGAACCACCACAGTCAAGCTCTGTCAAAGACAAAGGCAAAAGGAAATTGACTGCGGAAGAGCTTCAGGAGGAGGAGAGGATTGAGAAGCTAAAGAAGAAAGGTAGGTTTCGTACTGAGAAACTGCTAGCTGCTAGTTCTAAGGCAGCTGCAGTCAATCAGGAAGAGATCAACACCAAGAGAAGAACATCACTCATTGACCAGCTCATCAGCCTAGGAGCTGCCAATGAGGAAGTACTCCTGCTACCACTAGAGGAATTGGTGTCTTTGGAGAGGTCAACCCGGCTAAGGCAAGAAGAAGAAGCCAGTTTGGCCTTGGAGAGGGAAGAAGAAGAGCGAAGAGAAGCAGCCCTGAAGCTGAGAGAGGATAGGATCAAATTCCTACTCTCAAGAGGCTTCAGTCTTCCTGAACTGTCTCCACATGATGATGACATGATCCTGCTGCTCCACAACAAAGAGCAGGATCAAATGGAGAAGGAAAGGAAGAAAGCTTCCAGGGAGAAGATGAGGGAGAGGAAGCAGAAGGAGGAAGAAAAGGGGGTCACTGCCACCAAGAAGTCCAACGACAAAGCCTGGATGAAAGACTATCTCCGAGCTCATAGCTTCTCTGGTAGGCAGGTGGGACCTATGTCCGAAAGGACACTCCAGCGGATAGTCAGTGAAATAAAAGCTGACATCCGTTTGGGGAAAAGGAAGGAGATGTACAGGAGGGTACAGGGAATGGTGTTCACCCCAGCCACTTAACCACTGCCAACCACTAAACCACAACCCACACCAGAAGAACCAATCCCATTTCCCATTAAAACCGAACCCACTGATGAAACCTTCACCCCTGAACCCACAACTCTACCCAAACCTACCACATCACCTCAACCACCCAAACTACCCATCCTAAAACCTAAAACACAACCCAAAACCACTAAACCTAAGCCTACCCAACAAAAACCAAGACCATCCCCTCAGCCTCCTCAACATCTCTCCTTTGAGGAAATAAAGGAGTTCAAGACAAGGCTCATCAACTGCACCACTTTGAGCAGCATCTCCTGTGAGGGAGACCTTATCAACATCACCTATGTTGATAACTCTTCAATCTCCCTCACCCTAGGACAATTTGTTGAGTTGCCTAGAGACACCTTGGGCCAGGCTACAAGACTTCTTGGTCTCAACTCCGATACCCTCAATGCTGAGGAGAAGAGACTAAGAAGGAGACTGGTGACTCTACTGGATACAAGAAAAGAGGACAGGATTTCTAGTCAATCTCCTGGTCCTAGGAAAGCTATAATCCAGTGGAGGTTTGATGAACCTTCTCACAACTTTTGTTGTGGAAAGGGAGAATGGAGAAACCAACAGGCTTAATGCCACTTCTCTACTGCATCTTAGCAGATTTGACCTTACTGAGCTTGCAGAGAAGCCATTCTCCAATCCCTCCAACTCTGAGACTGCTGCACATATCAGAAATCATATCAGAGGTCTCCACTTGGCTGAACTAAGTAGAAGAGTCAAGATTGAAGAAGAGTTGAAAGTGAAAAGAGCGGAAGACAAGGAAAGACCAACCACCAAAGGCACAACCTTTCTACAGATGGTGGAAGGTCCAGAATTGGAACCAATAGTTAGATGGGAATATGACTATAGTTCCCATCAACTAACTCTTTTCAGAGGGCCACAACAAAGGGTACATATAATCCAAGGTGACAGAGTAGAGGTTTTGTCTACCAAGGATTTGTACAAGATTCTCAGCACCACATCAGGAAAGAATGAAGACACTGATAAACACTTACTGTCAATGGTGCTGAGAGCTTTGAGAAGAAGAGGGAAGTGAAGTTTTGGTAGCATCAGCCTAGGGGGAGTTTGTTGGATCATGATGAGGCTGGTGCAACCAAAACCACTTCATAGTCATTTTTTGGTGTTACATTGAAGGGCTTCCGAAGCCAAGCAAGAGATGTTCTGAGAGTCTGATGAAAGAGCTGAAGACAAAGTCTGAGCTTCCGAAGACAAAGTCTGAGCTTCCGAAGACAAAGTCTGATGAAAGAGCTGAAGACAAAGTCTGAGCTTCCGAAGACAAAGTCTGAGATTCCGAAGACAAAGTCTGATGAAAGAGCTGAAGACAAAGTCTGCTTCCGAAGACAAAGAAGACTCCAAGCCTCGGAAGAAGCAGTCTTCCGATGTTTAAGTGGCTTCAGAAGAAGTTATTCTCCCAAAGCATTTTATCCTTCGAAAGACATTACTATGACCAGCAGATAAAATTATGGTCCCTGACAGTCCGCTGCAGAACTCTGATACAACATGGCATCTTCCTAAAGAGCCATGTTGTTGACCATACTTTATTCTACTATTCACCTTTTTATGATAGTACATGTTACCAACTTTAGTTGGTGATAAAAGGTAAGTCAGGGACATGTCCTGACTACCAACTCTCAGGCAAAATGTCTGAAAGACTTCACGTAGAGTCTTGTAGTATAGATGTAAGGTTAGAGGTGTCCAGCTGGCATCAAAGTATATCCGGCTGTAGGTAGTATTATATATATCTTCTCCTTGTAACTCTTTAAAAAAAGCGATTTTGAGTCCAAGAGTCTTGTAATCCTTTGAGTTGAGAAGCATATATAAAAGTACCTTGAAAATTTACATTCTGTGTTTATTTACTTAAGTGCTTGTTACTTGTTATATTGTGATCAACTTTTCTTAGACTCGTGCTGAGTGTTGTTCAGGGCGAGTTTGAGAGAAAAACCATCTGTTGAGTGACCCATAATCGATCCTGCAAATATTCCTTGCTTTTTCTGCATCAAAGGATTTCAAGATCTACCAACTTGATGTATGTGTGCTTTTTCATATAGGGTGATAGATGAAAAAGTGTATGTTAAGCAATCACCTGGCTTTACAGACCCAGATCATCCTGATTATGTCTTCAAGCTTGATAAAGCTCTCTATAGGCTGCATCAAGCATTGAGGAAGTGGTATGAGACATTGTCACAGTACCTAGTTCAACATGGTTACAAAAATGGTAGTATTAACAACACATTATTCATCAAAAGAACATGGAATGACTTGATGCTGGTTCAAGTTTATGTTGATGAAATTATCTTTGGGCCAACTAATGAAAATCTCTTCAAACAGTTTGAGAAGCTGATGAATAATAGATTTGAAATGAGTGCCATGGGGGAACTCAATTTCTTTCTAGGAATTCAAGTGAAGCAAGTTGACAATGGCATCTTCATAAACAAGTCAAAGTATGTACAAGACATACTAAACAGATTTCATCTGACTGATTGCAAGGTTGCTATGACTCCCATAGCAAGAAACCACTCCCTAGGACCTGATCTTGAGGGGGAGTGTATTGATGAACATCTATACAGGGCTACAATTGGGTCTCTTATGTATCTAATAGCCAGCAAACCTGATATCATGTTTGCTACATGCATATGTGCAAGATATCAAGCCAACCACATGATATCACCCCTAGTTGTTGTCAAAAGGATTCTTAGATATTTTAAAGGGGCTCCTAAACTAGGACTTTGGTATCCAAAGAATTCTGACATTAATCTATATGCATATACAGATAGTGACTATAGTGGCTACAATATGTCTACAAATTCTACATCTAGGGGATGTAAGTTCCTTGGTGGAAGGATAGTTTTATGACAATGCAAGAAACAATCCTGTGTATCTATATCAACTTCTAAAGGTGAATACATTGCTACTCCAAAGCTGCTATGCTTTGGGCTTAGAATCAGATGCTAGATTATGGATTTAATTTCAATATGACTTCTATCCTCATAGACAACAGTGCTATCTCAATCATAGAGAATCAAGTGCAGCACTCAAAGACAAAGCACATTAACATCAGGTATCACTTGATCAGAGATAATTTTGAAAAAGGATTAATTAAACTGGTCAAAGTCAACAGAAACAAACAATATGCTGATCTGCTTACAAAAGCATTTGATGAATAGAGAGTTAATATCTTGTTTAAGCTATTGGGATGATTAACTTTAAGTAGATTTTTCTTAAATTAATTTCAAAATTGTTTTTCAAAATGGTGTGTCTTTATTGTTGTTTTAAGTAAATATTCCTTAGAATTTTAAGAAAATTATGTCTTCAAAACTAATAACTACTTACTAAGGGATTTAACTTCAGAATATAATATATCTTCCGAAGCTTAAATATGTTTCTAAGTGCTTATATGTTTTGAAGGACAATATTCTTCCAAAAGCAATTAAGTCTCGGAAGTTTTATTCACCACTTGAGTAAAACTTCTAAAGTTTAATATTTTCTGAAACCAAATCTATCTCGGAAGCAAAATTACTCGAAGTATATTTCTTCCGAAGAAATTTTTCTCAAACTAAGGAATATCTTCCAAAGTCAATTTAGCTTTAGAAGCTTTCTCTGATCTTCCGAAGACAAATTACATTTGGAAGATTTTAAAGTTCCAAGATAACTACCTTTTATGGCTCTTTTTCAGAGGAGGGATCGACATCCGGATTTCAAAGTTTATATTTTGCAGTAACTTTGTCTCACATCCAAGCATATAAATAGCATTTCCAATGGGTCTCACTCTCTCTTCTTCTTGCTTATTTGAATCTTTCAAGCCCTAAGTCAATCTACAAACCCTCGTTTTTCTTCCAATCTCTCTCACAAAAGGTTCATAAATGGCCAACCCTGAACCCCAGAACCAGCAAGCAGCACTTAACATGCATCTACACAGGAAACACAACCAAGTTGCTCTGTTATTTGCTAACAAAGACCCTGGTTTCTCAGACATTGCCACTTTCTTTCTCACTCTTCATACCTCACCACCCTTACTATTAACCCTCCCTTATATGATGATCAACTTTTAGAGTTCTTGAGTAATTGTCAAGAGGTCATCTTGGATGGTGAGAAGGCACTCTCAGCCTCAGTGTAGGGGATGATAGTTTTCTTTACTCCAGCCACCATTAACCAACATCCGAGGTTGGATGATGAAGATCCTGAGCTTTCCTTCACCAAGGAAGCATTCAATGGATCATTCCAGCAGGTGGGCTATGAAGTTGACTTCTTAGTCAAGACCTTCAGGAAAGGAAAGGTCTCTTCACAGTGGAAACATCTCCTCCATGTGGTCATTCACTTTCTATCCAACAAGCATGGAGGATGGGACCAAGTTCTAGAAGATCTTTCCTACATAATCCATGGAATGGTACAGGGGATCAAGTTTAAGTACTCTCAATTTGTCTATACAAATTTACTTGCTAACTTAGATTCTCTTGAATATTACATGTTTCCTCGATATGTACAGCACATTCTCAACTATTAACTAGGCTAATAGTTGAGGGGAACAGGTAATGTTCTAAAACTAGGACATAAGAAAGCCCGACATCTTTAAAATAATAAGAAAAACCACAGTTGGTTTTTCTGGGGTAGAAATAGCCCTTGTCCCTAAAATGTTAGAGCTTCCTGCTCAAGGTGAAAACTTGGCAATCCCAGCTAATGTTGAAGCCACACCTTCTTCAACCATTCCAACACAACCTCAAATCACCATCACCTACACAAGAAAGTCCAAATAAAACCATTCTTAGTCTATTCAGATTGAGTAGGCCCCTATATATTCACCCATACATGAGCAAGTGGAAACCAAAGCTCCCATTTCTCTCGAGGAGTAGACCACTCCTATTCCTTCACATATCAGTGTTAAGGTTTCTCATGCTCAGCCCTGATGAGCTCACAACCCCAGCCTTAAGCCTTCATCTGGAGTCTTAAAACTCAAATGATTAACCATTAGGGGAAAGCTAGCATCCTTAGCCTTTAGATCTTAACCAACCAATCCCAAACTTTGAATTCTATGATGATGAAGACATGGGATTCAGTGAGTACCATGAATCTCTCTACTCCTCCCCTACTCATGGAGAGATGAGTGGTCATGAGATTTCCATATCTAGCCCACATCATCTAGCCATAACTGTGGCGGACCTCTCTAAACATGTTCAAGAGGTCTATATGGAAGAGGCTCTTACTTCTGCAAGTGACTATATTATTAAGATCTCAACCATGGTAACCCAACTCCTTGGCACTTCTCATGAAGCTGTCACAGAGCAGGGGAAATCCAGAGACCAACAACAAATATCTGGTAGTGAGAGGGATAACTTTGGTCATGTACTCTCATCCCCTATGATTCTTCTGATGAATATGAGGGGAGCATGAAACAAAATGTGCAAAAATTAACGGATACCTGCACATATCTTGTTTTAAAGGTTAGTCACCTGAAATCTCAGATGGCTACCTTATAATGGAAGGTGCTTAATCAGTAACTTGAGATAACCTATCTTAAGGGTAAGCTAGATTCTTAGGTTCTTGTGACCTGGTTGAACTTGCCTGGTAGACCTCTCGGCTAACTTGCACTTGAGATTGGTGATCTCAAGTTACTGAGTAACTACCTGCCTTTGGAAGGTAGCCAACTGAGATTCCAGGTGACTAGCCTTTGAAACAAGATATGTGAAGGTATTTATCAGTTTTTGCATCTTTTGTTTCATGCTTTCCTCATCTTTAATAGAGGACATAACCAAAGTCATCCATCTTACCGCTAGTTATTTGTTCCTAATCTCTGAATTTCCCCTGCTCCCTGACAGCTTCATGAGAAGTGTCAAGGACCTGGGTTGTCATGGTTGAGGTCTTAAGTATGTAATCACTTTAAAAAGTGAGAGCCTCTTCCACATGGATCTCTTGAACTTGTTTAGCGAGGTCCACCTCAGTTCTGGGTGGATGATTTGGTCTAGATATGGGAGTAGCAGGAGCACTAATCTCTCCTTGAAAAGGGGAGGAGAAGAAAGACTCATGGTACTCAATGAATCCCATATCATTATCATCATAGAATTCTAGGTTAGGGATTAGTTTATTGAGGTCTAATGACTGGGGATGGTAACTTTCCTCTGAAGGTTGTTCATCTGAGTTTTAGGACTCATAATGAAGGCTTGCAGCTGGGGTGATAAGTTCATCATGCTAAGCATAAAAAACCTCAGCACTGATCATAGAAGTAATGGGAGTGGTCTGCTCCTTAGGAGAAGTGGGAGGTCTTGGTTCCACATCCTCCTGTATGGGTAAGTATATATGAGCCTGCTCAATCTAAATAGACTGAGCAGGAGTTTGTTTGGATTTTCTCTGGTAGGTGATGGTGATTTGTGGTTGTGTGGGTTTTGAAGGCGTAGAAGGTATGGGTTCAACATTGGCTGGGGTTGCCAAGTTATAACATTGAGCAAGGACATCTAACATTTTTAGGACAAGGGATGTTTCAACCCCGAAAAAACCAATAGTGGTTTCCTCATGATCTTGAAGATGCGGTATTCATCTGTCCTAATTTTAGAACATTACCTGTTCATCTCAACCGTGAGCCCAATTCATATTTGAGGTGTGCTAAACATATCTAGGGAACATGTAATATACTAAGGAATCTAAGTTAGCAAGTAAATTTGTATAAACAAATTATGAATACCTGAACTTGATGCCATGGACCATTCCATGGACTATGTAGGCAAGGTCTTAAGGAACTTGATCCCATCCTCCATGTTTGTTGGATAAAGAGTGGATGGCAACATGGAGGAGGTACTTCCATTAAGAGGAGACCTCGCCTTTCCTAAAGGTCTTGACTGAGAAGTCACCTTTATAACCTATTAGTTGGAATGAGCCGTTGACTGCCTCTTTGGGGAAGGACAACTCACCTTTTTCATCATCCATCCTCAGATGTTGATTGATGGTGGCTAGAGTGATGAACACTATCTTCCCCTGTACTGATACAGATAGCGCATTCTCACCATCCAAGATAACCTCTTTGCAGGTCCTCCAGAACTCTAGCAGTTAATATTCATAAAGAGAAGGGTCTATGGTAAGAGCGGTGAGGTATGAAGTGCGGGAAAGAAAGTTATAGATCCTTGAAAACTAGGGTCTTTCTCAGTCGATAACAGAGAAACCTGGTTGTGTTGCCTGTGAAGGTGCATGAAAAAGGGTGGCTGGTTTTAGGGGTCAGGGTTGTCCATTTTCATAATCTTTTGTGAGAAAAATGTGAATAACAACAAGGGTTTTTGGGTGATTTAGGGCTAGAAGATTACAGATGAAGAGGAAGAAGAGGAAGAAGAGAGAGGGATATCCATTGTAAAGGCTATTTATATGCTTGGATTTGAGACAAAGTTATTGCAAAAGATAAACTTTGAAATCCGGATGTCGGTCCCACCTCTGAAAAAGTGCCCAAAAGGTAGTTATCATGGAAGTTGAAAATCGTCCAAGGTAATTTCCCTTCAAAAATTTAAAGAAGGTTTCCAAAGCAAAATTGACTTCAGAAGATATTCCTTAGCTTTAGAACAATTGCTTCGAAAGAAAATGTACTTAGATCAATTTTGCTTCCTAGTCAGATTTGGTTTTGGAAGATATTAAAATTCAGAAGTTTAATTTAAAGAGTAAATAAAACTTCCGAGACTAAATTGCTTTCGGAAGAATATTGTCCTTCAAAATATATAAGTACTTAGAAGCAAATTTAAACTTTGGAATATATATTAGAAATTCTTCAGGAGGGTAAATCCTTCATAAGTATTTATTATTTTTAAAGACAATATTTTTTTGAAGTCAAATTAATTTCTTATGAGAGAAAATCTCTCTTAAAATTTTTTAAAATTCTAAGGAATATCTATTTTGAAAATTTTCTTCCAAGATAAACAACGCTTATATGGGTGATACATTTAGACAACATTCAAGCCACACATGTTTAAAAAAATTTTGAAATTAATGTAAGAAAATCTACTCAAAGTTAATCATCCCAATATCTAATACAAGATATTTAAATCTCTATTCATCAATGCCTTTGTGAACAAATCAACATATTGTTCATTTGTGTTACCTTTGACAAGTTTAATCAATCCTTTTTCAAAATTATCTCTGATCAAATGAGACCTGATGTTGATATGCTTTGTTGTTAAGTGCTGTACAGGATTCTCTGTGATTGAGATAACACTGTTGTTATCATGTGGATAGGAGACTTCTTGAAGTTGAATCTATAGTCTAGCATCTGATTTTGAATCCAAAGCACTCGAGAACATCATGTTGTAGAAGCAATGCATTCAGCTTCGGCAGTTGCTGCTGATACAAAGGACTCTTTCTTTGTATTGCCATGAGACTGTCCTTCCACTAAGGAATTGACATCCCCCAGATATAGACTTTCCAGTCATGTTGTAGCCACCATAGTCACTATTTGTATATGCATATAGATTGAAATCAAAATTCTTTAAAAACCGAAGTCCTAGTTTTGGAGCTCCTTTCAGATATCTAAGAATACTATTGATAGTAACTAGGCGTGACATCTTGGGGTTGGCTTGATATCTTGCACATATGCATGTGGGAAACATGATATTAGGCATGCTGGCTGTAAGGTACATAAGAGACCCAATCATATAGCCCTGTATAGGTGTTCATCAACACACTCTGACTTAAGATTAGATACTAGGGGGTGGTTTCTAGCTATGAGAGTCTTACCAAACATACACTCAGTAAGATGAAATCTGGTTAGTATGTATTGTATATAGTTTTTCTGGTTTATTAAAAAGGCATTATCGACCTGCTTCTTTTGAATTCCTAGAAAGAAATTGAGTTCCCCTATGGCATTCATTTCAAATCTATTCTTCATCAGCTTATCAATCTCTTTGTAGAGCTTTTCATTAGTTGATCCAACGATGATGTAATCTACATAAACTTAAACTAACATCAAGTCATTCCCTGTTCTTTTGACAAAGAGTGTGTTGTCAATAGTACCTCTTTTGTAACCACCTTAAAATAGTTATTATGATGGTGTCTTATACCACTTCCTTGGAGCTTGATGCCCCTACCAGTGATGTAACCACCTGACTCTCCTCCAAAAGCAACCGGCCCTCCATTAATTTTCTTAAAATTTTGAAGCAAAAAGCCATTGCCTGTCATGTGACTGAAACATCCATTATCAATGATCCATACATTTGTCATGGTCTTTAGCTGTTCCTGCACATAAAAAAGAGATGGTTAGCTACATTTGGAAACCCTAGTTTTACTGGTTTTGGGCTCATCAAGATAAACTAAATATAGATTAACAGTTATTAATTCTATATGCAAGCTTTGAGGAACATTGGCTGTTGTTGATAAAGAAACTTCAGTCATATGGCCTTCCTTCATCTTCCACTCCATCTTTGGAAGATTATACTTGGCTTTCAAAAATTCAAAAGTTTTGGAGACTGAACCTTTGGAAGCTTTTGCATCAATTGTAGCAGAATTCAGTGCTTCACAAGAATTCCTTTTTTACCAAGTCCAAACTTGCCTCCGAAGACAGTTTTCCACCTATCTTCATTTTGTTCACCTTAGAGCTTCTGAAGGGAAGTGATTTTCCTTCCGAAGCTATTTTCTTCTTTTTCTTATTCTTAGAAGTCTTCTTCTTGTTCATATGGATGGTACTCTTAGGATTGTAAAGCAATCCTTAGCATAATGAGTTGTACCACCACACATGATACATTCCACAAGCTTAGTTCTGATAGTCATGTTCTAAGGAGAAGGTTACCTTGATCTCTTTCCAGTTCCTTCTTCATCTTCTTAGATGATGCAACATGCTTTTGAGGGTGAAGCTTGCTTTTGCAGTTGGATGGTTCAACCTGTGCAACAATTGTGCACATCTGTTCAACCTTATTCTCTTGATCAGGATGGCTTGGACTTAAAGTAGGACCTCTAGTACTAGAGTCCTTTTTTAAGTCCTTAATCTTCTTCACCTCAAACCCAGCAGAGATAAATACTTGTTTTTGCCTAGGGTTGAAGGTGGGCTTGATCTCTTGCACTTTCTTTGATATTCTCTTTGCAGCCTGATCAAGTTATTTCTTGCAGACTTAGCTATCCCTGGTCTCTTTTTTTCTCCAGGGATATAGGCTCTTCCTAGATTGAACATCTTCACTCACTTCTACTTCATCCTTCACTATATCCTCTTCATCATCATCTTTCTCTTAGATGGGATCAGTGAGAGGCAGTTCATCTTCAAAAGTTCCACACCTTGGAGATCTAACTGATAGTAATGTATGTAGAGGAGCTATTTCACTTGATCCCATTCCCTGCCTTTTCTGATAATAAATCTTTGCATGCAAGGATAAATATGTGATGTTCTTTAAGGGTTCCTCTTCAAGAACATATTTTTCTACCCTGGCTTTGCTGATCACAAACTAAATCTTACATTCAGTTAACTTCATAACAAGATCTTTAATCTGAGTCCTGTAATTTGTGTGCTAATGTTTTAGAGTAGAAATTGTTTTCTCTAAGTCTTCTATTTTAAGCTTATAATCATTTTTTGCTCTTTTAAAATCAGCTTTTAAAATGTTCAAATACTCATGATCAGATCTTACTTCCAAGTTATTGGGACATGTACATGTTCACCTTAGCAATGCATTCAGGAGTACAAAGATGTTCCAATATCTTGGTTTTATCATGGTTTGCCATTAGGGCATGATTTGGAGAGACATCTTCTACCTGAAAGCTCTAGTCAAAGCCTCCTTCTTCAATAGAAACTATAGCCTGCTGCTTTGGTTGTTTGGGCTTCTCAGTTCTTGGAGCTCCCTCAATGTAGTTTGGCATGGGTTGTGTTTGGCCATAATTTATTCTTGGTGCCTTACACTCCCTAGAAAAGTGGCCTATTTGGTTAAAGTTGTAACACTTTACTTTGCTTTTACCCAGCCCAAACTTTCCACTTGATACATTGCTTGGAAACTTTCTTACTGTTCTCTTGTATAACTTCTTGGCTCTGTGAGTGAGAAGAGCCATTCATCGGACTATCTCCATATACTCCAATTATCTGGATGGATGCAGTTCAAGTCTTTAAGAGTGAAAAGAAAGTTGCCATAACTTTCATATGAAGACACATCTAAAGACACAAATGCTTGAGAAGAGCTTGGCTCTTGGAATAGGCTTCCTTGAGTGTAGCTCTCCTTTGATGTCTCCAGGAAGATGATGAAAGGACCCTTTTATGCATTGTCAGGGTAGCAGATGAGATGATGCTGTGGTTCTTTGTTATCCCTTTCAACTAAATGAAGGGCTAAACTCTTGTGGGTGTTAGATGAGCTGTGAGATGAATTTTACATGTTCATCTCCATCTGGTAACCACTTAGGATACCATACAACTCAGTAAGAGTGAGGGTATAGAGGTTTTCAGTTCTCTTAATGGCCATATAGAATGTGTCTTTTCTCTCTGACTATGTCCCTATTCTCAAGTTTCACTCCAGCATCCACCAGAGTATTGACAATCTCAACATACTTGAAGTATTGTTAAGTCATAGTTTCATTTGTCTTGAAGGTGATGTTTTCAAACTGTTGCTTTATGATATCCTTCTTATTTTCCTTGGCTTCCACAGACCCTTCATACATTAGCTTCAGTGCATCCAAGAGTTCTTTAGCAATCTTGCACTTCTTGAAACATATATAGATAGAGTTTGGAATAGTTGTTTGAAGAGTGGCCATGGCCTTTTGATCTATATCAATATTTTTCCAATCTTGCTCAGAGTAGTCAGCCACTTCCTTTGTTATTATCCCAATTCCAGAAGTTTCTAAAGTAGTACTTGGGATATGAGGTCCTGAGACTATAGATCTCCACATCCTACTATCTTAAGACTTGATTAAGCCTTCCATCCTTATACACGAAGTATCAAAGTCATCAGGAGTGATCAGTAGAGATTTAGTCATGGTATTGGTTTTCATATCAGCCTTAGTAAGAGCTTCCATTTTAGAGAGTAAGTGTTTTGTGAAACTGAAGGGAGTTTTAAGATGGTGGGGTATCCACTTTACGCATGATGGTGGGGTATAGCACATGGCATTGTTCCGAATGAATTTACCCCCGTACTATGGTCAGGCCACTGGGCATAATGTATGGGAATCTATTTATAGACTTCGGCCCAGTACCCGCTTTATGCATGAAGGTGGGGTATAGCCCGTGGCATTGGCCCGGAACGTAAGGAAGATAAAGGTGAATGTACGTGAAGTACGGTAAAGAAGATAACGAATGATAACGATGACGGATAATGAATGATAATGGCAGATAATAATGATATTATCTATTTGTACGTATAATGCATGATCACGTATGAAAGTAAAGAAAGGTTTTAACAAAAGTAAAGTATGTTATGTTTTTATAAAACTAGGACTCACTCAGCAACGCTGACTTTTATGTATTTTCCAGTTGGCAGGTGATTGTTGCTGAGGATGGCACGGGGTAGCTACTTGGCATTTTTATGATGGCATCCATTTGTATAACAATGATGTTTTTGTGATGTAATGCAAATTATGATATTTTATAACAATTAACTACATTGTATTATTTAAAAATAACTGTCATTAATATATGAAAGGGTTTTAAATAATTCCGCAGCGATGTTTTAAATAAATGTATGATTTATGTGCGATGAATGACCAACTGTAAGCGTCCCGGGAACGAGGCCTTATAGTATGAGCTGGATGATCATGATCAACAACAAGGTGATGATAAGGGTTAAAGAAAAAGTGTGGTATTTGAACCTTTAATTCCATAAGTACTAGAAGAAATCAAGCTGCCCTATCCACCTCAACAAAGAAACTTGCTAAAGACTATTTATAAGAGAATAGCTTAATTGAATGCTGGGATTTAAGAGCTCAACAATCAGAAAGTATCTCAAACAATAACAAAAAGGTCTGAAACTGATGACAAGTTGACTTTTACAGAAGAAAAAAACCTACGTCTGTAGAAAAGACCAGGAAGGCCATCTCAACAACTTCAGCTGATCTTCTCCGGAAGAAGAGGATTGTTGAGATATCAGGACAATTATTAGTAGATCCTCATTGGATGAAGAGGCATGTGAGTTCATCTAAATAGTCATCCGTAGAAGACCTATGGAAGAAGCAAGTATCTAAAAATTCAGCAACAAAAGCAAAGAAACCTTCAGCTGAATCTGCAACATTCAAAAGCACAGGCAAGAAATCTGAAAAGGTGTAAGGCCCCATTCCCGGGAAGCCTCACAGTTGGTTAATCATAGCATAAAATCACTTTATAAATGAAACATTGCAGCGGAATTAAATAAACATTCACTTAAAACTTGGAAATCACATCGTACTCATACATTTGTCTTTAAGTGGAATAAAACGTGGTGCATGGTCTTAAATTACAATAAAGATTTCATAGACAGGAATGCCATCCATTGCTCGCCAAGTAGCTCGCTGGTGCCATCCTCAACATCATCATTTACCTATCCACTATTATGCATAAAAGTCAGCTTTGCTGAGTGAATTCTAGTTTTATATAAATAAGAAAATATAAGCTTTATCCTCCATATAATGACCACGCATACATCATACAACATAACATTTCTTGCATCATATTAAGCATGTTCATTATCTTTCATTCTTTCATTATCTTTCACTTCATCATAAGCGAGATTGCACAAAGCAAGAGCTCCATGTTGATTGACAACGAATGTCGATCCTTGTCGGTACAAATAATCATGGTAGCTAACCCCCAACAGTTGATCCACACTGCAGGGCACATAGCCCGCTCATGAATATGGATCAATCATCATACATCAGACTCACATAAGTGAAGTCTATCATGGTGCTTGCAAGACTTTTCATCATCAAACGGGCCCGAGGGTAATATTCATTAAGTTTCACTTTTCATTAATATCATCTTCTACTTTAATATATAATACTTAACTTAATAAGTACACAACATGCCAAGTTCTAGTCATCATAAAACGTAACCGACCCTCCGCGGGACAACAGGGGTTCGGGGGCGGCAGCCCCTGACAGCGGGGTCCAAGGGGCAGCAGCCCCTAGTGGGGTCCAAGGGGCAGCAACCCCTAGTGGGGTCCAAGGGGCAACGCCCCTGGCTGGGGCCGGGCTGCTAGGTCAGCGCACAAGATTTTTATTTTAAGGGTTTTATATAGCATATTTTGTTATAGGAAAATTTATTTTCTTGTTAAAACCCCTTAAAATCTTTGCCTTGAAAAGATTAGGTTTACTATGCATAATAGCCCCAAAAACAGGGGAAAATTTTAAATAAGGGGATCTAAAACTCACATGGATATCGTGAGTAACTTCTAAACTAAGCCTTCTAGGCTAGGATCACACTACACAGCCTGCAGATAAGTTAACAGTTAAAGGGGTTAATTTCTGCCTAGTTTCACTGCTAATTTCGCTATCAGATAAGCAGTTTCACCGGCAGTTTCGCTGGCAGTTTCGCTGCCAGTTTCGCCCAGCAGTTTCGCATGACAGTTTCGCTGACAGTTTCGCTGCCAGTTTCGCCCAGTAGTTTCGCATGACAGTTTCGCTGTCAGATGCGCCCAACTTTCGTTGGAATTTCCTAGTTTCGCAATGTCTATAGGTCAACCTGGGCACTAGCGAAGTTACCAACGAAACTGCAGTTTCGCACCAGCGAAACTGTAGTTCGCTGGAACTCTCTTAGTTTCGCTGGATGAGTGCACGGTTTCGCTGATCGGGGGCACAGTTTCGCTGGATGAATGAAAATGAAGAACCAGCTCGTTTTCAACCCAAAATCTTAACTTTTTACGTCCAAATCCTTGGTTTACCATCCATGAAACCATATCTAACCTTTTTACACGTTTTAATACGTAAAAATTTGACCTTTATGTGTTTCTTTGAAACTTTTCAAAACCCAAAACCCTAGAATCCGGGTTTGATCTAAAGAATGGTTTAGAGGTCGATTTTTACCTGGATTTGTTGCTCCTTTATTATGGTTTGATGCTCCAACACCCAGATCTTCAATCTTTTAACCTTTGAAGCTCCAAATCTTGAGTTTTCTTCACTTTCTCTCTCTACTTTCTCTCTCTACTTTCTCTCTCTACTTTCTCTCTCTATGAATTTTGGTGGCTAGGGTTCAAGTGTGGAAGATGGTGGCTGATTAGGTGGGTTTGAAGGCTGATTATGGGCCCTAAATCACTTAGGCTCTTGCCCATAAGCCTAATTAGCCCATAACCCATTTCCTTCCTTTATTAAATACCCACAAATTAAGACCATTATCCTCGATGACTCGTTTTGACTTTTCAGGATGTTACAAGTCTCCCCCACTTATTTAGGTTTCGTCCTCGAAACCTGTCAGTCCTCAAAAAATTGAGGATAAAATTTCCTCTTCTCTTCCTCGGTCTCCCACGTAGATTCTGATCCTTTTCTGTGTCTCCACTGTACTCGTACCAGCGGAACCACTTTATTACGTAAGTGCTTCTCTTTCCAATCAAGGATGGCCACCGACTGCTCTACATAATTCAGTCGTTCATCGACTTCAATGTCTTCTAATGGTACAAATGCATCATTGTTTGCTAGACATTTCCTAAGATGAGATACATGGAATGTAGGGTGAATTCCACTCAACTCATCGGGTAGTTCTAATTTGTAGGCCACTTCCCCTACCCTCGCGACAATATGGACTGGCCCTATGAACCTTGGGCTTAACTTTCCCCGTTTTCGAAACCTGATGATCCCCTTCCAGGGAGATACCTTGAGCATAACCTTGTCACCAACCTCAAACTCTATCGGTCTACGTCTCTTGTCAGCATAAGACTTCTGGCGATCCTTTGCGGCTTTCATAAAGCCTTGATCTTCTCTAACTTCTCAGTTATAGCCTCGTTCACCTCAAGGCCTCACAACTCCTTCTGCCCGACATCACCCCAACACACGGGCGTCCTGCACCTCCTACCGTATAGCATCTCATAAGGTGGCATACGAATGCTGGCATGATAACTATTATTGTACGAGAATTCAGCTAAGGGTAAGTGATCATCCCAACTTCCTCCAAAATCGATCACACACGCCCGAAGCATGTCTTCAAGCGTCTGGATTGTCCTCTTAGACTGACCGTCCGTCTAAGGATGATAAGGTGTGGTAATACGTAGCCTCGTCCCTATTGCATCATGGAATCTCTTCGAAAACTTGATGTAAACCGGGTGTCACGATCCGACACGTAGACACCTGCACACCATGACGAGCTACGATCTCTTTAATGAACAGATCCACCAATCTGTCTGATGAATACGTCTCGCGGATCGGCATGAAGTGAGCACTCTTCGTCAGTCGATCAATAATCACCCATATCGTATCGCATCCCCTTGCCGTACGAGGTAGCTTAGTAATAAAATCCATGGTGATGTGCACCCACTTCCATTTGGCTATTTCCAATGATTGGATCTTCTCATATGGCTTTTGGTGTTCTGCCTTCACTTGCAAACAAGTAAGGCACTTACTTACATACTCTACTACATCACGCTTCATTCCCGGCCACCAAAAATCTTTCTTCATATCCTGGTACATCTTCATGGCACCGAGATGAATCGAGTATCGAGTCTTATGAGCCTCGTCCATAATTTTTCCCCGTAGATGGCCGTAACAAGGGATCCACATCCGTCCACTTCGGGTCCTAACACCGAGAGTGTTTTCACCCAATTATGCAACTAAGCCTCCCATTTGTTTGGAATTTAGGTGATCTTCTTTGAACGCCTCATCTTGAAACCCTTTCACCTGGGTCACCATATCAGCGGTCATAACCAACTGATAAGCCTTCACCCGAATCGGCTCGGGTCTCTCCTTTCAGCTAATGGCATCGGCCACGACGTTGGTCTTACCCGGATGGTAATGGATCTCACAGTCATAATCTTTGATGAGCTCTAACCATCTCCTATGTCTCATTTTGAGATCCTTTTGCTCGAAGAAGTACTTCAAGCTTTTGTGGTCGGTGAAGATGGTCGACTTCGTTTCGTATAGTAGTGCCTCCAAATCTTCAACGCAAAAACCACAACCGCTAACTCCAAATCATGTGTAGGGTAGTTAATTTTGTGGGTTTTTAATTGTCAGGATGCATAGGCTATCACCTTTCCCCATTGCATTAACACGCAACCTAGCCCCGAATAAGATGCATCCGAATACACCACTAAGTCCTTACTCCCTTCGGGTAACGTTAAAACAGGAGCTTGAGTCAATCTTGTTTTTAACTCGTCAAAAGCGTCCTCCTGTTTCCGACCCCATTCAAACTTTACATCCTTGCGAGTCAATTTAGTCAAAGGTAAGGTTATCTTAGAAAAGTCTTGGATAATCTCCTGTAATATCCCGCCAAACCCAAGAAACTATGGATCTCGGATGGCGTGTTTGGAGACTTCCATTGCATCAATGCCTCAACCTTTGCCGGGTTTGCTATAATTCCTTCAGCATTAACAACATCGCGTAACAAGAAAGCACACTTAGAGAATTTAGCATATAACTTCTCTTTTCTAAGTGTCTCCAATACCTCACGTATGTGGCCGGCATGTTCCTCCTCACTTCTTGAATAAATCAGGATATCATCAATAAGTACGATCACTGATTTATCTAACATCGATCGACACACTCGGTTCATTAAATCCATAAAGGCAGCTGGCGCATTAGTCAAGTCGAAAGACATAACGAGAAACTCGTAATGTCCATAACGTGTGCGAAAAGCTTTCTTAGGGATGTCCTGCTCCTTCACCTTCAACTGATGGTAACCAGATCGAAGATCTATCCTCGAGAACCAACTGGCACCTTGGAGCTGATCAAACAAATCGTCAATCCTCGGTAGCGGATACCGATTCTTCACCGTCAGCTTGTTCAGCTCTCGGTAGTCGATGCACATCCACATACTACCATCCTTCTTCTTCACAAACAACACCGGAGCACCCCAAGGAGAGATACTCGGTCAGATAAACCCCTTATCCATCAACTCCTGCAGTTGATCTATTAGTTCCTTCATCTCGGTAGGAGCTAACCGATACGGTGCTTTAACAACGGGTTGAGCACCGGGTATCACATCAATCTGAAACTCAATCTCACGATCCGGTGGCACACCTGGTAAGTCTTCTGGGAACACGTCCGGATAGTCGCATACCACTGGTACATCGGATAGTTGTGGCACTGACACGTCTACATCCTTTATGTAGGCCAGATACGCACTACATCCATGTCTCATGCACTTTGCTGCCACCGCCATCGAAATCACCTTTGGAATCGTAGTGACGCGATCACTGTAGACCATCACCAAACTTCCATCGGGCGTAACTAATCGAATTATCTTCTTTCGACATACGATGTTCGCTTCATAGGTTGCTAACGAATCCATCCCTAGTACTACATCAAATCCACCTAGGGGCATCACATGTAACTTAGCAGCAAACCTATGACCTTCTAATTCAATGGCACAGTCCTCTATCACATCAGTAATTCTAGTAGACTTACCAATAGCAGTTTTACATTAAATGGATCATTAATACTACCACTACTAATAGATAACTTATCATAGAAAGCAGTAGAAATAAAACTCCTACTAGCACCAAAATCAAATAACACAGAGGCACAAATTCGGTTTACTAGAAACATACCTGACACGACATCGGGATCTTCTCTGGCCTCCTCCCGCATCATCATGAAGGTTCTAGCAGTTGTCCTCTGTCCTCCTTCCTCTGGCTTCTTCTTAGCCCTAGAACTCTTAGCCCTTGGCTTCTTGCAGTCCCTGCTCACGTGGCCTTCCTCACCGCAGTTATAACACCGTATAAGTCCACACACCTTCGCCACATGACCGGGCTTCCCGTATTTGAAGCACACGTTCAAACCCCACTTACATTCACCGACGTGCTCTCTCCTGCACTTACCACACTTTTTTATCCCCGAACCTGAGGACACCATCCTTTGATCATCCACTTTCCTCCTTTTGTTGTTTGGAGAGAAACCAGCACGTCCAAACCTCTTCCTTCCCCAGCTCTTATCGCCATCACCCATCTTCTTCATTTCGACTACCGCCACTTCTCTTTCATCATACAACCTACCCGCCAGGTCCACTACTGAGTGAAAGGTACCCGGCCGGGCAACGATCAAATGCCTCCATACGTCACTTGGTAATCCCTGGATGTACTTCTTGATCTTTCTCAACACCGGTGTCACCTGATCCAGCGCTAACCTCGCCATCTCATTAAACTTGGTGGTGTACTGCTGGTGTGTCATGGTACCAGCCTCCAGCTGCTGGAACTCACTCTCTATCTTGTTGAGTTCCCAGTGAGGACAGAATTCCTCGATCACCAGCTTCTTCAGCTCCGACCATCTCATCCTGCTGATCGCCTTAGTACCCTCAGCGTGGATAGTATTATCCCACCAACATAAGGTTGTATCCATAAGTGAGTGGGTAGCAAACTTCACCTTTTGGTCCTCTCGGCACTCACTGATATCGAGTTCCACCTCCATCTCTCTCACCCATCAGTGAGCAACAGCAGCAGTGCTATTTCCATCAAATGTTAGGGGCTTGCACCTCTGAAATACCCCATAGTTGCAACCACGCGTAGTTTCCTGCACCGCTTCTTCCTCCTCTTCCTCACTTGAGATAATCGTCTTGGTCTCCGATCGTTTCCTCTCTTCTCTTCTTGTGGTCCTTCTCCTCTCTTTCTTCTCGTCCTCTCTTACCGCCTTAATCACTTTAGTCACTACAGACGGCAGAATCGTCTGCATGACATGATGCACTTCGTCTACCACCATCTCTTTCACTGAGGCCCTTAAGTTTGCACTCTCACCACCACCCTCCTGGTGATGCACTTCAAGCTCTTCACAGGCCCTCTCAGCAGTCTTAGCCTTATTCCTAGTGACACGCGTTTCCGCACCAAATCCTCCCTGTACTCCTCCCCTAGAGGCCTTAGATGATCTACCTCCATCCATTCTCTAATCACTATAAGATTTAAACACTAACACGGTCATTCAAGGAATAGCTCAGCTTATGTTAAGTATAGTAAGTCCCTAATTATAGTGGCCAGTTGTGATCAGCCACTTACTTTACTCTTCATAACCCTAAGCATTTCCTATCCTGACTATATCAGCATCTAAATCTACTAACAACACATAATCAACTAGCACATAACTCCAATTAACTTTGAAAAAGAAATACCCGATGGCACGTAGCCACTTGGGCTGACACGCCTTTCCTTTTATCCCATTCTCAGTTTAAGATTAGGTTTTGAAAATATTTACTCAATTCACTTAAACTTTTGCTCTGATACCAACTTATAAGCCCCGTTCCCGGGCACTTCACAGTTGGTCATTAATAACACTATACATACATATTATTATACATTTCATAAAATATCACAGCGGAAGTCATTAATAAAAACCGTTTATTTTATTAACAATTACTGTTGTTATGCAATACAACACTGTTCAACTACAAAAGAATCTTTCACTGATTACATTACAAAACAACAATATTAACATGCGTGACTGGATGCCAGTCTTGCCCTGCCAAGTAGCCTCCCTACGTGCCATCCTCAGCAACCTTTACCTTGCCAACTAAAAATGCATAAAAGTCAGCGTTGCTGAGTGATTCTACTTTTATAAGTATCAAAATACTTTACACATTTCATACGTAAAAATACTCTTTTCCATAACACTTTCTTTACTATCACATATGTTCATTTGTTATTGTACGTGTTCGTTCGTTCCCTACTTTATCATTTCATTCGTTATTACTCATTTCGTACTTTATCCTTATCTTTCGTTAACGTTCGTCTCGTACTTTATCACTATCTTTCGTTAACATTCATTTCGTACTACATTACTTCGTTTGTTTCATACTTTATCATCTCGCCCGTCTCGTACTAATTTTAGATCCTGTCAGGCTTTTCCCCCATTGAGGTCCAAAACCGCCATTCCGAGCATGAAGCTCCTTTACTAATTGGCACGAAGCCCGTGGCCTGAAGCCACCATTCTAGGAACAAAGCCCCGTTACTATCTGGCACAAAGCTGTATCATATATTGGCACAAAGCCAGGGTCGAATGACAAGGATCCCGTTTGGTACTATGGGTTCAGTCACCTAGACTAATCCCCCTGTGTGTGGACCCTAATGGGTTAAAATCACATGTTATAAAACACACAGTTGAGCTATCGACTCACAAAGTGGTGTAATTACTCTTTCTTTCTGCTTGCAAGCCTTTTCTTTCTTTCATTACGTTTCACTTTTCATCTTTGTTATCTTTCTCTTCATTACATTATACTTTACGTTCATTCACATATTGATCATACTACGTAAAGTAATAACATAATACTTACGTATATTATATTACAATATAAATACGTTTTGAAAACTAATAAAAGATAACAACTTATACTCATATGCATATCATACATTCATCATAACATCATGCATATACTATTCATAAACTCTCACTTATTCATGCCTAAAATAGTCCAAAACAGCTCACAAGTCAAACTAGGGGCAAACCCTAAAATTCTGTTTTTCCTCAAATTCAGAAATCTTTTTCGAAGTGTTGGGCGCATGAGGACTTTTTTGGCGCATCAGCCCTGTTTGGGTACTTCTCAACTATGTAGCCGCATCAGCCTACACTTAACCACTTTAACAATTAGTCGTATGAGCCTTTTTGGGCGCATGGGCACTATTCAGGTGCTTCATCCTACACTTAGTCATTTCAGTCGAAAGTTCAGGCGCATGGACTACTGTTCACGAGCATGAACCTACACTTAGAATTTCTAAGGCAAAATCTAGGCACATGAGGTACTGTTTTGGCGTATGAGCCTATACTTGATATTTCAAAGGCAATTTACCAGGCGCATGGGCCCTGTTTGGGCGCATGACCATCAACTTACATCATTTTAGCATATTTTTTAGTCCCAAACACAACCTAAACATATTCTAAGCTGCCCAATGCCATTCTAAGTCTTAACTTATCATGCACAACCATAAAACATAACACACAAGCATATATATACACCTACGGTCGTACATACAAAGTTTAAAAAATGTTTTACATGCATTTTCAACCCCAAAATCATTAAAACAAGTAAAAGTACGGGGTCTAGAAACTCACCTTAGCTGCTTTCAAGCTAAATCCTCTCAACTTAAACTTTGTAGATGTTTCTAACACCTAAACACTTCCAGAAACACAAACCCTAACACATGAATACACATGAGAACATGTACACTTCGGTTACATGGTCAAAACTTATAAAAACCGAACACTTTCAAAGAAATCTTACCTTTTAGCAACTTCTTCTTCTCTCTAAAATATCGATGAACTCTGCTCTCTCTTTCTAAAACCGAAATAGTAGTTGAAGTGGATGGGGTTGTGGGCGGCCATGCCCTTTTAAATATAAAATAATAATGCTTGTCCTTTTGACACTTACACCCCCTCTACTTTGGTTGCTTTTTATTTCTTTCAAAATACGTTCCTTTTCTTTTCTTATTATATTTTTCTTTTCTTTTATTTGACTAGAAATTTCGGCTGTTAAACTTAAAACATAAAATTCAAACATCCGAAACAATAATGGAGTTCATCACTAAAATTGAAAATCAACTTGATTTAAAAGTTAAAATTTTCAGAAGTGATAATGGATCTGAATTTGTTAACTGTGTTCTAGATACCTTTTGTAGGAATAAAGGCATAGCAAGGTAGTTCAGTGCACCAAGAACTCAACAACAAAATAGAGTTACTGATAGAAGAAACATAACTCTCATTGAAGCAGCTAGAACAATGCTAGCTGATTCATATCTGCCCATTACCTTTTGGGCTGAAGTAGTGAATACAACTTGCACTGTTCAAAACAGAACATTAATTGTTAAAGAACATAACAAAGCACCTTATGAGCTTTTTTTTTAAACAAAAACCTTTATAGGCTATCTTAGAGCTTTTGGGGGTTATGCATCTGTGTTAAACACCAAGGAACAATTAGGAAAGTTTTTAGAAAAATCCTATGATGGTTTCTTTGTTGGTTATTCAACAACATCCAAATCATATAGAGTTTATATTCCATAATAAAACATTATGGAAGAAACACCTAATGTATCTTTTGATGAAACCTCATTTACAAAATCAGTAATAGGTTCATCATAGCTGTTTGACATAGATGCTTTCACAAATTCATTAAACTTTGGTTATTTGAATATTGCAGGTTCTATGGATACATGTTACCCTTATATACCTCCAACAATGAATGAAGTATCACTAACTGCGGATCCACCAAGAACTCATTCACACACTTCAAGTGGTACAGATCATGGCCCATCACCAAAATCATGTAATGGACAAACCAATGGAAATCCAACTTCGACCTCGCAGATGTTAATACTGCATCCGGAGAAGTTCCTTCATCCGTAGCTTTTCCATCTACACTGGAGATACTACAATTCCTTTAACTGAAGTTCCAAATCCATTAGTACAAAGTCTACATCCATTAACACCATTAGCAGAACCAACACATACATTCAGAGATGTTCCTGTAACACCTGCGGAAGTTCAGCCTCCATCTGCTGAAGTACAAAATCAAAAATATGGATACCATCCAGCATCATACCACCATGATGAAGAATTTGACTACTTTGTTAATTCTCCATCACAATTGGATCAATCTCCATCAACACAAATAACCAACCTGGAAGCCTTCATTCAAGTTGAAACAATGCCTACAACCAGAATTCATAAAGATCACCCAATTGAAAACATAATTGGTGATCTTCATGAAAGAACCACAAGAAATCAAGGGGAGCAGCAAAAATTTGTCTTTTCTCCTATTTTCTATCTTAAGTGGTTCCACCTAATATTACAGCTGCACTTAAAGACAATAGCTGGATTAAAGCTATGCAAGAGGAGCTTTAAGAATTCATAAAGCAGAAAGTCTAGAATATAGTTGATCTGCCTGAAGGCCAATACCCAACTAGTACAAGATGGCTTTTCAAAAACAAACTAGATGACAGAGGAATCATTATAATAAATAAAGAAAGGCTTATAGCTCAAGGCTATACTTAAGAAGAAGGAATAAACTATGATGATGTCTTTGCACCAGTTGTAAGGATTGAAGCAATCAAAGTTTTTCTAGCCTATGCTTCATATAAGAGATCCATAATTTACTAAATGCATGTAAAATGTGCTTTCTTATATGGTAAAATTGATGAAGAGGTCTATGTTGCTCAACCTCCAGGCTTTGAAGATCCAGATTACCCTCACAGGGTATACAAGCTTGACAAAGCTTTGTATGGATTTCATCAGACTCTAAGGAAGTGGTATGAGACATTATCATCCTTCCTTCTAAAGCATGGATACAAGAGTGGAATAATAGATTAGACTCTCTTCCTCAAGCATGAACATCATGATCTCTTGGTTGTTCAAATATATGTGGATGATATTATATTTGGATCAACAAACAAGAGACTGTGTGAAGAGTTTAAAGCATTGATGAAATCCGAGTTTCAGATGAGCTCTACGGGAGAATTAACATTCTTCCTTGGATTATAAGTTCATCAGAAACCAGATGGTATATTCATCAACCAAGAAAAGTATATCCATCAAATATTGAAGAAATACTCTCTTGCTGATACATCTTCATGCAAAACCCCAACATCAACCATAGATTAGATTGTACCTGATCCTAAAGGGAAGTCTATAGATCAAAGATTGTATAGATAAATGATAGGATCATTAATGTACTTAACTGCAACCAGACCTGTCATTATGTTTGTTGTTTGTGTTTGTGCAAGGTACCAATCTGATCCAAAGGAATCACATATGAATGATGTGAAGAGGATATTCAGATATCTTAAAGGGAAGCCAACACTTGGACTTTGGTATCCCAAAGAAGGAGAATTCAACCTCTACTCCTATTCAGATAGTGATTTTGGAGGGTGTAACAATAATAGAAAATCCACAACAGGTGGTTGTTAATTTTTAGGACCAAGGCTTGTGTCTTGGTAGTGCCAGACACAAATAAATATTTAAGTTTCCATAGCTGAAGCTGTACATAGCTGCTTTAGCTGGTTGCTCTCAAATTTTATGATTGCGAAACCAACTATTTAACTATGGGTATAATTTTCTACATACACCAATTCATATAGATAACGCAACTGCTATGTTTATCACTGCTAATCCACTGCAACATAGCAAAACAAAACAAATAGAAATCAGATACCATTTTCTAAGAAATTGCTTAGAAAAAGGTTTGATCAAGTTGATCAAAGTAGATACTAAGGATGACAAGTTATGAAAATTACATTTTAAGGATCAAGAAAGTATGTCTTCTCCTGATGTGGCCTTATTAGTCACAAAAACACTCTATGTATGCCACTTTATACACTTTATCTTTGCTTATCATATACATGAGCACCTCTGCTTCGCGTGAGCAATGACCTGGTGATCTGATACTGATCCTCATCATCCCTTTGCTTTACGTGAGTAAAGACTTGGGTTAAAGGCACCTTTGCTTTGCGAAAGCAATGACCTGGTGACCAGATGATGATTAGTAAATAAGTTCCAAAATGGAACAGCTCTAAAACGAATCGAATATGATCAACTGTACATTATATTAAAGAGCATAACATCAGCATTCATAAGACTTCAAAGAAATCTTAAGATAAGAGTTTATGAGTTCAAGCATAGTCTAAAAGTGTTAAAAACAGTGATAAACTGATTCACATCTAGAGGAAAAACTCTAATGTGAATTGAAGTGGAGTCCATATTTGTCAATCTTTAAACAATACCAAAACATGATAAGCAGCATGCCTTGTTGAACATCTTCTCTTGTTTGAATTTATATGGCACATAATACTTGCAACCAGTACTAGATCTATGTCTCTATTTAAATTCTAAAATACATAAGGAAGGTTCTAAGTGTTATAGTACGATCCCAAGATATGTTTCATATGCTTGTAAATATATTTCATTTCTGCTTATATTCAAAAATTATAAAAAAATGAATAAAAAATTATTATGTTTGTTTTCTCTCGTTGTTGGACAGAAAAATGTTTTTCATGCTATTCTCTCATTAAATTTATGCTAAAATTCATTATTAAGCATAAATTTAGGGGGAGTAGTAAAAGAATCAACATGAAAAATAAGTTTATCAACATTAATGAAGAAAATTGTATCTTGAGTAACTATACTGGTTGTTGGATATCTGTCATGTGAAATTTTTACACAATTGCCATTGAACAAAGTGAATAAGGTCCAACAACAATACATGATCTAATAATGTATTAGAATCATACATCAAAAAAGGATAACTCTTTATCCTTCGGCAGAAGTTGCAGTGTAATGTTGCTTTTTAGTAGCTGCTACAGTGTAAAATTTAACAAACTTAAAATTTGTCCTTCCTTAGATCGGTAAACTACGTATGTGTTCACATTTTAACAAGTATGATTGCTTTCCATAAAATTGGTAACCTATGAACAAGTATATTATACTTCCTTAGATTTTGTGTAGAAGATAAATTAAAATTTGTCTTCTGCATAAGATCTACGGAGGAATTAACTTCCTGCTAAAGATTGAATTTTCTGCGGAAGAACAAATTAATTCAGAAGGGTAATTAGGGTTTGAGGGTCGTATATCATTAAATGAGATTTAAATAATATTACAAGGATATAAATAGACTTGACCGTTGCCATTTGTATTCACTTTCTCAAAATCATTTTCTGACGTAATTAGCGAAAAACTCTTAAACCCTTAGTCTTCGATCATCAGACATTCAAAATACCCTCTCATAACAAGAAATAACAATCAAATTTCGATTGCATCTCATCATACGAACATTATCATCGAGGTAAAACTTTCATTAGGCATCAAAATCACTGTATGATTCTGAAATGTCATCAAAACTCTTCAAATTCTTTAAAATTTTAAACATTTTGATTTCAAGTCTGAATCATTAAATCATTTCCTTCTAATATGCTTGTGTATTGCAGATGGCTAATCGATTGGCAAAAGAGCATAATGTATGTGCATTTCTCAATCCTGATGATCCTGTCACTAAAGGACTTACAGAAATTATTCGATATCTACACAGATCGAGATTATTTTACGCTCTAACTGCTGACCCAGTAATCTATCAAAACCATATGATAGATTTCTGGAACACCGCAAGGGTAGCAGAGGAGAATGATGAACGAGTGATATATGCATCTACCAGACATGAAGTGATGAGAATAGATGAACTGACAATCAGAAGGGTGTTGGAGTTCGGAGAACAAGAAGTAGGTCACCCTGATGTATTCGATCATGAGCACATTCAGAAAGTATTTGACCTGATGGGATACGACGGTGACTACCAAAATGGTCAAATCAAGAAAGGGATATTATGCAAGCCATATAAATTCCTTTTTCATACTTATTTAAAATGTATGTCAAACCGGAAGTCTAGATGGGATCGATTCTCAAGGCATATATCTTCAGGGATCATTGGATTTTTTTGAAGGAAGAACTTATAATTACTCAAAGTACATTCTTGGACGTCTATGTGATCAGATTGATGTATAGAAAGCTAAGAAGATGTACATGTTCCCAAAATTTCTTCAACTCCTCATTAATGATTCCATGCCACACATACAAAGGGGAGGTGATGTGTTTGTTCAAGCTCATCTAGGAAGGTCTGTGACTGGATTATGAGAATGATATTCTCTATTGATGTGAATCAACATGGACGAAATATGATGATTGTGTCAATGATTGTAAGGCGGAATCAAACAATCACAGAACATTGAATGCATGAAATACTCATAAATGCTCTTTGTATTGATAAAGGTGAATGGTTACAATAAATGCTATGGTTTGAGCAATCTACAGTAACAATGCACCTCTTGAACATAAGATGAAAGAAAATGTTTTGATTGTCTATTCTCTGTCTATCCTCGGTCACCTTACATACGAGGATTTCTATTCTATTTATAGGCTGACAGGAAGCATTTTCAAAAGACTAAATTAACCCTGTACTATAATCTAATCTATATACAAAAGTCTTCATCAGCATTTGTTGTTGTTCATCCGCATTAACTAATGCGGATGTGTTGATCTTCATCAGCATTTGTTTTTCTTCTATCGCATTAGTGTTTGGTCATGAGCATTGACAAATGCGGATGAGCAAACACTTGGCGCATTTGTTGCTGAGCATCCATATTAACTAATGCGGATGTACACTTCCTTGTCAGCATTTGTTCGGTTGTCCGCATTTGTTAATGCGGAAGAACAAATTCTTGTCAGCATTTGTTCTTTGGTCATCCGCATATAGAAATGCGGATAGCCGACGTGTTGGGTTTGTACATGATTATGAAAGCTAGTTTAACCATTTAAACTACAAAATGCAGCGGATAAAAGAACATATAAAACATTTTTATATTCTGAAAATTAACCATTTTTATATGTCAAGATACAAACCTAAGAACAAGGATCAAATATATGTGAAAAGATGTAAAACCTCTGATTATCTCCCAGAAACAATAACACACGATCTCAATCTTGTGAACGCGGAATATAAACAAGATTGGAGTAGAAGAAGAATCAAATTGAACTCAAAATGATATTAAATTGATGAACAGAACCTATTACAGGTCTTGTGCGATTTCGCACAGAACAAAATGATAATATGAACGAAAAGCTTAATTACAAAAACGAAATCTAGCTATTTATACTAAACACATGGTTCTCGCGCGAGATGCCTTTTGCGCGGCCTTATCTTTCGCGTGGAAGCTGTTCTCGCGTGGAAGCTGTTCTCGCGTGACTTCTTCCTGTCGCGTGGATCCAGTCTTTCGCATATGATGTTTTGCCGAGCCTTGATTTGTCTTCTACAATCTCCCCCTAGGCTCGGTGAAACATAATCAATCAAAGTCAATATTCGCCTTCTTGTAAGAGCCAGCATATGCATACCATTTGTTTCTCAGGATCCGGTCAATCATCCATACGTACTGGCAAGATAGAAAATAAACAGACTCATCAGCTGAGATAGGGCAGTGTAACAGCTTGAATAAGTCGTCTTTGCCGAACTTCATTAAGTCTGCTGGATCAATGATTCGATAAGACCTGTCTATACATCTGATCACAGCGTGACCGGAATCCTTTTCACATCTCCAAGAAATAAGTTGCTTCAAAGAGTTGGGAGGAACTGGAGCATGCACAGGGACTTTTCTGATAAATTTGGGATGTTGATAGACTCGTATCTTCATAGGAGCTTTAGTATTTTCATCAATTCTTGTTGAGTCATCAATCAACTTTGATTTTGCAGTCTTAAAGTCTTTGAAATTTATGCGCATCTCCCTTCTTATCATGGATCTCATGAGCTCAGCTTCACTGTAATTACTCTCATTGAAGAATGGAGCTTTGCCCATGGAGTATAAATCAGCAGCACGTAAAGTATGGAAGTCTTGAGTGCTCTTTAGATAATCAATCTCTCCATTCCTTCTCTTTATGACATACATCCTTTTCTCGCTATCATAACCCCAGCTAATGACGTGAGACATTTCACCATACTTCTGTTTTGGCTTTGATATAAACAGAAAGTGAGCTTCAGTAGGTGGTGGTGGTGCTTTGAACTATAAACCTCCTCTAGTATATAGGGCAATCTGACCAGTAGTATTTGTCTTTGTAGAATCAGTAGGAGTTTCACCACTCACAGTCTCATTGGGAATTTCTCCTTCTTCAAGATTTATGTCTTTGAATAGCTCTTGAAGGTTGTTCCCAAAAATGTCTGTATACTCATTATGCTCTTCCAGATCATCAAAAATATCAAGTTCTTCTTCAACAGTTCCAGATGAAGTTTGTTGAAAAGAATACAGTTCCTTTTCATAAACACTTTCCGTGGCAGGGTCCAGTGGATCATATCCTTCTGGATTACTAACACTTGGTCTATCGACATTGTCAGTGTTAGTATCTCCAGTAGGAGTTGAAGAAGAACCTGTAGCATTACCTCCATCATTATCATCTCCATCATCATTATTACCATCATCACTTCCATCATCTCCACCATCATCATCATCACCATCATTTCCATCATCGTCATCATCATTATCATCATCATTTTCATCGTCATCCTCATCATCATCATCCTCATTATCATCAGAATCACCATAATCAACTAACTCTTCATCCTCCCTTTCATGAACAATAGGCATAGAAATCATGTGTTCCGGCTCAACGAAAGCTGTAGATGTGTAAGCTTCGGTGATAGGTACTTCAGATGAAACAGGAACATCTTCAGTAGTGCTACCACTTGGCTGTACAACAGATGCTTGTGCTTCGTTGACCGTTTCCTTCTCAGGAACAGTCTCAGTAGGAGGTGGGCTTGGAGAGCGTCTACTTGATTCACCAATTACTGTAGTAGACCTTATGATAGGAGGCTGATGAAAATAAGTCTGTGAAATGAATTCTCTCAGCTCGTTCAGTTGTCTCTCCAACCCAGAAGTGTAGTCAAACATGCTTTTCATTTGTTGCTCAAGAGAGGCCAATCTTGTGTCTTTGATAGCTGAGTCAAGATGAATCATGTTGATCAGATTTGTCTTTTCATCATTGCCTTTCTTTAATTCAGCAATCAACTTCATATTCTCAAAGTTTTCTTTCTCCAGGTTCTTTATTCTTTCTTCCAACGTGATAGAACCAGGAGTGCTTGTTGATTCCTCTCTCCTCTGAAACTCAGGAGGAGTATTCAAGAGTGTATCTACATCAAACTCCAAATTTTCTTGATGAGGTGGTGTAGAAAAACCTGAGCCAGAAATATTAGCTGCTCCAGAAACAGGAACTGTTTCTGTTTCAGGAGCAGAAGAAGTCACATTTGCTGCCTGATCTTGCTCTGTCTCGGTGACAACCACATGTGTTCGTGGTCTCCTTGGTACAATACCTCGACCTCTCTTTCTAACTGGATAATCTCTCCTTCTAGCCATCCGTTTTCTTCGTGAGGATGTATTTGGTGACTCTTCAGGGACATAATCAGTATCCCTATCTTCCTCATTTGGTCGAGAAGAAGTTGGAGTAGAAGGGGTTGGATCAGTTTGGATCACATAGGGAACATTCCCTATTTGATCACTAGCAGTCTCGGAACTGGAAGCAGAGTGAACTACTTCTTCCATTCCTCCTTCACGCGCAGGCTCATCTTCAAATAGCTTCTCAATCTCTTCATCAATATTATCTCTAGTAGTAGAAGTAGAAGCACCATTCTGTGCCTCATCAGCATGAGTACCTTCATCAAACTCATCAACATGTTCATCAATCTCAGAAAATTTTCCGATCTTCGCAAAACTTTCACCAGAGCATTTGTTTCCTCTGGCTCCAGTAAGGTGTGTAAAAATCTCCTTCTTAATTGTCTGTACAACATATTTAGGAGATCTCTGAGTGGCAAGCTCAGGAAAAGCATCGTTGATGATCAGCTGAATGAATCTGGGATACATGATAAACTTTCTCCCTGGATTGGCCGTAGCGTTTTTCACCATCTCTTGAAATATAACTCCAGAGATACTGAATGGAATATCATCCACCAGAGAAACCAATAAGGATCCAAACACAGCACTAAGACTGTCCATGCCAGCCTTCAAATTACTCAAACAGTGAATTACCACATGAAATAAATATTTCCTGTATGGTGGTAACCACTTCTTCTCCAAACTTGGATATTTATACTCATATCCCATCCGAGATAGACAATCCATAACTACATCATCATCTAGTCTTGTTGGTGCTCCTTCTTGGTCATTAAACAGAAGAACTCTGTTTAGTATGGCTTGAGAAACTGTCACCCTTTTATCCTTTACAGTGGCTGTGATAATCTGGTTTCCAGCTTCGTCCTTTTCTAGAGCAGCAGTGCTCCAGAAAGAATCTATCAATTCGGAATAGATGGCTGGATCAGCAGAAATAGAATAAACAATCCTTGAGTTCTTCAGCCCCTCAATCATAGAAGAAAATAATTCCTTCCCTTCCGGAACCTCATCCAAGTATGCAACACAATTATGATTCTTATTAAAAATCATTTGTGCCATCTGCATTGTCAAATAAGATCAAGATTAGAATACTCAGAATATAACTTAATTATGTCAAAATAGTTGCAACTCTTAAAACAAAAATTTACACTTAGAAAATTTTAAAATTTTCTGTCAAGCGAAAACAACTCATGCGAAATTAAACAGTGTGCGAAAGTTGCACTTCAAGCGACAAAATTTTTCACGCGACAAAACTGTTTTGTGCGAAAGTTCTGTTCATGCGAAAGCACTTTGCGAAAACTGGGTTTAAGCAAAAACTTGCATTTCACGCGAAACCAAATCTCATGCGAGAACCAGGTTCACGCGAAAACCCCATTTCGCGTCTGTTCAAGTTCTGTGCGATTCGCACAACGCACATGTCTAATTAACAGATCAAAACTTGTTTTTAATCCATGAAATCCAGATCATTGCTGTCGCCTAAGTCTATTAGGTGTATTTTATCATTCAATTTCAACTTTAAAGTCCATTTCAAGATTTTAATTTCAAAGTTGTTAAGTTCCCCTTAGCAGTGCATATCTACAGTAACCAAATCGAACATTTTATACCTTGAAAATCACACTATACATGTACTGAGTATGAGATGTGGATCAAACTAACAGATTTGGAGTGAAATGGTGTATGGTTTGGAGTATGCGAGAAGAGATTTCGGATGGTGAGCGAAAAGGGTTTTCGGATGTGGTTTTGAGCGAAAAGTGATTATGTCTTGAACAGTGTGATATTTAAACCCTGATAAGTCACGCGAAAACAAATTTCGCAACTCCTTCTGTTTCGCGTGACTCTCCATTTCGCGTGCGAATCAATGAATTTCAAAATTTCAACTTTTTAAATCTTTTCAAACCTTTACACAACTTTAAATCCTTTTATTTTCAATGAATTAAGTCAACATAAAATGTTATCTACCAAGTGACCAATTAATTTAATGAATCTTCAATTTTCAAAAATTTTCTTGTTATTTATTTGTCCTAAAAATAAAACACTATAAAAGTGAAATAAAAACAAACCCTTACAAACAAAATAACAAAAGAATGAAAACAATTAAAGAATCAAGATCGGATTTGCTAGTTTTGTATAAATTTTCATAATGAGATCATATAGTTCTTTTGTCAAGTTAAGACTCTGTCCGGCTTTATTTAAAATAACTGGTTAAGTTGATTGTCAATATCTGTTGTCCACTTTAAACTTATACTTCATGTTTTACTCAGAAACATAATGAGTGATATATATCATGTTTTGTGTTGATTTAATATAAGTCAGTGGATACCACAATCAGAACTTCTGTAAAGTAATTATTATCCTTCAAGACACTATTGAGAATTTTCAAGTCACCCCAATTTGACTTAAACCATGCATTGATGATCAGTGATACCATTTATTGTAATCCTAAATATAACTATTTGAGCATAACTAGCCTGAGAAATATTTCTTAACCCGGAATATTAACAATTTTAAGGACTTACTGACAGCCATCCGGACTTACGTCTGCCCTCTCAAGATGTTTAGGACTTACAAGCCATTCGGACTTACGTGCCCCATCTTTCGATTTTGCCTTCCAAAGTTAAAAACTATTCTCAAAATCAGAAAATATATACCATATAGTATGTATGTCATTTAGACATATCTTTTGATTTGTTGTGCTTCTTGGCATCTTATATCCTATATGGCCTTTTTCTTTTGGCATCGTTTTGCTCAATTATTTTCTTGTTGTATTTTTCTCTTTTTGTTTCTTTTTGTATTTTTTATCTTTTATATATATATATAGTTATGATAATCACTGAATCAATCATATACAGGCTTGAGTATGACAAGATTATATCTCTCAGTCTGTGTTAGAACATTTTTGGCACAGAATCCTGATATGTTCCCCACTAAATCATATTCCTTTAATTCAAGTGTAATCACTCAATTATGATCTTTTCATTTCTGAAAGCAAAGCCTATCAACATATCAAACACAATCCAAGTGTATTCGTATTTAAGCCTTTGAAAGTACTTATACTCGTTTTGAACTTTGTAATATCATTTCTCATTTTAAGTATGAAAATTTCTTCTTTTGATTTTAGCAATCCTTTGATCTTAACTCCCCCTAAGACCAAAAATATTTTTTCAGAACCTGTTTTTCTAATTTTCTCCCCCTAAAATTGTGATTGTCCTTTTAAGAAAAAGAAACAATTGCAATTTTATTTGTTATAAAAAAAAATGAAAAAAACTTTTTGAGAAGATTCATTAAACCAATTTATCCAAAGTTAATCATTCCCAATGATTGCACAAGGAAATCAAATCGAGAATGATCAAACGCCTTGGTAAATAAATCAGCGATATTTTCAGTTGACGGCACTTGTTTTAGATGAATAAGTTTACGATCAAAACAATTGCGGATAAAATGGATGCGGATGTCAATGTGTTTAGTTTTTGAGTGTTGAATGGGATTTTTCACGATGTTTAGAACTGCCGTGTTATCACACCAAATTGGTGTGTCATAAATGTTGAGACCATAATCGAGAAGTTGTTGCTGAATCCAGACAAGCTGGGAACAACAACTCGAAGCAGCCACATATTCAGCTTCGGCAGTGGATGTGGATACAGTGTTCTGCTTCTTACACTGCCAAGAAATGAGTCGGTTACCCAAGAATTGACATCCTCCTGTGGTCGATTTCCTATCTAAGTTACAACCACCATAATCACTGTTAGTATAAGCAAATAAATTGAAATCGGAATTTCGAGGATACCAAAGACCAAGTTTAGGTTGACCCTTAAGATACTTGAAAATCCGCTTGACAGCTTTCATGTGTGATTCCTTTGGATCACTTTGATAGCGAGCACACTGACAAACAGGGAACATGACATCCGGTCTGCTTGCAGTGAGATACATGAGGGAACCAATCATCGATCTGTAAAGATGTTGATCAACTAATTCTCCTAATGGATCCGGAGTAAGAGTAGGACGAGAAGCCATTGGAGTTGGAGCTACTTTGGAATCTTGAAACTTGTATTTCTCAAGAATTGTCTGAACATATTTTTCTTGATGAATGAGAATACCCGTCTCAGATTGAGTAACCTGAATACCCAAGAAAAATGAAATTTCCCCAAGGGAACTCATCTCAAATTTCTTCTTCATCACCTATTCGAACTCCGTGCACATACTATCATTTGTGGAACCAAAAATAATATCATCGATGTAGATTTGAACCAAAATGATATCATCACCTGATTTTCGTATGAATAAGGTTTGATCAATTGCACCTCTTGAATAACCATTTGCAAGCAAATGTTCAGTCAGAGTTGCATACCAAGCATGAGGTGCTTGATGTAATCCATATAGCGCCTTATCCAACTTATATACATAGTCAGGATGATCTGGGTCTTCAAATCCAGGAGGCTGACAAACATAGGTTTCTTCCTTCATTTCTCCGTATAGAAATGCAGTTTTAACATCCATCTGATACACCTTGAAGTTCATGTATGAACCAAAGGCTAAGAATATGCGTATTGCTTCTAGTCTTGCAACTGGAGCATATACTTCTTCATAGTCCAATCCTTCAACTTGATAAAATCCCTGCACGACAAGACGTGCTTTATTCCGAACTATAACACCTTTTTCATCCGTCTTGTTTCTAAAAATCCACTTTGTTCCAATCGGAAGCTTATCCTTTGGAAGTTCAACAAGATGCCAAACATTGAGTTTCTTGAATTGCATCAACTCATCTTGCATTGCTTCTATCAAGCTGTTTTCTTTGAGTGCCATTTCCACATTCTTGGGCACTATTTGTGATAGAAAGCAAGCATATAGACATGTGTTGATTGCCCCTGATTGACTTCTGGTAATTACACCTTCGTGCAACGGACCAATGATTGCTTCAGTGGGATGAGTTTTATGTATTCTCAATTGAGGAATCTCATCTGCAACCATTCCATCTTCCAAATTTGTAATATGTTCAATATTATCATGAGCTTCTTCAAAGTGTTGAGATTGATACACAATAGTTTCTTCAAGTGTGTCATCTGAAACATGAGTTTCAGAAGCAGTAGACACATTTGGAGATTCTTCAAATGGAACTTGAATGATTTCTATTGGTGTATGTATAGTCTCTGACGAAGATGAAGATAATGGAGAACTCAAAGATGCTTCCAAATCCTGAGTAGAAATTTGTTCTGAAGAGACATCTAATGACTCAGAACATGCAGATACAGGTACAGAATTTGTAGGAATATCTTTGGATGATGAAGCACCAGCAGAATCATCAGATATCAAAGATGAAAGATCCTCAATGATTTTGTTGTCCAAGGAGATTGCGTGAGAAGTAGAATCTACAGATGAAGGTTTAGAAATTTTAAAATTTATGAACAAAGATTCATAATCATAAACCCATGAAGGAGCTGAACCTGCATCAGTTACGTTAAGCTCGTGCCAATCAATGTTATATGACTCGACTATTTGTCTAGTTCTTTTATTATAAAGACGATATGCAACTTTATTGGCAGCATATCCCACAAAGTAACATTCATCCGCCTTTTCAGAAAATTTTGAAGATGATTCAGTTGCATGCAACAAAGTGCAACAACAACCAAAGGCTTTAAAATATTTAACTTTGGGTTTGTGATTATAAAATATTTCATAAGGAGTCTTATTTAATCTTTTGTTGATTAAAGCACGATTTTGAACATAACATGCAGTATTTACTGCTTCAGCCCAAAAGAACAAAGGTAATTTGGCAGCAGAGATCATAGTTCTAGCAGCTTCAATCAATGTTCGATTTCTTCTTTCTGCAACTCCATTCTGTTGTGGAGTGCCAGCAGCACTGAATTGTCTGGCAATTCCCTTGGATTCACAAAACTCATTCAGAGTTTGATTGCAAAACTCTGTTCCATTGTCACTTCTGATGCATTTTACCTTTTTCTCTGTCTGATTCTCCACCAAAGTAATGAACTTGATCAAAAGGTGTGGAGTTTCATCCTTAGATGCTAAGAAAAACACCCAAGTAAATCTAGAAAAGTCATCAGTAACAACCAGACAGTAAGATCTGCGACCCAAACTTAAAACACTTACTGGACCAAAAAGATCCATGTGTAAGAGTTGTAAGATTGATTCGACTGAGTTGTGTGCAACTGGTTTGTGAGGAAGTTTATGTTGTTTACCCTTTGAACATGACAAACAATGTTCATTTAAATGAAATTCTTTCTCAGGTAAACCAATAACATGATTTCCACGTACAAGTTTATTCATGTTTTTAAGATTGACATGTCCTAATCGACGATGCCATAACATGGAATCATTCTCCGAGGCTTTGGATAGTAGGCACGAAGCTGTTACCAAAGAACTAGAACAATGCATATCAAGAAGATATGTATCATTGTCTCTCGGAGTCCTCATCAAAATCCATTCATCAGGAACAACAAAACCTGGTTTTAAAATTAAGCATTCTTTGTTAGTAAAGTGTGTAGAATATTGTTTGTCATAGATTTGAGACACACTTAGCAGGTTATGTTTTAATTCCTCAACAAAATTAACATTCTCAAAACTTAGGACGCCGTTTGTAACTGTACCACGTTTAGTAATTCGTCCTCCTCTATCTCCTGCAAATATCACTCTCCCTCCGTTGTATGATTGCACATCTTGTAGTAATGATAAGTTACCCGTCATATGTCTTGAACAACCGCTATCTACATGCCATAGACTTTCAGTAGTCTTTTGCGGTTGTCCCTGCATTCGTAACAAAATTACTTAGATTTTGGTACCCAAGTCAAGCAAGACTTGAGCACATTTTGAGTTGCAGCAAGACAAAATGATTTGATATTTTTATATTTGGTTTGCACATCATTCTTTTCATTTATGCTTTTACTCTTGACATTTTCTATTACATCATTAGTCAAATTCTCATCCCGTCTGACATTAAAATCATTAACAACCTTTGATTTCATATTATTTGAAAATTTTCCACGAGTGAAAAATAGTTTTCTATTATGAGAAATAGAATTATGAAATCTTTGTTTACTTAATGATTTTTGTCTAAAAGGACAATTATTTGCCAAATGATTTGTGTTTCCACACTGAAAGCATCTCTTTTGTTGTGTGTGGAAAACAAACTGTGGATGACAATTTTGAAAATTGTCATAAAAACCAAAGTCAGATTGACTAGGTTTAACTTTTTCCACAGTCTCTCGAATCTTTGCCTCGTTTGACAATTGCAAATTCATCTTTTGCAGACTCGAGGAAATTGATGAATTATGATCACTTTGAATTGTAGATTTGGCAGTTTTGACTTTTGGAATTGGTGGTGTTGGAATAGGAACAGTCTTTGATTCTGCTAGAGTAGGACCAGACTTTGAATTTGCTGGATGAGGACCAGGCTTAGATATACGGATTGGTGCTGGAGAAGGACCAGGCTTTTGAATTTTCAGATTAAATGCAGAAGAATCATTCACTTGCAAATCTGGGCTACAAACATCTTGATTCACAAGGTTAGCATTATAATGTAGTTTATTTTTAAAGAATCGAGAATTCGTTTCTTTAAAAATATGTTCTTCATTTTCAACTATCCCTTTTGAAACAAATCTATTTTTAAAATCCTTTTCCATTCTTTCTTTCTGATTTACCCTTAGATTTGCATTCAAATTATATTTGCTATTTGTTTTCATCTCATTGCATCTTTCTGAGAACATGATCGAGGATAGAAGTGAGTGGAGGCGTAGAATTAAAATTAAGGACTTTTAGTGGGTTTTGTGGGTGGGAAGAGTATACGGTGATATATGGCCGGACCACAATCGCTAGGTGTAGTTTTCTTCAGATACCCTCTTGGGGTGTTACATGCCGTTTTCATTATGATTGCTATTGTTATTGACTCTGTTATATCTTTGTGTGATTTATATCTTTGTGATATATATCTTTGTGTTGTATGCTTTATCTAATTCTTTATGTGATATATAACTGTGTGTTGTATGCTTTGTATTATGACTGTTATTGTTATTGACTTTGTTAACGAGTCGGGGGTCTCTTCGGAAGCGGTCTCTCTATCTTTCTAGATAGAGGAAAGACATGCCACCATATACCCCTCCCAGACCCCGCTCTCCAGCGGGATACACTGGGTATGTTTGTTTGTTTGTTTATTTGTTTTCATCTCATTCAAAACAACATTCTTTTCATTTCCTGACAAGTTTTGTTTACAAGCAGATTGTGAAACTTTTACATTCTTATTTTTCAAACATTCATTCTCATTCTCTTCCTCACTCTCACTTTCCCAATCTTCAACCAACCCATCCACCTTCATTTTATCTGCAAAAAGATTTTCAAGTGATTGTTTAGGTTTGGGTACTATGATAGGATCAACAGATAAATTTATTTTGACAGAAGGTTTTAAGTCTTGAGATGGAGAGAATCCAATTCCATAGACCATATCAGAATCACAAATGTTATCAGATGATGGTAAACATGAGTAATCATGATTAATTGGAGGAGCAATGTTAGAAAATCCAACACCAGACTTTCCTCCTTTGATCTTCTGAGTCATTTGTGACTTGATTATTCCTTCAACCATTGTTGATGAAAGTTCAAATTTCTCAACAGTCAATTTAACCGTGGCTAATTCACTGTTGAGTCGATTAATTTCTAGAGCGAGTTCATTGTTTCTATTTGTCAAGTCATTATTAGTACATTCTTTATCATGAAGATTTAATTTCAAATTATATATTGTTTTGTTTAAACCTTCAAGTTTTTCTTTAAAAATCTTTTCATTTGACTTGTGTTTGCTAGCTTGATACTGAAGTTTTTCAACTTCCATTATCAGGCTCTCATTGTGAACTCTGTATCTTTGAACTTTCTCAACACATGTATTTTTACATAGATTATCATATACCTTTGGTTCTGAAGGTTCCCCTTCTGTTTTCTCTACCTTCTTGACCATGAATGCTTTCATTTCATCAGCTGGTTCTTCCACTGGAGCACTAGCAACAGTCTTTGGATCAATGCATGGACTTTTGACTGTGAGCTCGACAGTGTACTCATCATTCACACTTTCTTCTTCAGCAACCTTTTCAACCTGATCTCCCTTCACAACAGTCTCCTTATTTTCTACCACATTCTCATCCTCTATTTCAACTTTCTCCTTCCCTTCTTCCACCGTGGCAAACAAACCCTCCAACAAATCATCAGACATGAATTCAGCAAACAAATTTTCCTCCTCTTCTGGTTCTGGAACAATCTTAGCAACAAAGGCAGTAGACAAATGTAAATCAAGGGCCTCCATTTGATCAGACCAATCATATTCAGCATTAGTTTGAGAAACTAATGCTTTAGTACCACCAGAAGTACTTGCTTTGTCTTTCTTTGGCTCTATCTCCACTATCACCATCTTCTTTGGTCCTTCATTTTGACCAGTTTTTGGTTCAGTACACTCTCTGGCAAAATGACCTGGTTTGTCACAGTTGTAACACCTCAGGTTAGATTTATCGAAACCAATTTTGCTAGAATTGTTAATGCCAAACATTTTCCTCCCAGTTCTTCTAGCAAAATTCTTCGCTCTGTAAACTACCATGGCCATTTGATACTTGATGTCATTTTCTTCAACATCATCCGGATTAACTTGTTGAAGATCATCAACCAGAACATTTGGAGCAGTAAGTCTTCCGGCCATGAAAGCTTCATAACTTGACATGAAAGTGGTGAAAAGAGCAAGATGCTCCTCAGCAATCTGAACAGTTTGCTTTGATGGACTAGTGGTAGCAACATAAGCATGTTGACCACTCTGAGAATCTTGAGATTGAGAGACTTGTTGATGAATGATGGGGGAATAATGTTGAGCAGCTGGAACATGAACTTGGTGGTTTACTGCTGGTTGAATAAAAGAAGATGCTGCACTTCCAGATTGTTGTTGCTGACACATTTGTGTATAACTGACATAGTAATTCGGATTACTAGCCATCTTTGCATAGAGAGCAGTTCCTTCAGCACCCAGAGAACTAAGATGATTAGCAGCACGCTGCTTATCGTCCATAGCATAAGACTTGATTGTTGAGATGAGATCAGTCAACTGAAGAGTATACAAGTCTTTGGTTCTCTTTATCAATGTACAGTTGTTATTCCAACTGTAAGGAAGTGAGTTTAGTAACTTCTTGTTCACAGTGATGGGTTCCAGAGTAATACCCGCACTCTTCATTTTTGTGACCAGTCTAACAAACCTGGCCATCTGAACTTCCAGCTCTTCACCAACAATATGATTGAACATGTTGAACTCTTGATTCAACATATCCTTTTTGCTCTCTCTCATGTCTTTGTTGCCCATAATCTGAGACTCCAGAGCATCCCAAAGCACTTTAGCACCCCTGAACTCTTGAAACTTTTGTGAGATCTCAGTAGTAAGAGCCATTGTGATTGCAGCATACGCTTTATCATCCAATTCCAATCTCTTGATGTCGTCTTCATCCCACAAATGTTCAGGTTTCTGAACCATTTCACCTTTATCATTTTTGTACAACGGAATGTAAGGACCATACTGGATTGATCTCCACATCTTCGGTTCCGTGTAAATAACATATCTCTCGAATCGAAAAGCCCAATCAGAATAATCATCTTCACAGAGAAGCCTTGGTGGCTTGTTACCAGTACCAATTTCTGTGTCTAGATGAAGAGAAGCAGTAAGATGCTTCAAATTCGGTGTTGTTGAAGCCATGGTGATCAGAAAGTCAAAAATCTGGTTTTCGTGCGAAAACAGAACTCATGCGAAAAGTGATTTCGCGCGGCACAACTTTTCGCGCAAAGGAACAATTCGTGCGAATTCACAAAATTACCTTTTCACGCGAATCGCACAAAAAGGTGAAATATCTAACTGAGCGAAAACACCACTTTTCGCGTGCGAGAACTTGCAGATCAAGCGAAAACGTTGATTTTGTGCAAAAACCAATTTCCAACCGTTTGTTCACGCGAATGTCACCTCCAATTCACTGATTAGGTTTGATTAGATCCATTTTAATCCAATTTTAATGAATTTAAGTCAATTTTAATCAAAATTAAGCTTAAAGTCCACTAATTCAGTTCAATTCGGTCCAAATCAGTCCAAATCCTCCACAGTCGAGCAGCATAACATTGCCATCTCAGAAACTAAAGTAATCAATGATGAATTCTTCAAAAAACGAGTAGAACACAATCTAATTCTTCTCCAAATCGTGGTTCAAGAGCCTAATGCTTTGATACCAATTGTAAAACCTCTGATTATCTCCCAGAAACAATAACACACGATCTCAATCTTGTGAACGCGGAATATAAACAAGATTGGAGTAGAAGAAGAATCAAATTGAACTCAAAATGATATTAAATTGATGAACAGAACCTATTACAGGTCTTGTGCGATTTCGCACAGAACAAAATGATAATATGAACGAAAAGCTTAATTACAAAAACGAAATCTAGCTATTTATACTAAACACATGGTTCTCGCGCGAGATGCCTTTCGCGCGGCCTTATCTTTCGCGTGGAAGCTGTTCTCGCGTGACTTCTTCCTGTCGCGTGGATCCAGTCTTTCGCATATGATGTTTTGCCGAGCCTTGATTTGTCTTCTACAAAAGACATGCTATCAAACATAAACAACCATAGTGTGTTCATAGAATACAACCTTTCTATGAACAAGAAGATGGATGGAATTCGGTGGAGAAGATGATGATGTTCTTGAATCCAAAGCCTCCAAAGGAGAAAGCCTCAAGATAGTATACCCACAAGCTCTTGCAAACACCCTACTCTTAATAAATCCGAAAATTTTAGCTTAGAACCACTTCAAATCCGAAAATTTTCAGCTATGTATGTGAGAGAGAGTGTGTATGTTGGTAGAGTGTGAATATAGTTTAAGTCTTGCTTAAAACAAGAAAAAGGAATCCTAAGGAAGGGATCCAAAGGGGCTGCCAAAAATCCATTTGAAATGGGTTCCCACCCATTTTAATCTTATAAAATCACACTCCTTAACCCTTATGTTTGTAAAATTAAAACCCTTTTAATTTTATAACTTGAACATACTTTTATTTGTTATTATTTAACCCACTTAAATAATAAAACAAATAATTTCTTATGTACAAATTATCCATATAATGTTATTCTATTTCAAAAGCAATGATTTAGAAAACCCATTTTCTAAATTGGTGTTAATATTTATTTGTTTGATCTTATCAATAAATAAATATTTATTGGTGTTTGTTTAGCTTGTTATTGGGTATGACCCGAATTGGATCATAACGTACTAACCACATCAATCTTGTATGTGTCTTGGGCATTCAAGATCCAACAATCTCTCACTTGCATAACATTCATAGAAGATTGATGCAAGCAGTAAATACCGCTTAACAACGGTTTACTACCCTTAATACGTATGACTAAGTGCCATTCAATAACATCATCCCCTTCAAGTACCTTACTCGAATTGTTTTAGGTGAATCAATCATCTATCCTTTTGTCACAGATGTCATGTTAAATTCCTGAGACATAGAGTGATCGTTCTCCAATGATTTAACTTTATGAGGCCTTAGACATCTTACTCTCAACGAATAAGAGGGACAAATCCCATCTTGACTACATATGCCTCTCATAATCACCTCGTATTATACCTGAACTCAGCCTTATGTACTGCCATGTTTCAGAACAGTGAATAACTAAGTCAAAGTATAATATTCGGTAAATATCAAGACCTAATATGTATATCAGGTCAGAGGATACCAAATGATATTCGCCTTAACTCAAATTTACTTATGATCAATCAAGAAGATTCTATTTAGTAATATTTAAGATGTGGGTCAGTCCAATATTTGTATCCCACAAATATCTATAAACCTTGGCAGCAATTCTTTGCTCTATATTCATCCATATGAATATCTACCAATCCAAGTTCATAATAGTCTTACCCTCGTACTTGTTCCCACAAGTATGTACGACTACGGACGTTCTGAGTAAATGATTTACTCATGGATTTTAAACATGCGAAATAGGAATATCAGTTGAACCATTATAACCAAATAATTCATTCAAGTAATAAAGGGTTACAATATCTAAATGCAAAATTAAAGATCAAATCCAGTCACTAAAAATATTAAAGTCCCATGGCACAAGTATGACTTTCATGCTTTGCCTTTTCAAGAAGCGTCGTGAGTGGATCCGTAATATTTTGATCTGTGTGAACTATGCGAATACATATCTTTCCTTTTTTAACTTCATCCCTTATGTAGTTGAATCTCCGCTCAATGTTCCTAGTCTTTTGATGTGCACGGGGTTCCTTGATTTGAGCAATAGCACCCTCGTTATCACAAAGAATTTCTAGGGGGTGCTGTATGGAAGGTACCACCCCTAGATCGGCAATGAATTTCTTCAACCATGCAGCTTCTTGAGCTGCCAATGAAGCGGCAATGTATTCTGACTCTATAGTTGATAATGCCACCACATTTTGCTTAGAGCTCTTCCAAGAGACTGCTTCTCCATTCAAGATGAAAATGTACCCCGATTATGATCGTGAATCATCCCGATCAGTTTGGAAACTCACATCCATGTAACCTTTTACTACGAGTTCCTCCTCACCAGATCCATAGATTAGGAACATATCTTTAGTCCTCCTTAGGTACTTAAGTATGTTCTTAATAGCCATCCAATGACTATTTCCAGGATTTTGCTGGTATCGGCTTGTCATACTCAAAGCGCATGACACGTCCGGCCTAGTGCATATCATTGCATACATGATGGATCCTATAGTAGACGCATACCGGATACCCTTCATTTTGTCTTGTTCATCCTTTGAGCTTGGACATTGAGTCGTACTCAGTATCGTTTCTCTTTGAATAGGTACGATACCTTTCTTAGAGTTTTCCATCTTGAACCTTTTCAAAATTTTATCAACGTATGCACGTTGATTCAAACCATTCAACCGCCTTGATATATCCCTATAGATCTTTATCCCCAAAATATAGGCGGCTTCACCAAGATCCTTAATCGAAAACAGTTTCCAAGCCAGATTTTTACACCTTCCAAGGTTGGAATGTCATTTCCAAATAGTAGGATGTCATCGACATACAATACTAGGAAAGTGATGATGCTCTTACTAGCTTTCTTATATACACATGCTTTATCAGCATTTTTGATGAACCCAAATTTGATTACCTCTTCATCAAAATGGTGATTCCAACTTCTTGATGCTTTCTTCAATCCACAGATTGATTTCTTTAACTTGTATACTTTGTTAGGATGTTTTGGATCGACAAAACCTTCAGGCTGAACCATATAGACATCTTCCTCAAGATATCCATTTAGAAAAGCGGTTTTGACATCCATTTGCCAAATCTCATAATCATAATAAGCAGCTATGGAAAATAATATCCTAATAGACTTTAGCATTGCAACCGGTGAGAAGGTCTCATCATAATCAACCCCTTGAGTTTGAGTGAAACCTTTCGCTACAAGTCTAGCTTTGTAAGTATCCAAGTTTCCATGCATGTTGGTTTTCTTCTTGAAAACCCACTTACTTCCAAGTATCTTTGAATTAAGAGGTGGTACAACCAAGTCCCACACCTGATTTTCATACATGGATTGTGTCTCAACGTTCATGGCTTCAAGCCACTTGTCACAATCCAAATTGGACATTGCATCATGGTATGTGGTTGGTTCATCGGAATCTACCACATAGCATCCATCTACGAAAAATCCACATCTTTCAGGTGGATTACTAGTTCTACCAGATCTGTGAACGTTTTGTGTGTATTGATCAACCATTTGATCATCCTCAACATCCTCATGTTGAGTGCTAGTGTCAACCAAATGTGTATCGGGTTGTAGTTCTTGATCCTCTTTAGGATCCATAGTTCTACTGCTAGCTCCTTCCATAAGGAACTTAGCTTTTAAGAACTCAGCCTTCTTGGCAACAAACTCCTTTTGTTCTAATGGATCATAGAAATAATATCCCATAGAATCTCTAGGATATCCAATAAAGATACACTTAGTGGAATGGCTTTCTAACTTCTTTGAGGTAGGAGTCTTAACAAAAGCGTCACAACCCCACACCTTTAGATATGATAGAGATGGAACCCTTCCATGCCATATTTCGAAAGGTGTCTTTTCCACTTTCTTGGTTAGGGCCATATTCAAAATAGGGGCCGTAGAGAGCAAAGTGAAACCCAAATGATAGAGGCAATGAGCTTCTAGCCATTATAGATCGAACCATATCCAATAGAGTTTGATTTCTCCTCTCGGACACACTATTGTGTTGTGGTGTTCCAGGTGGAGATAGTTGTGAGACAATCCCACAACTTCTAAGATGATCTATAAGAGTATCATTTAGATATTCACCTCCTCTATCAGTGCAAAGAATTTTTATTGACTTGTTGAGTTGATTTTCTACTTCATTCTGAAAGGTTTTGAACATTTCAAAAGCTTCATCTTTGTATCTTAACAAGTACACATGACCATATCGACTATAGTCGTCGGTAAAGGTAATGTAGTATCTTTCAATGTACCTAGTCATTGGTTTAAAAGGACCACATACATCCGAATGTATGATTCCTAATAAATCTTTTGCCCTTTCAGTTTTGCCATTAAAAGGTGCCTTAGTCATTGTACCTTGTAAACAAGATTCACATACATCAAATGAATCATATTCACTTGCTTTTAAAAGACCATTCTTTTGAAGTGTTTGTATGCGCTTCTTGTTTATATGACCAAGACGGCAATGCCAAAGATAGGTGTTACTCAAATCCAATTTGAGCCTTTTGCTAGTGGTTTGGTACAATGAGCTATCATATAATGTGTTTTCACGAACCAATTCATAAATACCATTAATAGGAATAGCTTTAAAATAAAAGATGTCATTTAAAGAAACATGAATTTCATTTTCAATAAATGTCATAACATAACCATATTGTCTTAATTAAGAAACTGAAATAATGTTCCTAGTCAAACTAGGAGCATACAAAACATTGTTCAAAATTGCTTCCAAACCATTTTGAAGCTTCAAGATGTAGTCCTCATGGTCTTAAACTTGAACTTTTGCCCCATTCCTCATGTAGAGGCTTACATCCCCTTTCTTGAAGTCCTTACTTCTTTTGAACCCCTGCAACAAATTACAAATATAAGTTCCACATCCTGTATCCAATACCCATGTGTTAGAGGATATTAAATTGAGAACAATATGAATCATGAAAATGGTACCTGAGGTTTGCTCGGCATCCCTCTTAGCTTGCAACTGTTTGAGATGGACAGGACAATTTCTTGCCCAATGTCCTATCTCCCCACACTTAAAGCATGGGTCATTCGAAGCAACCTTTTGCTTCTTCTCCACTGGTTTTAGTGGTGGTGCTCTTACCACTCCCTTTCCTTTTCCCCTAACGTACCCTTTACCCTTGGCAACACTTGCCTTGGGTACAGGGTGAGGCCTCTTCTTGTTCCCACCTTCATTGATGGTGAGAACGGGCAAAACATTTTTACCCATGGCCGCCTCGGCAGTTTTGAGCATAGAGTGAAGCTCACTTATGTTCTTGTCCCACCCGTTCATGTTATAATTCATAAAAAAGTTGTCAAACCTTTTTGACAAAGAGTTGAGGATCAAATCCGTAGCCAACTCTTTCGAGACGGGACAATTCAGCCTTTCGAGGTGGTCAATGTGGCTTTTCATCTTAAGTACATAAGATGAAACTGATTGGGTGTCATCCATACGACATGCATGGAGTGCTAGAACCATTTTGAAGCGCTCTACCCTTGCTTGTTGTTGGAATGTTTCCTTCAATTGGGTAATCATGTCGTACGCTCCGTGATGTTCATACTCCTTTTGGAGATCCGGAGTCATACTTGCCAACATGAGGCAAGACACTTGGACCGAGTCCTCAGTGTATTTCACCCAATTATTATAGGCCTCCTCATCATCCTCATTAGGTTGATTGGGAATCAGATCGTCTAAAATATACGATCGTTTCTCTTGCTTGAGAACAATTATCAAGTTTCAAAACCAATCTATAAAGTTATTATGCTTTAGACGCTCCTTTTGGAGATTAGTCCTTAGTGATAGTGAGTGAGCGGATGGGATGTCATTATTTCATTGTTGTTGGTGGCCATCTACAAAATTTTACAAAGTTCAATTTTAGTATTTTTGATATTATCATATTTTAATTATTAAAACCCTTTTATGTGTCTTACACAATTTTAAAATTCTAGAATCCAACGTTACATTTAAATAGTGGTTAGGTGACCTTTATCCCATTATTTAAATTAACAAGGTAGTCAACGTTTTGATAATTGCCACCCTTTGCAACTTCTAGAGGTATGGGATCGATTTTAAACATCATATATATAGTCGGCATGTTTATCCCATCAACACCCTTTGTAAACAACATTATAGGTGATCCATTTAACGTGGTTTGCAAATCAAGTCACCGTACTTGCACACACATGTGGGTTTTCCAACATAAGTGGTTAGGTGAACTTTATCCCACAAATATGGTATCCTCACCTCAAATCACAAGTTCCCTCAAAATGGTTAGGTGACGTTTATCCCATTAGGAGTTTCCAAGTGACTAAAGTGTTGTGTAAAAGGACGGTGTTAAACTTGTTTCCAAAAGAAATTTTAAGTATTGAGAACTCTAGTTTAGAAAACTCTATGTACCTTGTATTTGCATGCTTTCAAACACATGGTACCCTATGGTTCTCTCTTTAATAAAACCCCTTTTATTAAAATCATTAATCCTTTTAATAACCTTTTATTAATTACTTAATGATAAAAAACCATCAATTTTCAGCTTGTTATGTTTGTTAATAAGTTTGTTATGCATATCCATATATCAAACAAAAACCATAAAACAAACAACCAAACAAGCATAATCATACAATCACAAGTGCATAACCATAGCCACTAAGTTGACTACACTTGTTTGCCATCACAAGTGTTGTCATTAGGTCTTTCCTAAGGGTTAATAATGACACATCAAAATGTGTCCATGAACTCCCACTTGAATCCACATCCAAATGCTTCAAGTGTCCATGTCTTTTGTGTCCTTCTTTGGGTCTTGATCTTGTGCATCTTCTTTTACAAAATCAGATCCTAATACAAATTTTCTAATAAAAGAAATTCACCTAATCTATCTATTGCATAACCAATGAATAAATAAATTACAACCCAAAATACAAACACAAAATATTATTACAACCCTTTGGAAGAATAAAACCAAACATGACAAACATTCAACCAAATCCAAAGCACATATGGTCAAGGCTATGTTATGCACCAAAACATGTATCCAAATACAATATTCAAGAACAAAATGAACTCCCTTTTTAACCCTAAAATTTCAGCCAACATAAACCAAGATTTTAGGGCTTTTTGTCCAAACAACATAATCAACCACTTGACTTTTCAAGTTTTATTCTGAAGCATGTAAATAAAACTTGAAAGACAAGGGATTTATATATCGATAACAAATCAGCCCCTAATGGGTTGAAAAATTCCAACAAAACTAACTTTTCTTGGACTTTTGAAGCAAGTTTTCCACATAACCGGCTCTAGATGCCATTGTTGGGTTTGTACATAATTATGAAAGCTAGTTTAACCATTTAAACTACAAAACACAACGGATAAAAGAACATATAAAACATGTTTATATTCTGAAAGTTAACCATCTTTATATGTGAAGATACAAACCCAAGAACAAGGATGAAACATATGTGAAAAGACATGCTACCAAACATAAACAACCATAGGGTGTTCATAGAATACAACCTTTCTATGAACAAGAAGATGGATGGAATTCGATGGAGAAGATGATGATGTTCTTGAATCCAAAGCCACCAAAGGAGAAAGCCTCAAGCTAGTATACCCACAAGCTCTTGCAAACACCTTACTTGTTAGGAAGTGCAACACCAAAGCCTCCTTCTTGCTCCTCTTAATAAATCTGAAATTTTCAGCTTAGAACTACTTCAAATCTGAAAATTTTCAGCTTGGAAACAAGAGGAGAGAGTTCTTATGTGTGTGAGAGAGTGTGTGTATGTTGGTAGAGTGTGAATATAGTTTAAGTCTTGCTTAACACAAGAAAAAGGAATCCCAAGGAAGGGATCCAAAGGGGCTACTGAAAATCACATTTGAAATGGGTTCCCATCCATTTTAATCTTATAAAATCACACTCCTTAACCCTTAAGTTTGTAAAATTAAAACCCTTTTAATTTTATAACTTGAACACACTTTTATTTAATATTATTTAACCCACTTAAATAATAAAACAAATAATTTCTTATGAACAAATTATCCGTATAATGTTGTTCTATTTCAAAAGCAATGATTTAGAAAACCCATTTTCTAAATTGGTGTCAATATTTATTTGTTTGATCTTATCAACAAATAAATATTTATTGGTGTTTGTTTAGCTTGTTATTAGGTATGACCCGACTTGGATCATAACGTACTAACCACATCAATCTTGTATGTGTCTTGGGCATACAAGATCCAACACGACGGTCTTCATTTGTTGATGCAGATTCTTCATCCGTGGTTCTTGGACTTGGGGAGATTTCCAGCAGAACAACTATCATCCACCACTTAAATTGGCATGTATGATCCTTTCAGGGTCTAACAATACTCTCCCTAAGGATTATACAGCCTAGGAGCTTCAAGGGATTGATGGTGGATGAGGTTGTGATGACTCTGCTGGGTCTTGAGCAGTAGGAGGAGATGTAGCTAGAGATGGGTCTATATATGAAGGATCCAAGATGGCTTTGATCATGTTGGAGAAGTGTCTTGCCTCAGCCAATTTTTCTCTGCTCAACACATGGATCTTCATTTGGCTCATAGTATAGATGGCTTCAATGGGTAACTTCTTTAGAGATATGGGTTCCCATATTGATACCGTGGACAACCCATCTCTATGTATCAGCAAAGAACCTTCCACATCTACTTCCACCTTCACAATGTTACCTAGCTGTAAATGAGTCTTCTTCTTCCTCCTTTGTTCCCTCTTGTTGTTGATTCTGTCATAGGTCATCTTCAGGAGTTTGATACACTTGAGAAAAAAGAGCATATCAGCTTCTCCAAGTTTGTTGCTGATATCTCTAAAGTGCCTTGTGTAAATGTAGTGGATATAGGATTCATCAAGCAATCTTACTTCATATCCACTAAATAATCTGATTTCAGCACCCTCCTTTCCTCCCCACCTCCATTCAATCACCAACTCATAAGTCTTCTCATCATAAAATACATTAGAGATTGGCTTAGATGTGTGAGTACCTGCTGCCATCTTTCTCTTCAGAGACTCTGTGGGCTTTACTTTCAGCTCTGGAAATACCACTTCTTTAGCCTCCTTAGTCCTTTTCTTCTTCTCAAGAGGGTTGATGAAGGATCTACCTTTCCTCATACAGATAGCCATTAGAGATTTGAAGTTGTTTGTCCTTTTGAACATCTTTAGAATATCTTCAAACTCATACCCTGTAAACATAGCCTTGTGATTGATCAACTCTAAGTTGCCTATTTCCTTCAAATCATGTATCTCCAGGGAGTTCACAAGAGAAGAGTACTCTGTGAAGAACAGAACTAACCCTGAGATTCTTTTTATCATAAACATGTTCCAATCACTATCATACTTCCAGGCAATGATTTTCTGATCCACTTTGCCTTTTAGGAGTAGATACACCTGTGATCATCTCTGAAGTGGTGAGACCCTCTTGAAGATTTAGTTGAGAAGGCTCTGCAAACCACTCAGGATTTCTGTGAAGTACAGGTGCCAAGGAATCATGATCTTTATGTGTGAGTTGGATGTCTTGGGCTGATACCCTTGATCTTGGTTTCAGCCTTACTATCTCTTCCTCAAGCTTTTTCAGTCTATCTTTCTTTTCATTTATCAGTCTTAACATGGCAGCCCTCAAGGAGTTAGACTTCATGTTTCTAAGCTTTCTCTTGGTGAAACCTTGTTCAGAGAGATAATCCTTCATTTGCCTATCAGTCATGGAATAGGGATCATGATATAATTATTGAGGAGCTTCAGACTGTTTGGCTTTTAAGGTTGAGTGAACTGCTGGTGAGTTGGATGCTTGAGTCTTTTCATACTCAGTCACATATGAAGGGTCCAATAGTTTGTTTAACTTTTCTTCTTCTGCTATCATTCCCTTATAAGTCATCCTAAATACCTCATCTGCATCATAACCATGAGTGATGAGAAACATATCCTTCACCATCAAATCATCTATCTGAGCCTTTTCCACCATCTCATGAACTAAAGACTCAACCTTTACAGGGCCTTCTCTTGCTATTGGTTCATCAACCACATAGCCTCCCTCTATCTCTCCTTGCTCTAGACTAATAAATTCTGCTTTCCTTTTCAGTTTTGCGTCGCCTTTTCATGCTAATCCAAAAATTCAGCAATGGCTGCAAGGCTGCGAGGATCATCTTTTTGTTTATTCTTTATTGGTTCTTATTCTTCTATCGGTCTTTTCCCTTTGGATTTTTTAGAAAGATATTTTCTCTCTGGTCTACGTGTGTACAATGGGATCAGATGAAGACTCAAAAATTTCAGCTTCTTTTTGCACATCTTCAGCAGCCTTTTGAATTCAGTAGCTTTCTGCTCTGTTTCTTGAACTGTTCCTGCTGATTCTTCTTCTTTTTGTTATTCTTCACAATGATGTCTAATGATCTCTTTTTGCTCATCAGTTAGAGTAGTGGCAGGTACAATCTGCAGTCTCAACTCCCTTTCCAAAGGTAATGGAGATTGAGGAATAAGCACAATAGGCTCAGTAGATTGTCTTTGATCTCCAATAAAGCCAAAATTCATCATCAATGAAGAATTCCTCAGCAGTAAAGCTATTAAGGGCTTTGATCATTTCACTGAATTCAGTTTCATTAGCTTTGGATTCTTTAGTGTCTACTTGAGTATACTACCATGGCCATAGTCTATTCTTTGTGCTTTGTTCCACTAGACTCAGCTTCTTTTGCAGTCTCAGTGGAATTCATCTTTTTGCTAGGAGGAGAGTCATAATCACTTTCTCCTAATGAAATTTTATTACTAGCATCTTTATCATCATCTCTCTTCTTCTCTACTTCATCATCATCTCCCTTATCATCATTCTTCTCTTCCATTTCTTGTTTTATCATGATCAAAAGCTCCAACTCATAAACTCTCTTGTTAAGAGTCTCTATATGTTTTTACAGATCAATGATTATCTCTGATTGTTCTCTCAACTGTTCTTCTTGTTCTTCCATAGAAATGGTTGGGATGGTCAAAGTGTCCATATGACCACTAATTTCATCCCTAGAATGTTAAAGATTAGCCTTTAATTCCTTGATCTCTTTATCTATTACTTTCATTTCAGAGTCATACTTTTCTTTTAAACCTTTCAATTCTTTCTCCTTCTCATTTAACTCCAGAAGTCTGTCTTGAATGATACCAGGTCTTCTATTTAGGAGATTTTCCATCTTTGCTACCTTCTTCAGAAGCTCAGAGATCATTACATCTTTCTCCTCAGGCCTATTTGCCTCTGATTCAGCAAAACTCTCAGAGTGAGCTACTTCTGAAGTCACTTGCCTCACAGGCATCTGCATTTGATGATCCTCCTCTTCAGATGATGATTTGGATTCCTCTGAAAAGTTGGCAGAATCATCAAACTCAGCAGGATCAGCAGTAGTTGGTGAAGATGGAATGGGAGATGTAGGTGAATAATGAATTGGTGAAATATGAGGTGAGTGTATGGGTGATATGTGGGGTGAGTGTATAGGTGATATGTGGGGTGAGTGTATGGTTGATATATGTGGAGAGATGATTGGTTTTGTTTGTGGAAATGGGATTGGTGATCTTTAAGGTGATGGTATTGGTGTAGGCATAAATGGTGAGTCTATATTAGCTGTATGAACAGAAGGTCCAGTGTGAAGATCACCACCTACATCAACTTGTGGTGTCACTGGACTCTGTCCTTCTTCAGCAATGCCAGCTTGCTCATCAACATTGTGTTGACTAGGAGCAGCTTGCTTTTCCTTTTGAACAGGCTCATCCACAGGAGCCTTTTGTTCTTGTTTCTGTAAATTCTCATCTTGGTTGATCTGTTGAAGCATTCATGGTAGTAAGGGAAAGAATGTGCCACTACAAAAATTCTTGGGATCTCTCTTTTTTAAGTACTTGTAGGACTTAGCACTGTAGTGAGGAATATCCATCACTGGTCCTACAGGCACTATGTTAGGAAATGCTTCATTAATAAAGCATTGAAGAAATCTTGGATACATTAGGAACATGTGTCTTCTACCCTCTTGGATGTTAGATACCAAACCATTAAAAACATAAGCTGACATGTTGAATGGTTGGTTTGTGCACAGAGCACATATGGCAGATGATGTAGAGACAGGAATGTCATTCTAACCAGTCTTCCTTTTGGACAATTAGTGTTGGAAGATGTGAATCAGAAATCTCCATTGCAAGTCCACCAACCCTTTGACAATCTTCTTTCCCTCATATCCTTCTTCATATCCAATATGGGCAAAGAAGGTCTTAATCTCATCATCATCCAACTTTAATGGAGTGTCTGCATCATCACCAAATTGTAGACACTGTCTCACAGTTTGCTCAGTGATGGCTAGAGCGTGATCTTCAGTGATTCTTCCTGAAATAGTCCATACACCATCTATGTCTGTTACTTTAGCTGTTCCCCAGAAAGATCTTACGAAGTTCTCATAGATAATTGGTCCGACAGTAACAGCATGTGCCACTCTAGTAGTCAAGATGAATATGATCATGTCTCTTAAACCTTCTACCTCAGGAGCATCAGGGTCAAGAAAACCACTAACATTATGGAGCTTACTCCATGTAAGGTTAGCCATTAAATTCTGCACAAGATGCATATGAGTTAGATATGGATAATAAATCATCAATTACATTGGTGAAATCAAGCTGATTATTTTAGTTTTGACTTTTGAATGGTCAAAATTAAGCAATCAAAGGTACTGTTTCACAGAAATTTGACCTAATCTTGATTTTGCAATGTATGACCAGTTTTATTATGCCTTTATCTATTATTTTGATGTTGGTTTTCTGATTAAAATCCCTTTTTACATTCAATCATAAGTTTTGAAGTCAACATTTTCAGTTTTGATGATCCCCTGTTCATCCGAAGGTTAATTAGGGTTTTGAAAATCACTTGGTTTCGATTTTCAAGATCATTTATGTTACCGAACTCGAAAATGTCTATCAATCCTTAGTTTGTGGTTGTTTTGAGATTATTTAAGTTCTAGGGTTCTGAATTTTGAAATGTGTTCATCGAATGCATCTGAGAATCACCTTGTTTTCGATACTACGATGGTATAGAATTGAAATATAGACAATATGAAGTTTGATGAACACTGAAATCTGAATGATGGTGATGAATTTGATGATGGATGAAGAACAGTAGGAATGGTGTTTTCGCTCATCGCACTATAGAGTCTCTTAAATTTGAAAAGTATTAAATGAACTATAATGAATTGTTTAAATATCCCTTTTAATGTCCTTCTTAAATTTTACAAGTGTTAAAAAAACAAATGCGGTCGACTACTGTAGTAAATGCGAGTATTAAAAACAAATAAGGTCAACTACTGTAGTAAATGCGGAAGATTAAAACAATCAGCATTTGTTTACTGTAGCAAATGCGGAAGAGTAAAGTCTGTCAGCATTTGTTTACTGTAGCAAATGCGGAAGGTTTAAGTTCAGACATTTTAACACTGTAGCAAATGCGGACGTTTTTAAGTTAGCATACGTTTTTGAATTGTAGCAAATGCGGATGTTTTAACTTTGTCAGCATTTTTACAATGTAGTTAATGCTGAAGAAAATGTCTTCCTGTATTTACTTCAACAAATGCGGATGAACAACTGACTTGTCTGCATTTCTTGAACTTCATACATAATGATAGAAGAGTATGAGCGCACTTCTACTTTGTGATGATGCAAATATACAACCAAGTTTAAGTATTGAATTTCATCCAATTTTGAGAAATGCGGCTGAGGAAAACAAACAGGGATGAACAAATTTCTGTCCGCATTAGTTTTCATACTTGAAAACTTTGTTGATATTTGCAGTGAGACTAATGCGGTAGAGTTAACTTATCTGTATTACTTTCACTTGTGTTTTTCATGACTCAAAACTATTACCCGCATTGGTTATTAGCCTAGGTTACCTTCACCTGCATTAACCAACGCTCTTACCTGCATTAAGTTTTGAACTTGTCTATCACTTAATGTTTCTAATGTGGATAGTTTTGGTTGTTTTTGCTTTGATGCTTGATCTTTATGAAGCTATGTCTTTTGCTTTTGATTGTTATGAAGATGTGTCTTTTGCTTGTTTCTTATAAAGTTTTGGCTGTTTCTTGAGTTGTCAATTCTTGCTTGGATTGACTTGTACATCAGAGGTGATCAAGTTTCCCTATGTTGACTGATCTTCGACTTTTGTGCTTCAAGATGTTTCCAAAAACTGAGATACTATGATATAACTTCTGCACCAACACAGTCAGATTTTTTGATTTTTGAAACTATTTTTGATTTTTGTATTTTAAGAAAGGAAACATCTGTACATTGATGATCAAAATTTTAATTACTCCCCCTAAAGTTTATATCTGTATGAGATAGAAACTTTAAAGATTTGAAAATTTTAAAGAGTAAATCTTTTTGTGATTTTTGCTTTTTTATCTGGACAAGAAGTTGAGATATACTTTTCTTTGGGATCATTTCAATCTTACCTTTCACAAGTGCAAGCAGTTGTTAGTAAAACAGACATGTTAATGAACATATTGATCGAAGGTATGTATATCCTCTTAAACTCATACTTGGTTAATATTTTGATGCAGATGATCTTATCATGTTTTGATTTGATTGGGTATTCAACATGTACCTCACAGTCAAAAGCATGGCAAGGTTAACCATCTGCATGCAATGTATGGTAGAACTTTTAACATCTTACTTGACCAGGTTACTTAAAATATGAAATCTCATTTTGCTTGATCCTCACTGGGATTCTTTATTTTGATCCTTTTATCAGTTTGATCCACATTAGGATTCTTTTAACTTCACTTTGGAAGGTGATCTCCTAGGATTTTTTTGTTTCATTCACTTGGAATGTATTTTATTCTTTTGTTTCATCCAAGTTGGATGTGTTCCTTATTAGGAATCTTGAAGGATCATGACATCAGCACTATGTGCTTGTTTCTGTAGATCTTTGCTCAACAAAACAGAACATGAACTGATATTAGTAAAGGAGATTCATATGATATCATTACCTGGTGTGTTTAGGTTGCTACACACACATATTTGGATAAGTCAATACTTAGACACACTATGAGATGAAAGCTTCACAGTTGAATATAAGCTTTAGTTCATCACTACATGTGTCTTCTTTTCCAAGTTGAGCTTACCCGCATATCAGATAAGTCATGTCAGTCATTTAAGATTTATAAGTAAGTACAGTGAATGATATAACGACTGTAATTATATCATTTCCTAATTGTATAAAACATATACTTCTTCTTTTAATTTCTTTTTGTATTTTTTGAAATATTTGAATGTTTTGTTGATTTTGATTTTAATCAAGATTAATCATGCTAATTGATTGAACTAGGAATTCAAATCTAGTTGGATCAAATGCCATAGTGAATAAATCAGCTAATTGATTATCAGTGTGAACCTGTATCAATTTGATTAACCTTTTTTCAGCACAATCTCTCAAAAGTGATATCTAATTTTAATGTGTTTTGTTTTTAAGTGTTGAACTGGATTATTTGTTATAAACATAGCTGCTGTGTTGTCAATGTGAATTGGAGTGTGCAAAAAGTTAGAACCATAATCAAGCATGTGGTTTTGAATCCAGAGAACTTGTGAATAAAATGCTGATGCTGCTATATACTCAGCTTCTGCTGTTGAAACAGATACATTTGTCTGCTTCTTGCACTGCCAGGAGACCAGTCTGGGACCAGGAAATTGACAACCGCCAGAGTGGATTTTCTGTTGAAATTGCATCCCCCATAATCACTGTCAGTGTATGCATACAGATTGAAGTCTCCTTCCTTTGGATACCATAATCCAAGAGCAGGCTTGCCCTTAAGATATCTGAATATCCTCATGACTGTATTCATATGGGATTCCTTAGGATCTGCTTGATATCTGGCACACACACAAACACCAAACATGATGTCAGGCCTACTGGATGTTAGATACATAAGTGAACCTATCATAGAACGATAGTAAGCCTGATCCACTGGTTTGCCTTCAGGATCTGGACCAATCTTTACTTTAGTGTCAACAGGAGTTCTGATGGACTGACAATCATCAAATTTGAACTTCTTCAATATTGTTTCCACGTATTTTGATTGATTGATGAAGATTTCATCTGATGTCTATTGGACTTGCACTCCTAGAAAGAATGTGAGTTCCCCTGTAGCACTCATTTGAAATTTGGAATGCATGATGTCACACCCTCAATTTCCACAAACAGGGTTTTACCGTTAGGCGTGTGACATACCAAGATCTCAGACAGAGTCATATCGAACGACACTATATGAGTTTAAAAATAAACATTTGACTTCATTCAGAGGATCATAAACGAAATTAACATTAGTGCGGAAGCGTATACATGATGTAAATCCATTACATGAAAGTTACTAGTGTCAAGTCTAAACAAAATGTTCAATGCAAGAAAATAAGATCGATGCATGCATGTCCTGAGTGCGTTCCTGAAGCGTGCATCATGAGCTTATGCGTTCCTATGACCCGAGAAAACATGCTAAAATGTGTCAACATAAAGTTGGTGAGTTCACAGGTTTAATCAACAAGTAATGTGTCCGAAAGCGTTTCAATGGTAATGTAATTAAAGCATATCGATAGGTAGCTAGCCTATAGTCATGTTACTTAGCGTTTCAAACCGAAGCTGACTGTTTGCATGTCCTATATGTTTGTTGTATCCCCGTCACGTCTCACTAGACAGTGACAAATGTTAGGTCAATAATGCACCCGTTTGACCTCCAATCAAGCTAGCACGACTAGCCCGGGAGGGGTTTGTCAAACCCAGTAGTACTACTCAGAATTACCTCGCTGCACGTTACTAACGATTCGAGAATGTCAGGACTGTTATGTGTGTTTGCACTAACGTAACAAGCGATATCAATAATACTAAAACCATTTATGTAAATCTGTTTGCATGTTTTCCCCCAAAAGGAAAGAAAGTAAAATAGGGGCCGTGAAGACTCACTGCTTATGTAGCATGTATGTAGGATGGAAGCCTCCCAAATGTTGTTCATAATGAATAGTCAAACACCTATTGACAGTTATGTTAAGCATTAATGTTGTGTCTAGTGTTAATAGAAATGTTTAGTCAGGTCGGGTCGCATTGGTTCGGTCGTGGGTGACACACACAAGCAGGCATACACATCTCAGAACTTATGTAGATCCCAAATGGGTTGTCGTTAATTGTAAACGGTTAGGTTATCTTAGATTGAAAAAGTATGTGCTTGTTGATAGCGTTGACTTTAATCTTTATGGTCAAGAAATGACACTTTATTGATGTTACCTTATCATCACACGATAGGCACACCGTACACAAGAAGAATTCACTCACAATGACTCCAATCGCATAACAAAACTAAACGCACGATTGGACACTTCATCCGCACGAATGGGCCTTCAATCGTACGAATTAACTTCACTCGTATGATTGAACCCTCATTCGTGCGGCTCGGCATTCAGTCGTACCACACATCACCCATTCGCACGACTCAACGGCCATTCGCACGACTGAACCTTCATTCGTGCGATTGGACCTTCAGTCGTGCGATACACAGTCGCACACATTCATCCGATTGACTCAATCGCACACACTCTCAATCGTAGACATTCAATCGCACGACACGCACATACGCTTGGACTCAGTCGCACGACTCACCCCAGTCGCACCACTCAGTCGCATGACATGCCCAGTCGTACGACTCAGTCGCACGACTGGCACAGTCACGAACTGCAGCAGATCACGACTGCTGGTGGGGCTGAACAGCCTTCAGCTGTTCCGTACATGGTTTTCACACATCAAGGACTTCCAGAAACACTTTTCTAACATGTCTAAGTAGAATGCACATGCTGATTGACCTCACACGCACCCCCACGACCACATGCATTCGGGTTGAACCCGAGCACCCGAACCCTAAATTCGCAGAAGTGAAACGCAATAAAATGGACGACCAAGGTCGCCTACCTGTTGGAAACGTGCTATCTCAGCTGTAGCGTAGTTTAGCCGGCGAAAACGAGCTCAAACGAGGCGATTTGTTGGTGTGGTAGTAAGGTGGAGGAGGAGGTAGTGAAGAAGAAGAAGAAAAGGGAGTAGAAATGAAAAGTAGGGCTGGTAAGGGGTTTATATACCCAACCCTAGTTTGGTAATTTGTCGCGTTTGGTCCTCGCACTTAGTCCCCGAGTTCCCGAATTTGTTTTGGTTGATAACGACGTAACTGGGCGAGCTATGTTAATTAAGAGTATTCCTTACGTAATCCCGTTTATTCGAATCCTCTACAAACACCAATGTTAGTATTTTATATCATAGTTTATTTAACGATGTCGGTGGCGATGCTTGTATACGTGTAGGGTAATAACGAGAATGTAACAATGGTAACGACAACAGTCTGAATAGTGTTAACCTGAAATTTTGGTGTGTTACATTATCCCCTTGTTGCAGGAATTTTCGTCCCGAAAATTGGAACATCATGTTACGAGGTTCAACGGGGGATAAAAGGCTCAACGGTTTGTATCGTATGTTGAATAGAGTTTCTGCGTATCTTAAGAGGTAGATGCCTGATTCTGGAACAGTTGCGGGTACTTCTTCTTCATCTGATCCTCGCGTTCCCAGGTAAACTCTGGTCCACGCTTCGAGTTCCAACGGACTTTGACGATGGGATACGACTATGTTTGAGCGTCTTGACTTCTTGGTCCATGACTTCCACTGGTTCCTCGATGAATCGTAGTTGTTCGTCAACCTGTATCTTTTCTAACAGAACGACGAGAGTCTTGTCTACAAGGCATTTCCTCAGGTTTGAAACATGGAACACATCGTGTACTCCACGGAGTTCTTCGGGTAGGTTCAGCTGATAGGCCACGGGGCCGACCCGTTTGACAATCTCAAACGGTCCCACGTATCTAGGGTTCAGTTTCCTACGCTTTCCGAAACGAATCACACCTTTCCAAGATGACACTTTCAAAAGCACCTTGTCACCTATTTGAAATTCCAATGGTCGGCGACGCTTGTCAGCGTAACTCTTCTGTCGATCACGTGCTGCTGCCATAGGGTTACGGATCTGAACGATCTTCTCGGTCGTCTCGTGCACAAGTTCAGGGCCGGTAAGTTGACTTTCTCCAACTTCTGCCCAACGAATAGGTGATCGGCACTTACGCCCATACAATGCCTCAAATGGAGCAGCTTTGATCGATGTGTGATAGCTATTGTTGTAAGAAAACTCAACTAGCGGTAAGTGAGTTTCCCAACTGCTGCCGAAATCTATCACGCAGGCACGTAACATGTCTTCTAAAGCCTGGATCGTACGCTCACTCTGGCCATCGGTTTGAGGGTGATATACGGTGCTCATATCCAATCGCGTTGCCAATGATCGTTGTAAGGATTGCTAGAAGTGTGAAGTGAATCGAGCGTCACGATCAGAGATAATGGAAATTGGCACACCGTGCCGAGAGACTATTTCCCTTAGGTAGATACGAGTCAACTTTTCCATGCGGTCAGTCTCTCGGATTGCCAGAAAATGTGCGGATTTCGTCAAGCGATCTACAATGACCCAAATAGTATCGCATCTGCTGGGAGTCCGAGGCAGTTTTATAATGAAATCCATTGATATCTGTTCCTACTTCCATACTGGGATTTCAGGTTGTTGAACTAAGCTAGATGGTCATTGGTACTCCACTTTAACCTTAGAACAGGTTAAACATCTTCTTACATAGGTGGCGATATCGGCTTTCATGTTTGGCCACTAGTAAAGAACCTTCAGATCGTGATACATCTTGTCCGAACCTAGATGGATAAAGTACCGTGATTTGTGAGCTTCGTCCATTACTAGCTCTCGTAGGTCTCTATACAAGGGAACCCATGTTTGGTCCACGAAGTAACGGATTCCGTCAGGCTTGGTTTCCAGTTGCTTCTCCATGCCTTGTAGTGATTCGGCTTTCAGGTTCTCGTCTTTTAATGCCTCAAGTTGAGCATTACGTATTTGTTCGGGTAAACTGGTGTGAATGGTGAGTTGTAATGCTCGAACTCGTCTTGGCTTAGGTGTCTCCTTTCGACTTAAGGCATCTGCTACTACATTAGCCTTGCCCGGATGATACTTGATCGCACAATCGTAGTCGTTCAACAACTCGACCCAACGATGTTGTCTCATGTTCAGCTCCTTCTATTCAAAGATGTGCTGGAGACTCTTGTGATCGGTGTAAATGGTGCACTTGGTACCGTACAAGTAGTGTCTCCATATCTTGAGTGCAAACACGACTGCTCCAAGCTCTAGGCCATGTGTCGTGTAGTTCTTCTCGTGAACCTTCAATTGTCGTGATGCATAAGCAATCACCTTATTGAGTTGCATTAGCACGCAACCGAGGCCTTGAATAGAAGCATCACAGTAAACTACAAAATCATCTGTTCCCTCAGGCAGGGATAGAATCGGTGCTGTACAGAGTTTCTGCTTCAGAACCTGGAATGCGGATTCTTGTTTATCACCCTAATCGTACGTAGTGCCTTTATGAGTTAATGCGGTGAGAGGTTGAGCAATCTTTGAGAACCCTTCGATGAACCGTCGATAATAGCCAGCCAACCCGAGAAACTGCCGTACCTCGGTCGGAGTCTTAGGCGTAGCCCAGTTCTTGATGGCTTCTATCTTTGCCGGGTCAACGTGTATTCCATTCTCATTGACCACATGACCCAAGAAATGGACCTCTCGTATCCAGAAGATGCACTTTGAAAATTTAGCGTACAATTGTTCTCGTTTCAGCAGCTCCAGAATCAGCCTAAGGTGTTCCTCATGTTCTTCCTTATTCCTTGAATAAATAAGGATGTCATCGATGAAGACAGTGACGAACTTGTCTAAATAAGGTTTGCACACTCAGTTCATGAGGTCCATGAAAACCGCTGGTGCATTGGTCAACCCGAATGGCATAACCAAAAACTCGTAGTGGCCATACCTAGTTCTGAAAGCAGTCTTTGAAATGTCTCAATCTCGAATTTGTAGTTGGTGATAACCTGACCTCAAATCTATCTTGGAATAGAAACTCGACCCTTGTAGTTGATCGAACAAATCATCGATGCGCAGGAGAGGATAACGATTCTTAACCGTTGCTTTGTTCAATTTTCTATAATCGATACACATACGAAAGGTTTCGTCCTTCCTCTTGACAAACAGGACTGGGGCTCCCCACGGTGATGAGCTAGGCCTGATAAACCCTTTATCCAATAGTTCCTGCAATTGCGTTGACAGCTCTTATAGTTCCTTTGGAGCTAATCTGTACGGTGCCCTCACGATAGGTGCGGCTCCCGGTACCAAATCAATTTGGAACTCGACTTGGCGATGCGGTGGGAGACCAGGTAGGTCTTCAGGGAAGACCTCAGGATACTCACGTACAACAAGAATATCTTTAATCTTCTTTTCCTCGGTTTCTTTTTCAGTGACCATAGCAAGGAAAACGGTATGTCCCTTACGCAAACACTTCTGGGCTTTCATGTAGGAGATGATTCCCGAGACCGTACTACTCCTTTCACCCTGAACTGATAAAATTTCACCACTAGGAAGTGGTACACGAACGATTTTCTCACCATAGATGATCTCAGCTTGATTTTTGGACAACCAGTCCATTCCAACAACTACATCAAAACTACCAAGTGTGACAAGCATCAGATCTATATCTAACTCTTGTCGGCGCCGGTATCAAATAGTACAAAAGCAAAACAACCATTCAGGGGAAACGTACTAGTAACTACATCCTAATCATCCCTTGCCTTGCCAGAACCAATCACAAAAGCTTGAGCTTTAGCATTGCTTCCATTGTTGCCCTTGTTTCCACTCTTCAGCTGTGGGCAATCCTTCCTGTAGTGGCCCTCCTTACCACACTCATAACAACATCTAGTCGCTCCGCCCTGGCATTGTTGTTAGGGTTGTTGCTGAGTCATTAGTTCACCCCTGCAGTCTTTAGCTGCATGACCCATCTTTCCATACCTTTGACAATGGAGTCGATCACACTGGCCATGATGATGAAAGTTGCACCTGTTACACTTCGGATACTTGCTCGCATAGTTGCTCGATCCTTGACCATGGTTGTTGTTGTTGCTGTTCTGATTGTTGTTGGTGAAGCTTCTTGATGAGTCAAACTTTCTGGTTTGTTGTTGTTGGGTGTTATTAGAGCTTGAAGACTTGCTGTTGTTACCATCCTATTTCCTTTTGTGATCAGATGAGCCAGATACAGCGCCACGTTTAGGCAAAGTACCCTGTGCCACTGCCTGATCAGTGAGTTTGTGAGCTAGTCGGATAGCCTGCTGAATAGTGACAGGATCAGCAGCCATAACACTAGCTTGGATTTGAGGAGCTAGACCATCAATGTACTTCTCAATCCGTTTGTAGGCCGGGGTCACCATCTGAGGACATAAAGCAGGCAACTCGTGTGAACGAGTCGTGTATTCCTCAATTTCAGAGCCAATCATTTTGAGATTCTAGAATTCATTTTCCAGCTTCTAGACTTCATTTCTCAGGCAGTATTCTTCCTTCATCAGTATTTTGAAATCATCCCAAGGCATACCGTTAGCAGCATCAAGTCCTAAGGTCTGGACCTGTGAGTCCCACCATGTCAAAGCTGGTCCTTCCAGTGTGCCAGAGGCGTACTTGACACGACTTCCAGCAGGACAGTTGCACATGGGGAACACTGACTCGAGCTTCTCCAGCCAGCGAAGCAGTGTGACAGCACCCTCAGAACCACTGAAGGAGTGAGGCTTACAATCCATAAACATCTTGAAGGTACAGACTATTGGACCCCCTTGATTTAGATTCTGGTTGTTCTGGTTCTGGTAGCGGGCCTGTTCATAGGCTGCGAGCGCGTCAGCAACACGCTCATTGATGATAGCATTCGGCTCAGCTTGAGTCATGTTGATGGTTCCTCGTCCACACTGGCGTCCAGCTCTTCTTCCAGACATGATTTCTTCAATTCACAATACATAATAGTCACTAATTAGATAATAATTATTGATAAAATAAATTGTATCATACTAGTAGGAAATGAAGGATTTGTTTGCATATCAATAGTGAGGCTTTGTGAGAACCGAGACCTCATGTTTCCAAGTATGGAAACGAAAATTTGTACTGATCATGTCCGTTATCACTCAATAGAGTTGCCAGAATTCTCATGCACGACAAATCACAATTACGTGTGCACCCGTGATTCTAATTTGCTTTGCATGGTCACCCATGGTTCCTCCTATTCGAGATAACATACCTTGTCAAGTACTAAGTGTTACCAATGATAGAGGTATCAAAGATATATTCATTATATCAAGGGTCGAATAACTAAGGTGGTACAAAGGATTCGGTTAAGATAATAACGGGGAATCAAGACAATTTGGCCTTTTTCCCTTTGAAGTTCTAGGCGTTTAAATGTCTAAGTCCGATTCTCTTATAGACTTTGAATATCTTAGTTGTCCCTCATTTACTGCTCAGTCTAGTGAAAGAGTTGGAGGAGTGAGGTGTTGTTCTCTTTGTTTGTCATCGTTAGGCTAGTCGTGCGAGTTAGAAAGGTTTCTGTGTTCCAATGTGCTAATGTTAGGTTCAATTCGTCGTTGCTTCACAACTCCGAGAGTGAAGAATCAAGTGTAAATGTTGGAAGTGAGCGAGCGGGATTCTCCGCCCCTCGGTTAGCCAATAATGATACATGTGTCACACGGATAATGTTGTGCTCGTTCAGCAAGGTAATGTTAGTATGCCGGGAGGTTGTTCGTACAACAGTTGCAATCATGTAGGAGTGTCTGTTAGATACTAGTGTCACACGGATAATGTTGTGTCTAAGGATATAGTCCAGATGCAATGCAATCCTAGTTCTCTATAACCTGTGGCTCTGATACCAATCTGTTACACCCTTAATTTCCACAAACGGGGTTTTACCGTTAGGCGTGTGACATACCAGGATCTCAGACACAGTCATATTGAACAACACTATATGAGTTTAAAAATAAACATTTGACTTCATTCAGAGGATCATAAATGAAATTAACATTAGTGTGGAAGCGTATACATGATATGTAAATCCATTACATGAAAGTTAAAGTGCCAAGTCTAAACAAAATGTTCAATGCAAGAAAATAAGATCGATGCATGCATGTCCTGAGTGTGTTCCTGAAGCGTGCATCATGAGCTTATGCGTTCCTATGACCTGAGAAAACATGCTAAAATGTGTCAACATAAAGTTGGTGAGTTCACAGGTTTAATCAACAAGTAATGTGTCCGAAAACAATGGTAAAGTAATTAAAGCATATCGATAGGTAGGTAGCCTATAGTCATGTTACTTAGCGTTTCAAACCAAAGCTGACTGTTTGCAGGTCCTATATGTTTGTTGTATCCCTGTCACGTCTCACCAGACAGTGAAAAATGTTAGGTCAATAATGCACCCGTTTGACCTCCAATCAAGCTAGCGCGACTAGCCTGGGCGGGGTTTGTCAAACCTAGTAGTACTACTCAGAATTACCTCGCTGCACATTACTAACAGTTCGAGAATGTCAGGACTGTTATGTGTGTTTGCACTAACATAACAAGTGATATCAATAATACTAAAACCATTTATGTAAACCTGTTTGCATGTTTTCTCCCCCAAAAGGAAAGAAAGTAAAATAGGGGCCGTGAAGACTCACTGCTTATGTAGTATGTATGTAGGATGGAAGCCTCCCAAATGTTATTCACAATGAACAGTCAAACACCTATTGACAGTTATGTTAAGCATTAATGTTGTGTCTAGTGTTAATAGAAATGTTTAGTCGGGTCGCGTCGCATTGGTTCGATCATGGGTGACACACACAAGCAGGCATACACATCTCAGACCTTATTTAGATCCCCAATGGGTTGTCGTTAATTGTAAACGGTTAGGTTATTTTAGATTGAAAAAGTATGTGCTTGTTGGTAGCGTTGACTTTAATCTTTGTGGTCAAGAAATGACACTTTAGTGATGTTACCTTATCATCACACGATAGGCACACCGCACACAAGAAGAATTCACTCACAATGACTCCAATCGCATAACAAGACTAGACGCACGACTGGACACTTCATCCGCATGAATGGGCCTTCAATCGTACAAATCAACTTCACTCGTATGATTGAACCCTCATTCGTGCGGCTCGGCATTCAGTCGTACCACACATCACCCATTCGCACGACTCAACGGCCATTCGCACGACTGAACCTTCATTCGTACGATTGGACCTTCAGTCGTGCGATGCACAGTCGCACACATTCATCCGATTGACTCAATCGCACGCACTCTCAATCGTAGACATTCAATCGCACAACACGCACATACACCTAGACTCAGTCACACGACTCACCCCTGTCGCACCATTCAGTCGCACGACACGCCCAGTCGTACGGCTCAGTCGCACGACTGGCACAGTCACGAACTGCAGCAGATCGCGACTGCTGGTGGGGCTGAACAGCCTTCAGGTGTTTCGTGCATGGTTTTCACACATCAAGGACTTCCAAAAACTCTTTTCTAACATGTCTAAGTAGAATGCACATGCTAATTGACCTCACACGCACCCCCACGACCACATGCATTCGGGTTGAACCCGAGCACCCGAACCCCAAATTCGCAGAAGTGAAACGCAATAAAATGGACGACCAAGGTCGCCTACCTGTTGAAACGTGCTATCTCAGCTGTAGCATAGTTTAGCCGGCGAAAACGAGCTCAAACGAGGCGATTTGTTGGTGCTAGGAGGTGGTAGTAAGGTGGAGGAGGAGGTAGCGAAGAAGAAGAAGAAAAGAGAGTAGAAATGAAAATTAGGGCTGGTAAGGGGTTTATATACCCAGCCCTAGTTTGGTAATTTGTCACGTTTGGTCCTCGCACTTAGTCTCCGAGTTCCCGAATTTGTTTCTGTTGATAACGACGTAACTGGGCGAGCTATGTTAATTAAGAGGATTCCTTAAGTAATCCCGTTTATTTGAATCCTCTACAAACACCAATGTTAGTATTTTATATCATAGTTTATTTAACGATGTCGGTGGCGATGCTTGTATACGTGTCGGGTAATAAGGAGAATGTAATGATGGTAATGACAATAGTCTGAATAGTGTTAACCTGAAATTTCGATGTGTCACACATGTGGTCTTCAAAGTCGTTGCAGAGTAATTTATTTGTCGAGCCGAAGATGATGTCATCCACATATATCTGATCCAGCAACATGTCTTTTCCTTTTCTCTTTCTGAAGAGAGTCTGATCAATCTTTTCTCTTTCTTATCCATTTTCAAGAAGAAAAGATGATAGAGTCTCGTACCACTTTCTTAGAGCTTGATGAAGACCATACAAGGCTTTGTCAAGCTTGTATATGTTGATACATCTTGATGTACCTAGTTTATGATCTCAAATGTAAAAGTCTTTCATGTCTTACACTGATGTAATATGATGTAATGTGATGATATTAATGATATATGAAATGCATTGTGACGTTTATTTATGATTGATTATGTTATATTATCATTATATTGAATGTGATTCACATGTATGAACTTAAGATATAGGTTTGATGTTGGTTTACATAGTTTTAAGTCAATAAGAACTTAGAAATGTGTTCAACTTAGTCATGTCGTTATTCATGCAAATGGACCATACTTATGGCCCATACGCATGAATGAACCATACTTATGGACCAGTCGCACGACTGAACCAGGTGACTGGATCAGTCGTATGATTGAGACATAAGATTGATTCAGTCGCACGACTGAACCTTCAGCCGTGCGTATGAGTCAGACGCATGATTCGGTCGCACGAATGAACCATGCTAATGGTTCAGTCATACGAATGAACACTAAAAACCAATAAATACCACATAATTCGTGGAAAAACATAACACTTCGAATACTTTCATACCCTAGCCGTCCAGAGCATTCTAACTCGCCAATCCAAGTTCATAGTTCGTTCTTGATCGATTCCAACTCGTTCTAAACATTTGTTTCATCGTTAGATCGATCAGGTTGTTCTTCTCACTGATTGGATCACCAATCAAATAGAATTCCGCGCTATTCGATCTGGGCGCACGCAGAATCCGTTAGTAGTCCGTACGTACACGGTCCTAACAAGTGGTATCAGAGCTTAGGCTCGTGATTTTGCATGGATTCAATTGGTTTTGGTGTTAAAATCAACGTTTTCAATAAAAAGATCCACTTTTTCGCTTCAAAAAACGTGTTTTTGACGAGTCTCTGTGTCAAAGTTTCGACCTTTTACCATACGGCAGATTAGGGTTCATAAAAATTCGTAATTTTGAGACAAAGTGTTCAAAAATTCGATTTTTTCCCGCAGCAGCAGCTTCAGTCGCGCGATTAGCTCAATCGCACGACTGAATCCCATTCGTATAGTTCAATCGCACGACGGGACTCATTCGCATAGTTCATTCGCACGGTTGAGTTATTCCAGACGGTTGACCTCATTCGCCTTGTTCATTCGCATGACTGAATCCAATCGCACGATTGAAGTCATCCGCATCCTTCAATCGCACGGTTGACCTAGTCGTCTTGTCCAATCGCATAAGTCAATCTGTCCTGTTCTAAGTTCATCAAGTTCAAAGCAATGGAAAATTAGTTCTCTTCATTCACAGCTGGAAAGGACTCACATATCCAGAATCTTCTACTTCTGGAAAGTGAGATCGGGAACCACAACAAACCGCCAAAGCTATTAACATTAGATGAATACCCACAGTGGAAACAACGGTTTAAATTCTACTTGAATGGAGTTGACCCCAATCTGTGGACGTCTATTGAGACTGGTTATGTGGTACCAGTCACTGCTAAGGGGGTAAAATTGACTTTGGGAGGAATGAGTGAATCCAAGAAGACTATGCATAATGCTGAAAAGAAAGCTTATGCCTTGTTGACTCAGTCTATACCTAAGGACATTTTCCATTAGTTCTCAGAGAACAAGCAGTCGAAGAAGTTATGGGAGGCCTTAGAAAAAACGATATGAGGGGAATGCAACTCTGAAGGTACTGAAGGCTAAAGCTCTTAAAAAAGAATTTGACAATTTTTCACCAATAGGAAAAGAGAGCTTAGATGACATTATTGATAGATTCTATCATTTAACGAGTGAGTTGCACACTAATGGCGTGACCACATCCATGGAAGATAAAGTTTCAAGTTTTGCTGATGGTCTGCCAGACAAATGGGATCCATTTATGTCTAATCTGAGACAAAATGACATTCTTGCCACATTAGATATAAATGATTTCATTCTGAAGTTAAGGGAGGAAGAACTGCGTCAGAAATACAAGTCAAAGTAGGCGCACCGCTACAAACGGCGTTTGTGTCTAACTCTTCTGCTACTTCCTAAAGCAGTTCCTCAAGAACCGAAATGTCAGGGTCATCTGGAACCCAATACATTGTTCCTGAGGCAAATACAACCAAGCTGAAGAGCGAGAATCTAAGAAATGTCACGGTGGAAGTTGCTAAAGAGCACATGGATCTTCTAGCTGTTGTTGTTCAATCTTATGATGGTTTAGTCGCTGGGAAGATTGGAAACTGTCATCTTGCTGACAAGGACTACGAGCAAGTTAATGAAACTGAGTTGGAGCGCATGGACATCATGTGGGCCTTAGCCAGTGCTGTTAGATGGGCTAAGAAGTTTATAAAGAAGACGGGGCAGAACTTGGTTGCTACTAAGGATACTACATTTGGATTTGATAAAACCAAGGTCACGTGATTCAACTGTGGAGAAAAGGGGCACTTCAAACGTGAGTGCATAAAGCCAAAGAAGACTGGGAATGGAACTCCTTTTCCTACTTTCAACCGTCAAGATAAGGAGAAGGTTGGAGCATCGTCATGTAAAGAATCTAAGGTTTTGGTTGCTCAGGGAGATGAAGGACAAGACTAGTCCTTTCGATTTGTATCTGAGGGAGAATCAAATGTTGCATTAGTTGATACCTTGGATGATGGATCTGCTAGTGAAGAAGACATCATAGCTGAGCATACACATTCAGATATCCAAGAAGCTATGGATGTCGTTGATCATATTGTTGCAGAGGAACTAAGTGCTGCAAACTCAGAATCTCAAGTTACTGAAGAGTCTGACACTGCATTGATGGCCGATTCGTCTGGTTCTACACTGGTATACACTAAAGATGAATAATTTGAGAAACATGCTTGTGCTGAATGTAATAAATTTAAAGAAAGCATTGATATAAAATTTACTAGGCTATTATAACACAATGATAATCTAGTAAATGATTTACAACTCTGCACTGAAGCAAATCGTGTTTTAAAACAAAATGAGTGCAGCTTTAAAGAAAAGTTAGAACTTTTAGGGAAACAAGTAAGGGAAATCGAGGTTGTTGCCCTAAATCAATCAAATGACATTAAGTTCTACTTAACCACTTTGGAAGAAACTAGAAAGGAAAAAGAAGTTTTGCAAGTTGAAGTTGAATCATTAAAACAAAAACTGCACAGTTTAGCAAGCTCCTCTCACATAGTTCAAAACTTAGTGAAAGAACGAAATGGCGGGGAAGGTCTGGGTTACAAGGTAGTACTGCCACCACATGCAATCCTTTTGAATACTAAAAGTAGACCAATAAATAATAACCCAGTAAAGGATCATGTGGTGTCTACGCCTCTAGTCAGTGATCCAGATTTTATGTGTAAAACTGTGTAGTCTGTTACTGAACAAAAGGAGACTAATTCAACATCTAAAGATAAGATGCCTATCGAGGATTTTGATGATAAAATTAAAAGGGTTAACTTAGGGTCAGGTTCAAAAACGTCTATTTCAGAACCTAAACAGTCTAAATCAGTGAACCCTAAACGTGTAAGTCATCAATATCTAAATAAAATGAAAGCAAAAGACATTCAAAATGTCAAAACAATTAACTTTGTTAAAGAAGGTGAAACATCTAAAAGGGAAGAGAAACTACCCATCCCCCGACCAAACTCAACCCCACATCAACGCTTTCCTCATACTGTCGAAGGGAGATTCTGCTACAGTTGGGGAAAACGAGGACATATTTCTCAAAATTGTCCTTACTATTAGACACCTAAAAAGAAAATTGAACTTTTTGATGATGAAAAACCAAGATTTTCTAAAATCAGATCTAATACTCCTCCAAAACACCAAAGTCAACACAGACACGCTGAAAGCGAAGCTATGCCAACTAAGGTTAAATCTAGGGTTATTAGTGAACTGAAAGTTCAAACCTTAAGCCAGTCATCTGTTTACCACAAACAGGCCTTACATAAAACTGGTTTATGGAAGGAAAAATCAAGTAATGTGTCTGATAGTGAAGACAAGAAAAAGAAAGATGTGCCCTCATCCTCGGAAGGTTAGTGGGTTAAGTTCATGATGTGTGATACCTCTGGGACACCCAAGCCAGTTAAAGCTTGGGTCCCAAACCTGAACTAATCATTTCCTTTGTATGTGCAGGCTGTCCGCTACAGTGCTATGACTAATACCTGGATTATTGATAGTGGGGCTTCCAAGCACATGACCCGGAATTCGTCCCTCCTTTTCAATGTCAAGCAAATTAAAGGGGGACACATATCATTCACTGGGAATAAAGGAGGTTACATCACCGCACAAGGCGAAGTGGGAAACGAGAAAGTGAAGTTTGACAAGGTCAACTACGTTCAGCAATTGCAAAAAACTTGCTTTTCTGTCTCCCAAATCTGTGATAAGGGATTTAAGGTTGTGTTTGACAACAAGAAGTGCTATATCTGAAGAAGTAGTATGTCATTCTGGAGGAGCAGGTTCTAATGTCGGCTTCAAGATATAACGACCTGTATGTCTTGGACCTATCAAAAGCCTCCACAACTGAGTCTACTGCTCAGTGCTTCTTGTCAAAAGTAACAGAATGAGATTTAGTTTCCTGGCACAGGAGAATGGGACACATCAATCACAGGAAGATGAATCATTTGGTTCAGAATGATCTGGTGGCTGGAGTTACTATCAAGAACTTCCAGCTTCCAGACTTCTGCATAGCATGCAAGAAAGGGAAACAGACAAAGAAGTCTCACAAATCAAAGAAAGTTAATTCTATCGACATTCCTCTTGAGCTTCTACACATGGATCTGTTTGGCTCATTCAGCACAAAGAGCATAGCTGGGGATTGGTACTGCTTTGTGGTGACAGATGAGTACTCACGATTCTCTTGGGTGATGTTTTTGAAAGCTAAATCAGAGACATTTGAATCATTCAAACATCTTGTTACCACATTGGAATCACTCTACAAGCTGAAAGTCAGGAAAATACAATCGGACAACGGGACAGAAGTCAAGAATCAGTGGATGGAGGCATTTTGTCATGAGAAAGGGATTGTTCATCAATTCACTTTTGCCTACACTCTACAGATGAATGGCGTTGCTGAACGGAAGAATAGGAGCTTGATAGAAACAACAAGGACAATGCTAGCTGACTCAAAACTACTAGTTCAATTCTAGAACGAGGCAGTGGCTAATTCATGTTACACTCTAAATCAGGTCTTGGTAGTCAAATGTCATGGAAAAACTTGTTATGGGTTGCTCCAACAACGTAACCCAATTTAGAGTATCTGGAACCATTTGGTGCACCCTGCATGCTGCTAAAGAAAAATCAGACTGGGAAGATCTACGAGAAGGCAGAAGAAGGTGTCTTCCTTGGATACAGTATACCAGACAAAAGGGTTTACAATAACTCAACTGGTCAGGTAGAAGTCTGGTGCAATGTTGACGTACAAAGATACACCACCCCCCTGCGGGAAAAGGACCTTCCTTTTTCTTTGACTATGATGGATTTTTTAAATCCTTCAATCTACCTCCTTCCCATTCTGATGATGAGTTAGCTGCTCAAATGATGTACGATGTTCTGAACACTCCTACACGAGACTCGACATCATCGGTTTCATTAGAAGATACTTCTAGCCCTTCAGGGGGAGAGCTTGAGGTAAGTGATTCTTCCTCCGATGATAAGGCTGTTGAAACTGAGAGTGCAAACCAGGAGGAGCAGGTTCCTACTACCGAAAGTACAACAACATCTGATCATGATGCAATTGAAACTTCTGAACCCCATACTCTAACAGTTCAGAATCTGGATAATGAAGTAGCAGTATCCACCACTCCCGAAACTTGAGTTAATGTGCATCATCCCCTGGACATCATCATTGGGGATATTCTATCGGGAGTTCAGACAAGAAATCAGCTATACTCAGCTGATTATGTAGCAGTCATGGAAGAGGGGTATCTACACGATGGTGCTTATCGATGTTTCGTGTCTCAGGTTGAGCCAAAGTATGTAAGCGAGGCTTTAAAAGATAAGGCATGGGTAAGTGCTATGTAAGAAGAACTCCTTCAGTTCAAGAAGTTAGGAGTCTAGACACTTGTGGAAAGACCAAAAGGTGCAAAGGTGATTGGCACAAATGGGTTCTTCGGTGTAAGAAGGGTGACCAAGGGGTTATAATCAGAAACAAGGCTAGGCTTGTAGTTCAAGGGTTCAGACAAGTCAAAGGAGTTGACTACAATAAAGTGCTTGCACCTGTGGCAATGATGGAAGCAATTAGAATCTTCCTAGCCTATGCATCATTTATGCAGATTAAAGTCTATCAACTGGATGTGAAAAGTGCATTCCTTCATGGTGAGATTCGTGAAACAGTGTACGTCAGTCAACCCGAAGGATTCAAGGATCCTTATCATCAGGATAGAGTTTACAAACTCTAAAAGGCTTTGTATGGGCTCTATCAAGCCCCTCGGGCCCGGTACGAGAAACTCTTCACTCATCTGCTGAAACATGGTTTTCGCAGAGGTGTAATTGACTGCATCTTGTTCATCAAGGAAAAGGACGGTGATTTTGGTGCAGATATATGTGGATGACATCATCTTCGATTCCAAGAATGAAACATTATGTAAAGAATTCCTGTCTGTGATGAAAACTGAGTTTGAAATGAGTGCCATGGGAGAGATGAAGTTCTTTCTCGGTTTACAAGTAGATCGGACACCAAATGGTATCTTCCTGCATCAAACCAAATATGTTGGAGATATCCAGAGTCGGTTTGACATGGAGAATGCAATGGTTGCAGGTACTCCACTTGCCACAAACCATGACGTGGCACCCGACGAAAATGGTGATCTGGTTGATGCCACTATGTATCGAGGAATGATCGGATCTCTTATTTACCTCACAACTTCTCGTCCTGATATTATGTATGCCACGTGTCTTTGTTCCAGATATCAGCCAAAACCAAAAGTAAATCATCTGATTGGGGTAAAGTGGATATTTTGTTATTTGAAGGGTACTCCAACACTTGGGTTGTGGTATCCTCATGATGATGACTTTGAGCTTACAGCGTATAGTGACTCGGATTACGGTGGTTGCAAGATGAATTACAAGTCAACATCAGTGGGATGTCAGTTCTTTGGAAGGCGATTGGTCACCTGGCAGTGTAAGAAGCAGACGTTGGTTGCTCAATCGACATGTGAAGTCGAATACGTTGCCGCTGCAAGTTGCTGTTCTAAAATCAACTGGAGTCAACAGCAAATACGAGACTAAGGTTTGCAATTTTCTAACACCCCTATCTTTGTTGATAATTCTGCTGCCATTGCTGTCACTAAAAATCCGGTCCAACACCCAAAGACTGAACACATTGGTATTAAATATCACTTTATACATGACTGTTTTGAAAAGCAATTAATCGATGTTGTTAAAATTAATACGGATTTTCAACGCGCCGACCTCTACACAAAAGCGTTTGATAAACCTCGGTTTTTATATCTCTTAGATGTCAGTGGTGTTAAAAAGAAAAGTAATGTTATTCCAGAAGAATCGAGTTCTTAGTCCGTCTTTATGTTTTATTTTTCTTTTTTTTTTTTTATTTTATTTTCCTGTCTTTAAAAATCCAAAAACACAAAAAGATTTTCGGTTTTAAAATTTTAGGGGGAGGATAGTTTAGTTTCAGTATTTAATTACTTACAAAAAAATCATGGGCGGGCAGATAAGCTGAAAGCAAAGAAATCAAATCTGTGAGATTGATTCAAAACTATAGAAAATGATATTACACAGGGAACTAATTGTTTGGGACATCAAAATTACAAGTCTGAGAAGGATAAGCCATAAAGGAAAAATGATAGTAAACTAGTCTGTTACTGAGGTTACATAGAGAAAGTAGGCCTAGGGGTTGCTAGTCCATTATATGATGTGTCGGTAGATTCAACACAATAGATGAGTAGACTTCATTGGTGAAACAAATTAAAACTAAATCGTTCAACTAGCTGTGGGCTTCTATCTTATCCCAGGTCAACACAATCAACATATTTCCAATAAGGGGTGACGAGCAAAATAAACGCCACAAATGTGTGCGGATGACCATAAAAATGAGCAAAGCACATGAAAAAATTGTTTAACGCAATCAAGCTACTGACTAATGGTGTTGGTGCGTATTGTGTAAAAGAAAAGTGCTCAAACAAGAAGATAGGTGATGTGCCTCTCTGTTATGCGATAGCACTGACCTGAGGATAAGCATAACCTAAATATTCTATAATTCATTGTTGATTGCACCTCTCCGGAGTGCGATGGCACTGACCTGAGGCTTGTCATCTCTTTTAAAGCTCTTAGAATAGTTTCTTCTTGTCAAAAACCCATAGACCACTCAAAAATCTCCTGAGGAATGTTGATTACCATATCCATAAATGCTTGTTGAAATAATAAACCTAACTTATCACCAATATGAGTCAAAAATCTGTGTATGGATTTAAATGGACAAATATACTGACAATTATCATGGCTACAATCCTCAACAGTCAAAATCATTGTGCGCTTCTTACAGTTCTAGTATGATTTCCTATAAGTGCTTTTGACTCTCAGACAAATAAGAATAAGTTAAACAATCATATACAAAAGGGTCCCAAATGATTATGTTTACACCTGTATGATTCCACATGAATCTTTCCAGAAATGATAAAAACAAATTGAGGCTATTCTGCTCAGGGGAAGAAATCAGTTAAATGATATTTAAAAGTTTTCAACCCACCTCAAACAAAAACACAAAAATATGTCCTGTTTTGTTACAATTCAAGTTGTTTTCTGTTTTATTTATCAATTCTGTGTCAATGGCAGACTATGTCACTAAATGAACTCTGTGAATCATAAATTAAAAGGGTCATGTTTGAGGTGACCAAACTGTTGTGAATTTAAAAGGATCACATCTGAGATGATCAAGGTTTGAAAATTAAAAGGGTCACGTCTGAGGTGACCAAACGATTTCAATTAAAAGGATCACGTCTGAGGTGATCAACCGGTTTTAAATTAAAAGGATCACGTCTGAGGTGATCAAATGATTTCTGTGAAAAGATCATGTCTGAGATGATCATTGGTCATAACATTATATATCAAAAGTTAAATTTGAGTGTGTGGAAATGTATGAAGTCAAACTCATAAGTATGAATCAATCGCACGATTGGATCATAAGTATGAACCAATCGCACGATTGGATCATAAGTATGAGCCAATCGCACGATTGGACCATAAGTATGGGCCAATCACACGATTTGACCATGAGTATGGGGAAACCATGTGATTGGATCATAAGAATGAACCAATCATAAGACTGAATGAAGGAGTATGAGTAAGTCGCATGATTGAACCCCGGTCGCATGATTGGGTCATGTGCATAGGTCCAGTCGCACGGCTGAACACCAAAACAGTATAAAAGGAGGCTCAGTCGGTCGTAAACCCACGCAAGTTCAAAACTCTCAAAAACCGCCTAAGACCCAGACACTCTACCCAAATTTCCATTATTACGATTACTCTCAAATTCTATTTCTGGCCATATCTTATTCATCTACAGGTACTAAGTGACTGAAATTGTAACGAATAAGGGGGTTAATCGAACCTAAAAAGTCCAAAATTGTTCAAAACAAGTACCGGGACTAAAACCCTAAAATGGACCACTTAAATGAACATAAACGTTGATTTAAAAGACATTAAGTGCTATTTCGAGGCCTTGCGAAACTAATGAATTTAAACACGAAGTGTAATTTAACATTTTGACAAAGATTCAAATTTATGGGGTCAAACAGTGCAAGATGCGAATGGGCGGGCTGATGAACTTCAGTCGCACGATTAAGCAAAACGCATGATTCAATTGCACGATTGAATCAATCAGTGACTCAGTCGCACGACTGACTCAACCGCATGGCATAGCATACGATTAAGTTCAGTCGCAGGCTCAATAGTACGACTAAGCTCAGTCGTATGGTTCATGTCACACCCCCGCTGAGAGCGGAAACACGGGGATGTAACGAGACGGGATCGTCATAAGACATTGTTAACAATAGATATGCAATGTATATAATTGATAATAAAGCGTGTCATGACGACACCCGACACAAATCGAGACTTGTTTCGTGTTAAGTCAATATTCACGACAACATAGCCATAAGCATAACTTGTAAATGATTCACATAACCAAAAATAATATCATTGTAATGTAATTCCCGCAACCCGGGAACAAGTATCAAAAGTATGAAGATTGTTTAATAGACTACAACAACAGTTCAAGATGAATGTTTGTCAAGTATGTTTAATCTCAAAAATGCATCATAGGGTCTCCACTAAGGAAGCACTCCTAGATCTTCAATTAGCATTGTCACCTGAAAAGATATGCTCAGAACGGTCAACAAAATTGTTGGTGAGCTCGCAGGTTTAAATAGTAAATAAGTAATTGATGCTGTAGAGTAATTGTTGTAGAATACCGTACATACAGTTATAAGTAAGCAAAATCACATAGCCATGAGCTTTACAACCAAACCTAACGACGTACACACAGCAACTTGTCGGAGTATATTAACCCAAGGGCCCGTTCCTGGCCAACGTTGGTACTAACTAGTATACCAACATGCATGGGTGGGGGTGTCAACCCACTAGTACTACTAATACCTATCCGTCGGTTCCAACACCGGAATTAAATGGTTGTAAAGAAAGTACCACACAGCGACTCATGTATGTATCAGATAAGTACTCACAACACAGTATCATGTTGATTCCAAGTATGTAAAATTGTATGTAAATTGTACAGCATAAGAAAGTGGGTGAGCATACTTTTCCCCCATGTTTGTAAATGATTGAAATATTGTATAAGCATAAAAAGGGGCCACGAAACTCACTTGTTTAGTGGTAAGTATGGATGATCAAAGTTTCCAAATGTTGTATGTAGTAAACGGTCAAACACCTATTGACAGTTATTGTCAAGCATTAATGATATGTATGAAGCATATAAAAACGTTTGATCGGTTCGGGTTGTATTGGTTCGGTCACGTGTAACACACAAAACAGACATAAGTATTAGATCTTATGTAGATCCAAATACTAGAAATCGTTGCCATTGCTGATGATATTTGAGTAAAAGTGTCATTGTTATTAGAGAAATACTTAGCAATTATTAGCGTTGCAAATCGATTGTTGATAATTGTAAATTGTTATGTTCATTTGATTGGCGATAATATTAGTAAGTTTGATAGTGTTAATTTATGTATTGCCATTGGCAACGGTAACCGTATCGGTGTCACCTTAACATCACACAACATACACACACCACACACATAAGTAGGAAATGCACACACAAATAACCTAAGTCGCATAACAGGACCAGACACACGACTCAATAGTCCATTCACATGAATCAACTTTCATTCGTAAGAATCAGCTTCATTTGTACGACTGAACCTCCATTCGTGTGATTCGGCCTTCAGTCGTACCACACAACACTCAATCGCACACATTCATCCACATAGACTCAATCACACGACACATACACAGTCGCATGACTCAATTGCACGACTCACCCAGTCGCATGACTCAGTCGCACGACACACACATAATCGCATGACTCAATCGCACGACGCACCCAGTCGCACAGTTCAGTCGCACGGCAGACCCAGTCGCGTGGACAGCAGCATCGCGACTGTAGAAGTGCAGAGCAGCCTTCGGCTGCTCCGTGCACGGGTTTTACACCTCAAGGACTTCCAACAACACATTTCAAACATGTACAAACAAGAAGAACGCGCAGAAAGGCAACACACGCACCCACACGACCTCATGTGCTCGGGTTGGCCCCGAGTACCCAAAACCCTAAAAACGCAGAAGTAAACAAGCAAGAAAAGGGACGACCAAGGTCGTCTACCTGCAAGAATGGAGTAGTCTCAGCTGTAGCCGAGGCTTTGCCGGTGAAAACGCGAAGAAAACGGGGCGGTTTGGTGCAAGAAGGAGGAAGAAAATGGAAGAAGAAAAAGATGAAGAAGAAGATGAAATGTGGTGGCTAGGGCTGGTAAAGGGGGTTTATATACCCAGCCCTAGTTTGGCAAAATGTCATGTTCGGTCCCTACACTTAGCCCCCGAGTTCCGCAAATTGTTTCGGTTATAAACGACTTAAATCGGCTAGTTATATTCATGATAAAAAGGTAATTAATGATATTTGTAGCTTAATAATGGTTTTATTAGTAACCATAATAATATATAAAAATGGTACACTTAACGCTAACGATAAGGACAATTATAAAGGTTTTAAGGATATAACACTCACGATGAGAACGCAAGTGTAAAAGATGAATAAGTGGATATAACATTCACACAAATAGTTTATAAAGGTGAGGAATGAACGTTCCAAGAAATGTTAACATAAACACGTTAATTGACGGACCTTTTAGTGACGGATGTCACAGTATCCCCCAGTTGGGAGAATTTCGTCCCGAAATTCAGCTGAAGTTAGGTCCTAGAGTGTCATCCACTAATAGGTGTGGATAATTGCGTTTCATCTGGTCTTCACTTTCCCACATGAATTTTTGTCCTCGTTTGGAGTTCCATCTCACGCGAACAATCGGTATCTTGCTGCGTCTTAATTGCTTGACCTTTCGGTCCATGACCTCTATAGGTTCTTCGATAAAATGAAGCTTCTCATCGATCTTTATTTCCTCAATTGGTACATGAAGAGACTCGTCGGCCAAACACTTTTTGAGGTTTGACATGCGAAAAGTATCATGTACACCGCTAAGTTCTTGTGGCAACCTTAATCGGTATGCCACCTGACCGATTCCTTTTGTAATCTCGAATGGTCCTACGTATCTTGGGGCTAACTTCTCTTTCTTTCCAAATCGAATGATTCCTTTCCAAGGAGAGACTTTGAGTAAAACTTGATCCCTAACATTGAATTCTAGAGGCTTCCGACGGTTGTCGGTGTAGCTCTTTTGGCGATCTCTGGCAGCTTTTAGTATGTCCTTGATTTGGAAAATCTTGTCGGTTGTTTCCTGAATGATCTCTGGGCCTATCAGCTGGCTTTCACCAATCTCTGCCCAACAAACTGGAGATCTACATTTCCTCCCATATAATGCTTCAAATGGAGCGCATCCGATGCTAGTATGGTAGCTGTTATTGTAAGAGAATTCAATCAATGGTAAGTGAGTGTCCCAGCTACCACCAAAATAGATTATGCAAGCCCTGAGCATGTATTCTAGTGTTTGTATCGTTCGTTCACTTTGACCGTCTGTTTGCGGGTGATAGGCGGTACTCATATCTAATCGAGTGCCCATCGCTTTCTGTAGTGTCTGCCAAAATCGTGAAGTAAATCGACTGTCACGGTCGGATATGATCGACACTGGCACTCCGTGCCATGTCACGACCTCCTTTATGTACAATCTCGTCAACTTGTCCATCTTGTAATCCTCTCGGATCGGTAAGAAATGAATTGACTTTGTCATCCGATCCACTACAACCCATATCGAGTCGTGCCTACTACCCGTTCTAGGAAGTTTGGTAATAAAATCCATGGCTATGTTTTTCCACTTCCACTCAAGGATTTCCGGTTGCTGCAGTAACCCCGATGGCCTTTGATGTTCAGCTTTATGTTTTGAGCACGTCAAGCATCGACTTACATACATAGCAATGTCTTTCTTCATGCCTGGCCACCAGTATAAATCTTTAAGATCGTGATACATCTTGTCTGCACCAGGATGAACAGAATATCGTGTCTTTTGTGCTTCATCCATGATTAGGGTACGAACATCTCCCCATCATCATCCTTGCAAATCATCTATTTATCCAGCCCTCGAAATTCTTCTCCCGTAATGTTTTCTTCTTTCGACGACTCACTTTATGCAATAGGATCTGGGCTTTCAGTTTCGTTTGAATAGTCAATCCTAATACTCGAGCACGTAGTGGTTTCACGCGTTCTTTGCGACTTAAAGCATCAGCCACCACGTTCGCTTTCCCCGGATAGTACCGGATTTCACAATCGTAGTCACTAAGTAACTCCACCCAACGTCACTGACGCATATTGAGTTCTTTCTGATCCAGGATATGTTGAAGGCTCTTATGATCCATGTAGATGATGCATTTGGTTCCATACAGGTAATGCCTCCATATCTTAAGTGCAAATACTACAGCGCCCAACTCCAAATCATGAGTTGTATAGTTCTTTTCATGCACCTTAAGTTGTCGTGAGGCGTAGGCAATCACCTTATCCTTCTGCATCAGCACACAACCCAATCCTTGATGTGAAGCATCGTAGTACACCACAAAATCATCAGTTCCGTCTGGGAGGGACAATATCGATGCGTTGCAAAACTTCTCCTTTAACGTTTGGAATGCTTGTTCTTGGGCATGTCCCCAATCAAACTTCTTGTCTTTCTGAGTCAACAGAGTCAACGGTTGAGCAATCATTGAAAAATTCGCAATGAAGCGATGATAGTATCCGGCTAATCCTAAGAATTGCCGTATCTCTGAAAGTGTCTGGGGTGCATCTGAAAGGATCTCAGATCTAGTTTGACCAATTAGGTTATGATTTGCAGCGGAATAGTATAAGAATTAGATGAAATTTAAGCAAGAACAAGATGAATATTCAATAAAACAGTAACAATTATAGAGAGAGAAAGTTTTTTGCAAAAGAGAATGTTCTCATTCACTCATAAGCTTCGGTAATTACAAATTAGGTCAACCTTCCTTTTTTAGAAGAAAGGTGACGTCAGCAGATGTCACCTGATAGTGACATCTAACCGTTTTACAAAAACAACTGAAAATAACTAGAACTACTGAAGATGTCCACAACAGCTGAGGACATCTTCTTACAATAGAAGCTAAGTAATAACTAATACTACAACTACTAAAAACAAACTACTGAACTACTGATTACAAAGTACTGAAATGATAAAGACAACTACTGAAAAGTAAACCATCACAACTACTGAAGAGTACTACTTCAGCTGTTGTGACAACCTCTAAAGACTTGGCCTTCAGACTTTGTCTTCAGCTGATGTCTTCAGACTTTGTCTTTAGTACTTGTCTTTAGACTTTGTCTTCAGTACTTGTCTTCAGACTTTGTCTTCAGTACTTGTGTTCAGACTTTGTCTTCAGTTGATGTAGTCTTCTTCAGTTGTTATGATGTCTGTGGGACTTAAAGGTTTTTCTGATCTGGCTCATTGGTTCTTTTGGTCCAACAAACTCCCCTGAACCAATGCAGCCAAAACCTTTAAGTTTATTGGAGTCCCATCTATTAGGCAAAAAGATTGTCTTTTTGTTCTGGATCAGCTCAGAAGTGACCATTTTAAGCACATGCCTGGGAAGAGGTTTCAGTAGATCTGATTGGCAAGGGATGGATGAGAACTCTGTCTTGGGGAATTGGACACAGAGCTGTTACCCCATCCATGAAACCTACTTCCCTACAATGAGTCTGTAAGACTCTCTTACATAGGCCTCCAAGAAGGCAATTTGTTCTTCCAAAGTGAGTTTTTCAGCTTCTCCTTTAAAGAAGAACTCTGGCCCATAATACTCAGACAGATATTTGACCTGTTTCCCATTCTTTAGCTCCACAGTTGTTATTTCTCTATAAGCAAACTCATCAGGGTGATTACACTCAAGTAACAACTGGAGCTCATTGTTTCTGACTTCTTCAAGCCTCTTATAAATTAACCCCTTTTTCACCATTTTGTTTTCTAGTAACTTTTGGGGGGAAAGATTAGATTTGTAGGCTCTCTTGAAGTCTTCTAGGATTTCCCAGGGTGACACTACAATGGCCAGCATGATCACTGCATCTACAATCTTCTTTACTTGGCCATTGTATCTATTTGGAATGTTCATCTTGTGAATTCTATGACTCACCCTGGGATCAGGACAAATTCTAACTATCTCCTTCTGATATTGAAAGGTAAATCTGAGAGCATACAACCTCTGAGCATGTTTCCTCATAGATTGTATTGATGTAGTCTCGGGAAAGTCTTTATCAACCATACTCAACAGCTGCTCATCATGTTGTTTGTGCAGTTCTTCTTCTTCAAGCTTTACATTGATAGTTTGCATCTGGATGGTAGGAGTGATCACGGTTGGTTGGCTCTTGGCAATATTCTTTGATACTTCAGGCATCTTCCCTTTTGATTTAATAACAGTTAAAATGGGCATCCTATCATCCTCATCATCATCTTCTTCTTCTTCTTGAAGCCTCAACACCCTTCTCTTCCTTTTGGGTGCATCATCGGCAGTTTGTGTTGGTTTCTTGGGTAAAGGAGTTGGTTTTGTGGGTTGTGATGTTGGTTGTTTTGGTGTGGGTGATTGTACAGACTGCTCTAGCATTTTGGTTGCAAGTGTGGGTTTGGAGCACTTTGCTAGATCAGTCCTGCTCCCAGCACCAGCTTCATCCAGGGCTTCTATGATCAATCCTTTGTAAATACTTCAGACGAATAGATTTGGTTGGTTATCTCCAAAATACTATCCCTGGTCCATGATTTCACCTCAAAGATTGTCCTCCCCAAATACTTCAAAATGAACCTGACCATAGCTTCTAATCTTTCATTCTTCTTCTCACTATAGCCAGCCCATCGGTGCTTAATCTCTTGTATGTCCAACTTCCTAATCTCAGTGTCAAGCTTAGCAATGTCAAACCCTTGTCTGAATAGCTGATCAATGATTTTATGCATTGATCTGCTATATTGCTCATTAGCTTCTTTGATCAGGTCTTCTAATTTCTTCTCACGAGAAGTCTTCTCATCACCCTTCCTCTTCTTGTATGTGACATGAAAATCCTTTTCTTTTTCCTCCTCCTTCTCCTTTTTTTTTCTTTCTCCTCCTCCTTTTCTTTTTCCTTCTCTTTTCAACTCTCTTCCTCTTGACTACTTTCACTGACTTAGACTCCCCTTTTTTGGTTGCATTGAGTTTAGGGGTTTGAATGTCAGAAAGTCTCTTAGTGACTACATCATCAACTAGGGTTTGTATATTTGAGTAGAGCCTCTCATCAAGGGCTTGATGCACAATATCAGTGATGATGGGAGTGATGAGAGGCATGGAAGATTTAAAGACAGCAACCATTTGCTTAGAGGGATTCTGTCCCTGAGAAATGGTGCCAGAAGCAGAGGCCGGTGGTTGATTTATTAAGAGTGGCTCAGTGTATGGGAGACCTTTAGAAGAAGGTGCCATCTGTGGGTTAATATGGGCAGATGGACTTGATTCTTGAGACATTTTGGCAAGCAGTTCTTGTAGTCTGCTTACCTCAGCCTCAAGAATGGTGTTGTGGGCTAGAACAACAAAGAAAAAGCCCAGGTCATCATCAGTGGTTGTTGAATCATCTGACCTCCTGATTTCATCAGGATGAACATGTGCTGAGTGTGGATCAGTATTCATATGTGCCCCTTGATCTTGGTACTGGGGACTTCCAGCCTCAGGATTATGCCCTTCATCAGCAGTTGCCTCTAGTGAGGTCTTAGAAATGTTACCAACTTCAGCCTGTTCACGTGCTGAAGCAGGAGAAGTGGCAGCCTCATCAGAAGTTCTAATCTTCTCCTCCACATGGGGAGATTGGACTGTGTAATCCCTGCTCTAGCATTTTGGTTGCAAGTGTGGGTTTGGAGCACTTTGCTAGATCAGTCCTGCTCCCAGCACCAGATTCATCCAGGGCTTCTATGATCAATCCCTTTGTAAATACATCAGACTAATAGATTTGGTTGGTTATCTCCAAAATACTATCCCTGGTCCATGATTTCACCTCAAGGATTGTCCTCCCCAAATACTTCAAAATGAACCTGACCATAGCTTCTAATCTTTCATTCTTCTTCTCACTATAGCCAGCCCATCGGTGCTTAATCTCTTGTATGTCCAACTTCCTAATCTCAGTGTCAAGCTTAGCAATGTCAAACGCTTGTCTGAATAGCTGATCAATGATTTTACGCATTGATCTGCTATGTTGCTCATTAGCTTCTTTGATCAGGTCTTCTAATTTCTTCTCACGAGAAGTCTTCTCATCACCCTTCCTCTTCTTGTATGTGACATGAAAATCCTTTTCTTTTCCTCCTCCTTCTCCTTTTCTTTTTCTTTCTCCTCCTCCTTTTCTTTTTCCTTCTCTTTTCAACTCTCTTTCTCTTGACTGCTTTCACTGACTTAGACTCCCCCTTTTTGGTTGCATTGAGTTCAGGGGTTTGAATGTCAGAAAGTCTCTTAGTGACTACATCATCAACTAGGGTTTGTATATTTGAGTAGAGCCTCTCATCAAGGGCTTGATGCACAATGTCAGTGATGATGGGAGTGATGAGAGGCAGGGAAGATTTAAAGACAGTAACCATTTACTCAGAGGGATTCTGTCCCTGAGAAATGGTACCAGAAGCAGAGGCCGGTGGTTGATTTATTGAGAGTGGCTCAGTGTATGGGAGACCTTTAGAAGAAGGTGCCATCTGTGGGTTAATATGGGCAGATGGACTTGATTCTTGAGACATTTTGGCAAGCAGTTCTTGTAGTCTGCTTACCTCAGCCTCAAGAATGGTGTTGTGGGCTAGAACATCAAAGAAAAAGCCCAGGTCATCATCAGTGGTTGTTGAATCATCTGACCTCCTGATTTCATCAGGATGAACATGTGCTGAGTGTGGATCAGTATTCATATGTGCCCCTTGATCTTGGTACTGGGGACTTCCTGCCTCAGGATTATGCCCTTCATCAGCAGTTGCCTCTAGTGAGGTCTTAGAAATGTTACCAACTTCAGCCTGTTCATGTGCTGAAGCAGGAGAAGTGGCAGCCTCATCAGAAGTTCTAATCTTCTCCTCCACATGGGGAGATTGAACTGTGTAATCCCTGTCCTGTGGGTTATCAGCAACACTAGAATCCTCCCCCTCAACTATTGAGGTTTTCCCAGTTGTAATAGGTTTCTGGGGAGGGATTGGAGTGTTTAACTGAGTTAGCACTTCTACAATTATAAAAGTTAGGCTTTGTGGGGTGGCTTCAATGGGAGATAGGAATGAAGCAGATTGCACCTGGGGTGAATGATGCTCTTCAATGGCAACCTTCTCAAATGAGAGAGGTTCCAGTAATGTGGCATCCCCAGAAGTGGTTGCTTTAAGATCCTTTTGAGAGGATTCCTGAGCGGTTGTTGTTGGTGGAGTCTGTATAACTACTGGTGGATTACTACCAGTGGTTTCTTCCTGCCTTGGTGCTGTAGGGGCATCCTCAGGGGACTCAACTCCCTGAGTAGCCTTTTTGGGCTTTTTAGTTTTTGCTTGGTGGGGACTTTGGATCTGGAGGATGAGGCCGTGGGTTCCCGCTGCTTGGGTTTTAGCAGCTTGGCAGCCTCTTTAAGTTGTGTGTTCGAGTTGTGCCTGGAGTATACTTCAGGCAACACTGCCACAGTAGGGACTCCAAGGCCAACAAGGTGTCAGATTTTAATTGATTTCTATAATGGCCATGAGAAACCTTGGATATAATATCCATCTGTTAGCCACAGGTTTCAAAGCCATATCTTTTAATTCTAAAAAGATAATTTCAGAAAAATTGAAGTTTTGGCTTTCAAGGATAGAATACAATACCTGCTGCCACCTTGAAGACATTTGATCCCATGAGGAGGTCTTGGGGGCAAGGCAGACATTGACCATGTGGAAGATTAGGCGTTCAGGGTCATGGAAGTGCTTCTTCAAGATTGTGGTAGCACTTAAGTCACCATCGTATCCATGATGGGCGAAGGATAAGTCGGTTGTACCGTTAGGATATTCGGTGACGAAGGTGGCATCATTCAGATTTAGGGTTTGCCGAATAATGTCAGAAGTGACGACCACCTTCTTCTAATTGACAAACGACTGGAGAGTGATCTCCGCATCATTCTCACCAGTTGTGAGGGTGACGTTTGTCCAGAATTGTTGTAGGGATTTGGCGTATATGGTTGGATTCAAAAGAAAGGCCGTTTGGTATGGGGATTCAACCATCAGATCTATGGCGTCATCAAACTTGTTCTAGAAGGCTGATTTGGTGAGGTAGGCTACACAGTTATGGCGTGGTTTGAGTTGCATGGTCGCCATTAATGCAGGAGGGAAGGTCTAAGAATTTTGAATAATAACGTTCGGGGAATGTAAAGTTCTGAGGTTAGGGTTCGGTATTTATAGATTATTAAACGACTGATGGAAAACAACTGAAGGTTTTGGTGTTGGTCATCAGTTGTTTGAAACGATTGAAGACATGGTTTTAACCTTCAGATGTTGTATACAATTAAAGACTTGGTGTTAGTCATCATTAGTTGGAAACTACTGAAGACTTGGTTTTGGCTTCAATGTTTTGAAATGAAACAACAGTTGTTTGAAACAGCTGAAGAGTAAAGTTACTCATCAGTTGTTGTTGTCAATTCACAGGTTTCAGTTGTTTTATTCTGACCTCAACATTTACTCATCAGACTTTGTCTGATTTTCAGACGTTTTATTGGTCATCAGTTCTTTTGAATATTTATTCATCAGCTCTTCTGAACATTTGTGCAGTAGATCTTTTGAAATAAATATTCTTCAGAACTTGTGAACAAATTTTGTCTTCAATACTTATGCTTAAGATTACACATCAGTACTTTTGGACAAATTTGTTCTTCAATACTTATCTGTTAGAAATAAGCATCAGTAATTACAACCACATCAGTAGTTGTAACTACATCAGTTCTTTTCAACTTCAGTACTTTTAAGTATTTTAGTCTTCAGTCTTTTTAACACTTCAGTAGTTAAAAATATTGAAGACAAAATAACCCATCAGTACTTATTTTGACTTTTGGATACTAATACTCATCAGTACTTATGATCTGAGAGTATCAGTATTAGTCAATTTATTCTAGCTGTAGCATACCAAGCCTTAGCACAAGATTTTGAAAAGTTGCACTGTCCAAAGGCTTAGTAAATATATTTGCAAGCTCATCAGCACTAGGAAAAAACTTTAGATCAATCAGACCTTTTTCATAACAATCCCTGATGAAATGATGTCTGATCTCAATGTGTTTGGTCTTAGAATGCTGGACAGGATTCTTAACAATACATAGAGCTGAAGCACTGTCCATCAATAATGGAGTCTTAGTCTCTGTAATGCCATAATCCAATAATTGATTATGAAGCCAGAGTACCTGAGATGTACAACTTGCAGCAGTAATGTACTCTGCTTTAGCAGTGGATGTAGCAACTGAAGTTTGTTTCTTACTCTGCCAAGAAACCAAACAATTGCCTAGAAATTGGCATCCACCAGAAGTTGATTTTCTGGTTACTTTACACCCTGCATAGTCACTATCAGAGAAAGCAACCAATTTGCAAGAGTGCCCAGTGGAATACCAAAGTCCTAGAGATTGAGTTCCTTGCAAGTATCAAAAGATCTTTTGACTGCAATCAAATGGGATTCTTTAGGTGCAGCCTGAAATCTAGTACAGACACAAGTTGCAAACATAATGTCTGGTCTAGAAGCTATAAGGTACATCAAGGAACCAATCATACATCTGTAAAGGGTTTCATCAACCGCTTTACCTTTCTGATCAGCATCCAGTTGTGTGGTGGTGCTCATAGGAGTAGAACAGGGCTTACAGTTTTGTAAATCAAACTTTTTCAGAAGATCCTTTGTATATTTTGACTGATGAATGAAAGTTCCATTAGCTCTTTGTTTGATTTGCAAACCCAGAAAGAACTGTAATTCTTCCATGGCACTCATTTCAAACTTTTGTTGCATCAATTTTGTAAATGCATCACACAACTGTGGATTAGAGGATGCAAAAATGATGTCCTTTACATAAATTTGAACAAGTAGCTTATGCTGTCCTACTTTCTTTATGAATAAAGTTTTATCTATGGAGCCTCTAGTGAAATTATTTTGAAGAAGAAAATTAGACAGTGTTTCATACCAGGCTCTAGGAGCTTGTTTTAACCCATACAGAGCCTTATCAAGCTTATACACCCAATCTGGATGTTTATTATCCTCAAAACCTGGTGGTTGACACACATAAACCTCTTCTTTTATTTTACCATATAAAAATGCACTTTTGACATCCATTTGAAAAACTTTAAGGTCATAGAGAGCAACGTAAGCTAAGAACAATCTGATTGCCTCCAGTCTGTCTACAGGGGCAAAGGTTTCATCATAATCAATACCTTCTTCTTGTGAAAACCCCTGTACAACTAGTCTGGCCTTGTTCTTGACAATTTGACCTTTTTCATCAGTTTTATTCCTAAACACCCATTTAGTGCCTATTGCACACTTACCTTGGGGTAGAGGAACCAGCTCCCACACTTACTGCTTTTTAAACTGAAGAAGTTCAAGTTGCATGGCTTCAACCCATCCATTGTCTCCTAATGCAACATGATAGTTCTTTGGCTCTTGCTGACTGATGAAGAGAGCATAGAAGCAGAAATTGGATAATTGACTTCTGGTTGAAACTCCAGCATTGATATCACCAATGATTTGAGACATTGGGTGATTCTTCAGCTCTTGATAAACAATAAGATCTATGCAAGTGTTTGCAGGAGATTTAGCAGCAACAGATGTTGATTCAGACTCTTGAAACCATGAAGGAGATGGCAATTCAAACGAAGTGGATAAGGCAGAGATCTCATCAGCATTTGTTGTGGATGGAGCTGCTGAAGCTATAGGAACATCAGGTTTAGATGACTCAGGCAGTTGAGCACTAAACTTGAAAAGGTGAGTACTAGCATCATCATCATCACCAGTACCACCAGAGGAAGAACTGTTTGCAGGAGGTGATGGATGTTCAGGAATTACAACAGCTGGAGACTGATAAGGAACATATTGCAGTTTGTCCAAATCAAATAGCTCCATAGGGTTTTGTGGGATTTTGTCCTTTGAAGATTCATTAAACTTCACATGCAAGGTCTCTTCAATCATCTTTGTTCTGCAGTTAAAAACTCTGTATGCCTTGCAAGTGGATGAATACCCAATAAAGTACCCTACATCCACCTTTGATTCAAACTTCTAAAGTGGATTATTTATATGTATCAGGGACACCCAAATGTTCTAAAGAATGAAATCAGAGGGGCCAAATGATGTAACACTTCATAAGGAGTCTTCATCAACCGCTGATTTACTAAAACTCTATTATGCACATAGCAAGCTGTGTTGACAGCTTCTGCCCAAAAGGTCAGTGGCAAACCAGAATCAGCCAACATTGACCTAGCAGCTTCAATAAGTGTCATGTTCTTTCTTTCCACCACTCCATTTTGTTCAGGAGTTATTGGAATGCTATATTGCCTCTTGATTCCCTTAGACAGGTAGAATTCATCAAGTGTGTGGTTTCTAAATTCTGTGCCATTATCACTCCTCACACACTTGACTGGAAGGGAGTATTGTTTTTCCACATACAACACAAAGTATATAATGGCTTGTGCAGCTTCATCTTTTGAATGCAAGAAGAAAATCCATACAAATCTGGAGTAATCATCCATAATTACCAGACAGTATTTATTCTTTGCCATGCTCATCACTCTTACTGGACCAAATAGATCCATATGCAGTAATTGCAAGCAGGCAGTAGACTTTGGCTCTTCTATTAGAGGAAAAGATACTTTGTGTTGCTTCCCTTTTAAACAAGCAGAGCAGTTGTCATCACATTTGAACGCCTTCATTGGCAGTCCTCTCACTAAACCATGATGGATCAGCTGGTTCATGTTTTTAAATTCACATGACCAAGCCTTCTGTGCCATATTTTAGATTCCTGAGGAGAGGCCTTGGAGAATAAGCAAGGATGGCCTTTTAGATCAATTTTATTTGATAAATCCAAGGCATATACTCTTCCTGTCCTGTTGGCCTTCAGGAGAGTATATTCATCCAATACCTTGTCAATCAAACTCAGAACTTTAGAACATAGAATCCTGCAGTTCTGGCTAGTGAAAAGGGAAACATGACCTTTATCACACATCTGACTGACACTCAAGAGATTATACTTGAGATTCTCCACATGGTTGACATCATCAAACCTTATTTCACCATTTGAAACAAAGCCTTTGCCGATGATGTAACCTTCAGCATCATTACCAAATGAAACAAACCCTTCTTTCCTTGAGAGTAGTCATTAAGAAGAGAGCTGCTCCCTGTCATATGCATGGATCCTCCACTGTCCACATACCAGATGCTTCTTTGGCATGCTGAAGAACCCTGCATTTATCAAAAGAAACTAGTTAGTTTTTGAGACCTAAACCATTTTTGTTTTGGGTCTGTTCTAATCAACAGATTTTACACTACTGGTTTGTCATGATTAATAGCCTGTGGAAGAGGAGATGGTGTGGAAAAGGAGTCCTTTAATTTTGGCTTGGTTTTCCTTTTCTGTGGTTTAATCACAGGTACATCTATTTGGTCGACTCTCCCCAACAGATGTTGAACCATCATGACAAGTTATGTCTATTGTTTGCTAAAGCCTTCAGTTCATCAGACACATCAGTTCTTGTGTTTGATTGGTTCTTGTGTTTCACCATTTCCTCATTTTTGAAAGACACAGACATGGTCTGGTGTTTTGGTATTCCATGAGGAATTCATTGACCACCTTCAGCTGTTTCCTGATAAACCCCTTCCTTCTTTTTGTATTTCTTCAAGGAATTTAGGTTTTCAGGTTGAGATGCCTCTGGTACAAACTTGGTTTCAAATTCATTTTTCATTTTATTAATTTTCTTTTTGGTGTTCTTATCTTTATTGAATTTTGAACCCTTTCTGTACTAGCAGTCATCAGTGAGATGGTTGAATAAGCCACATATTTCACATAGCTTTTTCTTCATCTTCAGTTGATCAACTACTGAAGAAGATGAAACTGCTGAAGGTTTGTTCTTCAGTACTTTCTTCCTTTCAGTACTTATGTTAAGTACTGACGGATTCTTAACTACTGAAGATTTGTTCTTCAGAAGTTTTCTATCAGTACTTTTGGACTTCCTGATAGACTCTTTAGCAGTTGTCAAACCATTTTTGTACTCAGTGGGTTTGGTTTGTTCTTCAGGTGTTGTGACTTGTCCTTCAGTACTTTGAGTACTTTGTGAGACAACACCTGAAGTGATCAGCTTTCTCCTGATCATGTGTTTGTCAACATTGGGACCATCAGCTGATTGATTTGCTGAGGTGCTAATACTAACTTCATCCTCTGATTTTGATTCATTACCAGAGGGTGAGACACATGATGATGTGGATTGGTCATTGCTTTCTCCTTCAGATTCTACTTCTAATTTGGGAGTAAAATCTGTAGGAGGAGCAGTTTGATTATAACCAATCCCAAACTTCACATTTGAAGGTGTTTGTTTGTTGAGAAGCATTTCAAACCCCTTGCATGATGCTACCCAGCATTCACACTCTACTTGAGTATCTACAAGTGTTTCTTTGAGATCCTTGTATTTCTCTAAGATAACCTCTACCTTTGCCTTTTCATCAGTGATTTGGCATTTTAATTTGTAAATCTCATCATCTTTTTCATTTAAAACAGACTCAAACTCATCTTTTCTTTTGGAAATCACTTTCTCTAGCTCAAGATTTTATTGATTAAAGCAACATTTGCTTCCCTAATTGAGGCAAATGTAGCTATGCATGACTCAGAACACAACTTGGCCTTAGCCTCTGAAGATACCTGTGGTACCTGTGATGTAGAAGCATTTGAGCATGAACCATCAGTAGACTCCAGGGCCATAAGAGCAAGATTTCCAAAAGGGTTTTCACCACCATGTTGACCAGCACCTGGAAACAGTTGTTCATGATAACCAGAAAGATCATCTGGTAAACTACTCCAGTCAACAACTCCAGGGGTGAAAAAGCTTTGTTGTGGTTGAGATTGAGATTGTTGATTTGATTGAGATAGTTGAGGCTCAGGTAGGGCAGGTGTTTGTTGCGCTGTGGGTACTTGAACCTGATGGGACTGAGGCATGTAAAAACAGGGGTAAGGATATGGCATAGGACCTTGAGGGACAAAATACGCAGGAGATGATTGAACTTGTGAAGGATGACCGGAACTGGTGGAATGTTGCCTTTTGTTTTGTGAGCTATTGCTTGGGAATGTCATAAAGGGTGTAGATGAGTTAGATCCAGATGATCTACACTCTCTTGCAAAGTGGCCAAGTCTATGGCACTTGTGACACCTCAACTTGCTCTTGTCAAAACCAACCTTGGTTTTGCCAGAGAGACCTGGGAATTTCTGACTAGTCCTTTTGTAAAACTTTTGAGATCTGATGTTGATCATTGTCATTTGACTCAAAATATCCATCTCTTCCAGATCATCATCTGGAATTCCTTTTAAATCATCCATCAAAAAGCACAAATTATCACTACTACCACCTGAATTACTATCAACACCAACAAAAGCATGTTCTCCACTGTTTGTAGAGAAATCTATATGCTCATCATAACCTTCTGATGCAGCATACTCTGACTCCTGACCGATCAGTGCAGTATTTCCTAGTACAAAGTCATCAATGAGCTTCCGAGATGAAGACAGTTTCCTTTTCTGTTCTATCTCTCGTTCAAATGTCAACAGTTTCCAATGAAGTTGGGTGAGAGATAGAGTGTCCCGATTTGCACTGGAGCGTAGGATAATAGTATATGTGTCCCATCTCTCAGGCAGGGATCTGAGAAATTTGTTGTTCATCTGGCTGTTTGAATATTCCTGTTTAACCATTTTCAACTTAGATATCAAATAGGAAAATCACTCAAACTGCTGAGTCAGATACCCACCCTTTCTATGAGAGAATGTCTCATATTGCTGGGCAAGGATCTCTCTAGTGTTTGCCAAAACCTCATCAGTTCCTCCAAATTGTTCCTTCAGAGCAACTCAGAGATCATGAGCAGTTTCATGATGCATAAGCCCTGAATAGATTTCATTTAGCAGTGCCATGGCCAGAATTCCATGGGCTTTAGCATCAATTTCAAACAGTTTTAGATCTTCATCCAAATACTGTTCTGGTTTCTTTGGAACCATCTCATTCTTCTCCGGAAGACTCACCATAGGCTTGTATGGTCCATGAACCACAGACTTCCAACATCCTGTGCTATTGACAGGTGATGGAGCATTCGGCGTTGCCATATGTTATACTCACTCCTAACAAGCATCGGAGGCTTCATTGAGGAGCCAGTATTGTGAGGATCATTTGTTGGTGTAGCCATTTTCACAGATTCAAATCAATTCAATGTAATTTTAACAAATCTAGCTCAAAAACTCAACAACTCTGTTTTAAATACGTAGAACCTCAAATCAATTCACCAGAAGCAACAGAAAACCAAACTCAATAACCAATTCTTGCAAATTTGCTAATTCGATCAAACTTAGATATCAAAAGAGCAGTTTCAATGATCAATTGTTAAATCGATCAATGATTAACCCGCTCTGATACCATTTGAAAGGATCTCAGATCTAGTTTGACCAATTAGGTTATGATTTGCAGTGGAATAGTATAAGAATTAGACGAAATTTAAGCAAGAACAAGATGAATATTCAATAAAACAGTAACAGTTATAGAGAGAGAAAGTTTTCTGCAAAAGAGAATGTTCTCATTCACTCATAAGCTTTGGTCATTACAAATTAGGTCAACCTTCCTTTTATAGAAGAAAGGTGATGTCAGCAGATGTCACCTGATAGTGACATCTAACCGTTTTACATATACAACTGAAAATAACTAGAACTACTGAAGATGTCCACAACAGCTGAGGACATCTTCTTACAATAGAAGCTAAGTATTAACTAATACTACAACTACTGAAAACAAACTATTGAACTACTGATTACAAACTACTGAAATGATAAAGACAACTACTAAAAGTAAACCACCACAACTACTGAAGAGTACTACTTCAGCTGTTGTGACAACCTCTGAAGACTTGGCCTTCAGACTTTGTCTTCAGCTGATGTCTTCAGACTTTGTCTTCAGTACTTGTCTTCAGACTTTGTCTTCAGTACTTGTCTTCAGACTTTGTCTTCAGTATTTGTCTTCAGACTTTGTTTTCAGTACTTGTCTTCAGACTTTGTCTTCAGCTGATGTAGTCTTCTTCATTTGTTATGATGTCTGTGGGACTTAAAGGTTTTTCTGATCTGGCTCATTGGTTCTTTTGGTCCAACATCATCCTATTTCATCACTGCTTCAATCTTACCGGGATCTACATGAATCCCATCCTCTTTAACCACATGCCCCAAGAACTTCACTTCTCGTAACCAAAACTCACACTTTGAGAACTTGGCTAAAAGTTTCTCTTCCCATGATAGTTCTAGTATTGCCCGCAGGTGTTCTTCATGGTCCTCTTTCGATCGGGAGTAGATAAGTATATCGTCTATGAACACGATCACGAACTTATCCAAGTAAGGTTTGCACACTCGATTCATCAGATCCATGAACACAGCTGGTGCATTAGTTAGTCCGAACGGCATGACTAGGAACTCATAGTGCCCATAACGAGTCCTAAACGCTGTCTTTGGTATGTCATCCTCGAAAACCCTTTATAGAAGACTGTAAAAGGTTCGGTAAAACAATTTAAGCTGAATAAAGATGATTTGCTCAAGATCTGTCGCGCGAAATGGAGATTTCTCGCGAATCCAAGATGTCGGTCGAAAAGGGCATCCGCGTGACAAGCTTATCACACGAGAATCTATGTGATTAATATAAATATATTTGTTTTTCGTTTTTGTTAGGAGTTCTAAAGTTATGAATTCTCACTTTTCGCATTGTAATCACTCGGTGCAGTTTGCACTAGATTGTAATCGTCAGATTATCAATTGAATCATTTTGATCTCTTGTTATTCTTCTTCCAATCTCAATTACATTTCACATTCTTGAGATTGAGATCTTGGTTTATTGTTCTTGGGAATTACTGAGTTTTACATTTGGTATCAGAGCAAGGTGTTGCTCTTGATACACAGAATTTCATTCCGCGATCTTCTGTTTGAGGATGTTAAACAAGTCAAAAGGTTAGTTAATTTTGTTGAAAGTTTATACGGTTTCATCAATGCTCTATTCGAGACCGAGAACACACACAAATGGAATTCAATTGAATGATATTATGAAGAGTTGAAGTTTAAAAGTTACATCAAATTCAATTTCCGCTCGTGCGAGAACCTTCGTGAGAAAGGTTTTGTTGAAGATTGAAGAACTCAAAACTATATCATAATCCAAGGGGGAGATTGTAAGGATTAAACATTTGGATTACAATATAGTTTTAACTCATATTAGATGAACAACTTGAAGTTCATGTGATAAAATGCATGTTGGAAACAACACATGCAAAAAGTAGCTGCATGCATGCATGCGAAATGAAGACAACTCGCATGCATGTGAAAATGCATGCATGCGAAAGGCAGACAAGTCGCATATGCATGCGAATACATCATGCGAAAGGAAGACAAGGTGCATGCATGCGAAATCGTGATGCGAAAGGGGTACATTTTGCATGCATGTGAAAACGTGGTTGGAACCACATGCATGAGAAAAGTTCAATGCATGTATATATATATGCATGCGAGCACAGTTAGGTGTGTGCCACATTTTACCGAGAACAAGTGTTGATGATATAGATAGGTTGGACTCACCTAGTTTAGTTTAGTTTCTTTCATTTTGGATGTAATAGGACAAATGTTAGATAACTTTGATTTATGTAAGTAATAGTTTAGTTTCGCTCTGACCCAGCGAATCTACTAGCGAATCTACAGATTCGCTAGTAGTCAGCTGAAGAAGGTCGCCCGGCGAAACTGTTGCTCGCCGGGTGAACTTACCAGTTGGTCAGGGTAGATTCGCTGTAGCGAATCTACCAGCGAATTTGAGTCTGGTTATATATATGCAGTTGATGTATCTTTGGCAGCAAGTTTTGCCATACCTAATTGAGAAATACTTTTGCATTACTGTGTCATAGCTCGTTTGAGGCTGGAATTGTGTTTGTTTTGTTATCTTTGAGCCTTGTTTATTGATATTGATTGAGTTTGGATCATATGGCTACATATTGAAACTCTTTTCTTCATTTTTGCACTGTTTGATTCTGTATTCTTGAGATATCATTGTGATTATCATCTCAATAGCACGTAAATCGATCACCAATGGACCAACAATATGGTATCAGAGCCTTTGTGCTCTTGATTTGTTGAGTTTTTGGGGTTTTGAGGTGTTTTTGAAGAAAAGTCACTGTTTCATTCGATTTGCATCATCAAAGGGTTTTTTACTCATAGAAATTCGTAGAAAAACCATTGCTCAAGTAGTAAGGAGACATCCCAATCATCCAATCACTAATTCATAGCGATTTGGATGAGTTTAGAGTATTTTCAGACCGAAAAGTGCTATTTGTTCATCAGGCGAATTTAGTGCTCTTCCAGCGAATTTGTGACTCCCCGAGCGAATCTATTTTTTTGCGAATCTGCAGTCATTGAACGAAAGTTCACCTTTGTTACCTTATTCTCAAGTGAAGATACCGTCGAATTTACCACTAGAACGAAAGTTCTACTAGTTCTGCGAACTTGTTCAGCGAACTAGAGCTGCAATAGCACTGATTCGAGCGAATCAGCTGTTGGTTTGCCTAGCGAATTTACCGGCGAACTTGCCAGCGAGTTTACATCTTTTCAGCGAATCTAATTTCTGATTCCATCATGTCTACTTCAAGTGTGAATCTGACTGATATGGAGTGCGTTCAACCAAACAGGCCACCGAGGCTTGTCAACGGAGAGAATTTTGAGGATTGGAAACGGTGTTTGAAAGCTTTCTTCTTCTACACTGATCATGGTCAGTGGGAATCTATTACTAACGGACCTCACCTACCAACAACAACTGTCGGATCTATCACTTCACCGAATCAGGATCCTAGCACTTATACTGAGATTGACATCAAGCTGCTCGATCGCGGCAAGAAAGCTCTTGGAGCTTTGATTCTGTGCCTACATCAGGATATTTATAACAGGTTTGCTGAGCACACTACCGCTAAGGCATTGTATGATGCCTTATGTGAATTTTATGACGGGAACGAAGATCTGAAGAAAGACAAGAAAGCTCAGGCTCAGAAGGAGTTTAACTCATTCGTGGGATATAAGCATGAGACACTTACTGATATAACAAACCGTTTTCTGTCAGTTTCAAGCAACCTGAAGAAGTATGATGAACAGCTTGGAAATCATGAGCAAGTGAGTAAATTGTTAGACTCTCTTCCTGCTCAGTGGAGTCTGCAAATCAAATTACTCAAACAAGAAAGAAATTTTGCTGATTACAAGTTGATGGATGTAATCAACAAGTTAAAGTCATTTGATCTTGATGTGAAGAGAAGAGAGTATAATCAAACCATGATGTCTCCCAATGTCCCTTCTCAAAACGCTGCATTGATTTCATCCGCTGCAAACTCTAACTATTATGGTGCAGCTTGTGGGAGTTCATCTGGTAATGGTGGCTTTGCTAACTCTGGGTATGGTAAAATTGTTAACTCAGGAAGTGGTTGTAAGGATGCTGGGTCAAGTTCAAATGCCTTAGTTTCTACTCAAATTCCACACGATACTATGGCACTGTTTGGATTATTTGTGCACAGTTATGAGGCTTTGGTGGCTGGAGAATTGAAAGGTCGTGGTATGACAGTGGAAGATATGTATCAGGTTGATCCTGATGACCTTGAAGAAACCGACATTCAGTGGCAAATGGCCATGCTTACTCTTCGTGCCAGGAGGTTCATGGAAAGAACTGGGAGGAAAAATTTTGGAAACCAGAGTCAGAACAATGCTCTAGGATATGACAAGTCTAAGCTAAGATGCTTCATTGTAAGCAGCTTGGTCATTTCAAAAGAGAGTGTACTTCTCCCATTGTCACTGAACCTGTTAATTCTGGAAACTCCAGAACCATACCAGTCATAGATAAAGTTGAAGAAGCTAAGCCCAAGAAAGAAACTGCTCTATTGACCAACTTTGATTGGAGTGCAGAAATTGAAGAATCAAAGGAGGAAATCAACCATGCACTGATTGCTGAGATAGTGGAGGAACATGCTCTTGATGATGGGGACATTTACAGTTTTGATCCTTTCAAGGAGTTCTATGGTGAAGCTGATAATGAAGTTGATAGCAATGGTGAATCTATTGGGTCTGAAGCCATTCAAACGGTTAAGGAATGTGTAGGTGTGTATCAAGCTGTTGTCCAAGAAGAGATTGTTCAAACTGGTCTGGTATGTGAAGCTGTTAAGGAAGAGGTTAAGCTGGCTGGTGAAAACAAGGAGCTGAAAATGAAATCAAGGATTGAAGAAGCCAAGAGAGAAGCTGTGGAGGAGTACAAGAGGAACACTCCTTATTGTCAATGTGATCGTGCTCTCGCAGCAGAAAAACTGGTAATGGGTCTTCCTTATGAAATTGTTGAAGACATGTGTTCCTCTGCATGCAAAATTCGTTTGATTGGTATATATAAAGCTAATAGGTTGCTTGTAATGAATGAAAATGAATTAAAGAAAACCAATAAAGAGCTTAAACAAAACGAGTCAAAGTATTTTGTTAAATTAAGAGAAGCCTTGAAAGAAAATGAACATTTAAAAAGGACACTTTTGGAAAAGAACTGTGAGGTTAACTATTTAACTGAACAAGTCACCCTTGCTGAATTTGAAGTCAGAAAACTTAAAAATAAATTAGAACAGTGGTCTCTTTCGAGCATGAAAAGGGAGGAACTATGCAAAAAACAAAGGGGGGCAAGGATAAAGACCGGTTTGGGTAATGAAAATGATGCATTGGTATATCCTCCACCTAGTACTTTCTGTTATTCTCCTATGCCCACTCCTCATCCATCAAATGAGTTGATACAAGAGATTATACAGAATGATACTAACTGCTCTGTTGCAGGTTTAGAAGGAGATAATTCTAAGGAGTTGCGAGAAGGATATGATTATGGTGGCAGTGTTGGTCTCGGGAGCTCTAGTATTAATGATTTTAATTCCAAGAAGTCATTTGTAGACATTAGTTTAAGTAATCATTTTGTGTCTGGTGGAACTATTTTGGATTCAAACTCTGGGAAATGTAATAGTAACTTAGGATGTTCTGTTTCAAACACTCGTGATGATTTAAATGTTTTAAATTCTGCAGTTAATGTTAATGTGTGTATGAATGATGCAACTCAACTTTTAGGTCATGTCTCTGAAAGTGAAACAAAAACTAATTGCTTTAACAAATTCTTCACTCATCCAATCCCATCTTTTACACCAATAAGGATTTCTAAACCAAAAGGTAAAGAAACGTCTTCTTCCTCTGAGGATAACAAAGATAAAAATGAACAAAAACCAGTTAAAGAGAATGTTATGACAGAGAAGTCAAATGAGTCATATGACTTGAACAGTGATTCAGATTCAAGATTGTCTGAATGTGATGAAGTAATATCTATTGATAGAGTTCCTTCATCAAATTGTTCCAAAACGAGGCTGAGATCCCATTGTTTTAGATGTGGAAAGGATGATCATTTAATTAAGCAATGTCCTATATCAGGTGGTCTTAATAAACAAATAAATCCTTTGGAACTAGATTGACAGCTTTTGTACATGGTTTCTTTTGCAGAAAATCTGTTCCTCCAAGACCTAAGTACACTAAGACTTGGGTCCCAATTTCAAAAGTCTAACCAATTTTTTTATGACAGGAACATTCAGAGGCCGCTGTAAATAGTTATTGGCATGTAGATAGTGGATGTTCCAGCCATATGACTGGGTTGAAGGACCTGCTGACAAATTTTAGAATAATTGATGGTGGATATGTTGCTTTTGCTGGAGACAAGAAGGGTGGTAAGATGATTGGCCAAGGAGATGTCTCAAATGGTTTCCTGACTTTGGAGAAAGTAAACTATGTTCCAGAATTGGCATTCAATCTTCTCAGTGTATCACAGATCTGTGATAAAGATATTCCCGTGATGTTCCTCACCAATGAATGTCTGTTCTTGAAACCAGAGTTCTCTATCCCTGAAGAGATGGTGATCATGAGAGCTCCAAGGAGAAATGATACCTACTTGTTAAATATGGGATCGAAAGAATCATCTTCCACCGTGACCTGTCTTTTATCAAAAGCTTCTTCCCATGAATCTTTTCAGTGGCATAAAAGATTAGGGCATATCAATTTTAAATTGATAAACAAGTTAGTTAAGAACAATTTGGTCAGGGGACTACCACTGAAAGACTATTCTGTGGTAGAAAAATGTATGGCTTGTGCAAAAGGAAAACAACATAAAAAGCCACATAAACTTAAATTTCAAAACTCGATTGAGCATCCCCTCGAATTGTTACATATTGACTTGTTTGGCCCTATCAGTGTTAAATCAATTGCTAAGAAATCTTATTGTCTTGTTGTGACAGATGATTATTCCAGGTACTCTTGGGTGAGATTTCTATCTAACAAAAGTGAGACCGCTGAGGAATTGATGAAGCTGATCCCACTGATTGAGGTTCTTGGAAAGAGAAAGATTCAAGCCATCAGAAGCGACAATGGCACAGAGTTCAGAAACCACATATTCAATTCATTCTGTGAACAAAAGGGTATTCTCAGACAGTTCAGTGCTGCCAGAACACATCAACAAAATGGTGTTGCTGAACGTAAGAACAGAACTCTAATTGAAGCAGCTAGAACGATGTTGATCGAGTCAAAGCTTCCGATTATCTTGTGGGCTGAGGCAGTTAATTGTGCAGCTTATGTACTTAACCGGGTATTGATTGTCAAGAGCAAAATGAAGACATCATACCAGTTGTTCCAAGGAATTAAGCCTCTTATTGATTTTCTGCGCCCTTTCGGTTGCTCTTGTACTCTGCTAAATACCCAAGACCAGAAAACGAAGTTTGGTGCGGTCTCTGATGAATGTTTCTTTGTTGGGTACTCAGAAACACAAAAGGCGTATCGTGTGTATAATAAACGATCACGGATTGTGCAAGAGTCCTACTATGTCGACTGGCAAGAATCAAACTCAACAAGCATTGAAGTGAGCCTGCATGGTTTTATGATTCTACCACTGTCTTCAAGTCATTCAATTTGCCAATTCCCGATGATGATGATGTTATTCCTCACTAGTCTGTGAATCTGACTCCACCACAACCGCAACCGTCTGCAACCACCTCATTACCTCCCACTTCATTTGATATCCCACCTTCACCACCTTCACCACCTTCACCACCACTTCCATCATCTGATTCATCATCTCAACCATCTTCATCTAATCCTACAAGCTCATCTACCATACCATCCACCGCTTCATCCATTCCACATCCTCATATCGATCCAATTCCCACAAATCCATCCTCTTCCACACCAACATCACAACATAACCCTTCATTGCTTAACACTAATTTTAAAACCTTAAAAGATCACCCTCATGACTTCATCATTGGATCTATCACAGACGGGTGAGGACTCGGAGTCAAAGTGGATTGATAAATGAGTGCCTTTATACAGCTTTTCTATCTCAGATCATTCCAAAGAATTACAAGCAAGCACTTGAAGACCCAAGCTGGGTGGACTCTATGCAATCCGAGTTACAACAGTTTAGGAAGTTGAAAGTCTGGGAGTTAGTTGATCTTCCTCCACACAAATGTCCCATTGGTACCAAGTGGGTTTTCCGAAACAAGCCAGATGATCGTGGTGTTGTTATTAGAAATAAAGCAAGATTGGTTGTTCAAGGATTTGCTCAGGAGGAGGGGATAGACTACACTGAAGTGTTTGCTCCAGTTGCTCGTATCGAAGCCATCAGAATTTTTCTTGCACATGCAGCTCACAAGAACTTTAAAGTTTTTCAGATGGATGTGAAGTGTGCATTTCTGTATGGAAACATTGATGAGGAGATATATGTGTGTCAGCCACCAGGTTTCGAGGATCCAGATTTCGCAGATAAAGTGTACAAGCTAGACAAATCTTTGTATGGGTTGCATCAAGCTCCCCGAATCTGGTATGAGACCTTGACGCGGTATCTCCTCAGCAAGGGTTTCTCTCGTGGGACTATAGATATGACACTCTTTAAGAAGAAAGTTGATGGTGAGATGCTGATTGTTCAAGTGTATGTCGACGACATTATCTTTGGATCAACAAATGAAAAGCTGTGTAAAGATTTTGAAGAAGTGATGAAGGATCGCTTTGAAATGAGCATGATGGGGGAGATGTGCTTCTTCTTAGGATTGCAGGTGGAACAGAAACCGAAAGGTATGTCTTATTCATCAAGAGAAGTACATCAAGGAAATCATTACAAAGATTGGCATGGATGATTCAAAGCCAGAACTTACTCCCTTTACTGCTCAAACATGCTTGTCTCCTGATGATAATGGGAAGTCCGTGGATGCTCATCGATATCGCTCGATGATCGGATCTCTCATGTATCTGACTTCAAGCCGTCCAGATATCACATTTTCCGTGTGCTACTGTGCTCGTTATCAAGCCAATCCCAAAGAATCACATGAGCTAGCGGTTAAACGCATTTTTCGTTATCTCAAGGGTTCCTCTCGTTTGGGTCTTTGGTATCCAAAAGGTGGGAACTTTGATTTACATGCTTTTTCTGATAGTGATCATGGTGGTTGACGGATTAACAGAAAGCCGGTCACCGGTGGATGTCAATATCTGGGTGACTGTCTTGTTTCATGGCAAAACAAAAAGCAAACAACAGTGTCCTTATCCACAGGAGAAGCTGAATATATTACTGCATCAAGCTGCTGTTGCCAAGTGCTCTGGATTCAACACCAGATGATGGATTATGGCATCAACTTCCTTCACACTCCAATTTTCTGTGACAATGAAGCCGCTGTTGGAATTGCCAAGAATCCAATTCATCACACTCGAACCAAGCACATCGAAACAAGAATTCATGCCATTCGTGACGCTCAGGAAAAGGGGTTCATTGATATTATTCCTATTGAAACTAGGAAGCAGAAAGCAGATCTTTTCACAAAACATTTGATAAACCATGTTTTTACAAACTGATTTCCATGATAGGATTAATATTCTTCTGAAACCTTTTTCTGAGTAAAATAACTGTTTGAGATGTATATATATGTACATATTTTTCTTCTGGTCTTGGTCGTTTGTCTGCTTAGAGAATCCTTGTGTCCCACATATATTTGGTTTTTTTTTTCTTAATTTTCCTTTCCTTTCGATATTAAGAAATTTTCTATTAAGTACGCTTTTGAATAAAAATTTTAGGGCAGATTTATGCTAATAATAAGTTTTAACTTTTATTCTCTCAGGAATTCAAGAAAATGAAGTAAGAAAGAGGGGAACATCTTGCGCTGGGATATGCATGATAGACTCATCCCAAAACGAAGTAAACAAGTGATCATGCAGCCAAATTAAAGATCATAACTCAGTAATAAGGATTATCCTCATGATACTTTGGTCTGCACAAAGATATAAGTCTTTTCTAAAACTCGATTGAGAGTTGCTGATTGACATCTTGCTCATGTACTGTGTTTACTATTAGGATCAGATTATTAATGCAAAGCTTATGGTGTTTCTCACCGGGATGGTGACTCGGTGATAATGCCCTCTAAGTCAAACATTAAATAATCCCAAATAGCCTATTACTGTACATACTTTCATTACATTTAGGATTAGATTATTGATGCGAAGCTTATGGTGTTTCCCACCGGGATGGTGACTTGGTGATAACGCCCTCTAAGTCAAACATTAAATGATCTCAAATAGGCCATTACTATATATACTTTCATACTTTACATAAGGAAAGATGTGTGTTTATCTCCTCTGCTATGCGAAAGGATTGACCTGGAGTGATGATCTTCTCTGCTATGCGAAAGCATTGACCTGAAGCTCTCATCAACACACCTAGACGATCTTCTTTGCTATGCGAAAGCATTGACCTGAAGCTCTCGTCAATCAGTCAAAGGTTGAGTTTGCAACTCATGAGTATATATCTTGCATTTATGTGTGTTTGCATCTGTATATTATAGTGTCTCATATGTGTATGTGTCAGTCATTGTGTTTGCATTAAGTAGATTCAGTATAGTGAGCAGGCAAAAGTCAATGATTATGCTGGATAAACCTTGATGTCAAGACTAATTCTTTACCAAATATCAGTGGGGACCAAGTTGCTGAGTTTCTAAGACAATTCAGAACATGATAAACAGTTGCAGATCACAAGTTGAAAAGAACAGGGAATGGGTTTAAGCGGACAAACATATCAGCAATCTCGCTAAGTCATGTCCCTCTGAAAAACTTCGAGAAAAAGATGATATTATATCCTTAAACCGTTTAACTTTAATTTTATTCTAATCTCTTTTATTTTTTATTTTTTATTTTTATTTTTATTTTTTATGCAAAGTCTTATTTTATCGTGGGGCAATAAGGTATTCAAAAGGCAAAATTTTATTTTTTATGATATTTTGTTTTATTTCATTTTATTTTATTTTATTTTAATTTTTTTAATTAATTTTATCTTATTTAAAATTTGTTTTTGAATCGGGCGAAATTAAGATTCGCTTTAGCGAACCTATAGTTTCGCCAGTAAGCTCGACCAGCTGCATGTCAAACCAACATGTTGTGTTTACCGGGCGAATCTATAGATTCGTGACAGCGAATCTATGTCTTATAAAAGTTACAGTGAAGGCGAAATTCTTCACAGTAACCATAAAAACAAAATACCCGTTCAACGAGCGAAATTTCAGAGTCCTCTTTTAGTTTTGATTTCCGTTGGATCTGTACGTTATAAAAGCTTTAGGTAGGTGTCGCAAACATCGGTGAAGCATTTAATCGGTGTATTTCACTTCGCATTGTGGAATCTGGCATGTTCGCCTGGGTTAGGGTTCGTGAAACCTCGTCCAGCGAACTTGCTGATCTTCAGGCGAATCTGAACGAAAGTTCACTTGAACTCAAGCGAATTTGTAAATTCACCCAACAACTTCGCCTGTTCACTTGAACCGAGCGAAACTATAAATTCTCCATAGCGAACTTAATGTTATCCAACAAAATTAAGCTAAAAGTCACTTGAATTTCAGCGAATCTATATAATCGCCTCTGTAAATTAACTAAGGTCGAGCGAATTTGAACGAAAGTTCATATGATTTGAGCGAATTTATAGATTCACCTTAGCGAATTTATAGATTCAATTGAGCGAATTTAATTTAATTCTTTTGTTTTTGCTTTCACTTATTCTCACACACTTACTATGTTGTATACTTAGACTTTTCTAATTTGTTTTCAGCAATCATGGCTAATTTAAAGTTCGATGAGAAGAACAACACCGTAGCTATATTGGATGAAGACAATCCCAAAGATGTAGGGTTCAGAGACTGCATAAAGTGGCTGAAGCAATCTCCGATTTTTCATGCTATCACTCACTCACCATCCATTTACATTTTGCACATCCAAGATTTCTGGAGATCAGCTAAGTTGGATGTTAAAGCTAATCCACACTGTATTCGAGCGAGGATAGAAGGAAATGATATCACCATTACTGAAGAAATCATAGCAAGAGTGCTTCGTCTGGAAGGAGATCAGGGAGACGAGGTTGAGCTTTCTGAAGATCAAGTCTTGGAGGGATTCAGAAGCATGTGGTATGAGGGACCATCTTTTGGGTCAAAGAAAGAGATAAAGAAATCCATGCTGTCAAAAGAATGGAGATACATTGCTCATATCTTCATCATGTGCTTAGATGATCGGAAAGGAGGATCAGACGGTCTTAACCTTAGATGGGCCAAAGCAATGTTGATATCTTGCAGAGGCCAAAAGGCAAATATAGCAAGACTGATCTTTGAGTGTATATGTGACAACATAATGGCACTAAAGAAAGAGAAATGGCTTTTGTATCCAAGATTTGTTCAGATGTTAATTGATGATTTGATTCCAAACATCCCCAAGCACGGAGAAATCAAAAGACTAACCCCGATGAGCTCTAGAATATTTGCAGATTGTTCCTCTGCAAGGCATGATTTCAGTGGGAAAATCACCCACTTGTGGGAAAATATGTACTCTGCTAAAAGATGGGCATACATAAAGAAGGTGATAGAAGCGGAGGAAAAGAGATCTGTTGAGAACAGGGAGAAACAAGAAGAAAAAGTTAAAAAGAGAAAACGGTATGCCAAGGAGAAAGAATACAATTTTGAGGATGAAATTGAGCAAGCAATGGATGAAATGAGAGTTGAGAAGGAGAGGAAAACTAAGAAGAGGGCTGAAGAAAGCAGTCACACTGAGGCATCAGAGAGGAGGACTAAACATAAGCATCAAGCTTTCACCGAAAATCCTCCAAGTAAAGATGCAAGATCTAAGTTTGATCATGACGTGATTAGAAACGTCAGTGCTTCTGTGGCCAATGAGCTAAGCATGATGAAACAAAACTGATAAATCAAGAGCTGAGAGAAAAGCAAAAAGTTGAAGTGATGGAGGGGATGAAGAGAATGTTAGTTGATCAAAATAATTTGATCAAAAGGCTGTTGAAGGAGGTGAATGATTTGAAAGCTGCTGCCGGCCTGCCTAATCAGCTAACTCAGCATGAGTTAGATGATCTGACGGACACATCAAAGTATCCATTTCTGAATATGGGTGCCTCTTCAAGGGCAGGAGAGGGCACCTCAGGAGCAGCAACTGGAGGAGCAGAGAGTGAGAATGATGATGTGGATGTTGTAAATGAAGGTTTTTTGATGATTTGGGACTTGATATTGAGAAAGACCTAACAGGTGAGGAGGTAGTAGGGGAGAAACAACGAGTTGAGAAAGAAAAACAAGCGGAGAAGAAGCTGATAGATGAAAAGGAGGAAATTGAGGAGCAGTTGGTAGATTACAGCTCGGAACCGGAGTTCTATGAGGTGGATGAACATCCAGTGACCTATGTGACTGATACTGGGTCAGCTGAACTGGAGCGGTGGAGTTAGATCAATCTGAGTGGTTTGTTAGAGAGAAGGAGGCTGAAGAAATAACTCCACTGTTCCAGAACATAAAAAGCCCCACCAAAGAAGAGAGCGATAAGAAGATTTTCAGCTGGAAATATAACTCTGAGCTGAAATTGTTTATGATTAAGAGAAGGGGAGGGGGAATATCTTACGTTCATAAAAGAAAAGCCTTTAAAACCCTCCCAAGATGGGATTTGAGAAGGTTGGCTGAGATTCCTTTGATTAGAGCAGAACAGAGTGAACGAGCCAAGCAGTTGGAGATGGAAATTAAAAGGGGTTTAACTGATAACTTCCAAGCTTTTGGTTTCATGAAAATGGAGAGAAAGAGGTCGAAAAAGGATGTTGACTGGGTGACCGGAAAAGGAAAGATTGTACTTAAACTAAAACCGGCTAAGACTGTGGAACGTATTAGGATACCTGATCCTCTTCCCCCGAGACTGCAAACATTTGAAAAATGGTTCTATGATAACAACACTGAGGAAGCAGTGATTAGAGTAAAAGGGGGAGCTGAGATCAGATTGTTTGATCCGATGGAGGTATTTTCTTTCTGTGATGAAGACTTAGTGATTCTGTGTGAGAATCACATAAAAGTTGGTGCTGGAGCTGATACGTTGAAAGAAGCGAGCCTCTTCATGAGAGTAGCCAACAAGGCTAGGGGGCTAAGAGTTGAAGTCCGGGAGCTGGTAAGAAAAATAGTTCAAGCGGACGAAACAAGAATGGACGTGGATGATCTGACGAGGCAGATGGATAGCTCGATTAAAAAGAGGATTGTTGGTGAGGCAAGTGGATCTGGAGCTATATACTGAGGATCAAAGCATGCAAGATCAAGAGAAGGTTGTAGTTGAGGACTCACCAGTTCCAGATATAAGTGAGGCTGGGTTTGCTAAGAACTTTATTGTTGATATTGAGTCTGATGAGGCAGAATCTGAAGATGTTACAAATCCATTGGCTGGGATTGAGTTAAGGGCAAGAGCTTTCTTGGAGAACTTTGAAGCTGAAGTTGATTTGGATGGAGCTGATTGAGAAGACCCCTCTAAGTGAGGTCCAACCTAGGGGGAGTATTGATGATATAGATAGGTTGGACTCACCTATTTTAGTTTAGTTTCTTTCATTTTGGATGTAATAGGACAAATGTTAGATAACTTTGATTTATGTAAGTAATAGTTTAGTTTCGCTCTGACCCAGTGAATCTACTAGCGAATCTACAGATTCGCTAGTAGTCAGCTGAAGAAGGTCGCCCGGCGAAACTGTTGCTCGCCGGGTGAACTTACCCGTTGGTCAGGGTAGATTCGCTGTAGCGAATCTACCAGCGAATTTGAGTCTGGTTATATATATGCAGTTGATGTATCTTTGGCAGCAAGTTTTGCCATACCTAATTGAGAAATACTTTTGCATTACTGTGTCATAGCTCGTTTGAGGCTGGAATTGTGTTTGTTTTGTTATCTTTGAGCCTTGTTTATTGATATTGATTGAGTTTGGATCATATGGCTACATATTGAAACTCTTTTCTTCATTTTTGCACTGTTTGATTCTGTATTCTTGAGATATCATTGTGATTATCATCTTAATAGCACGTAAATCGATCACCAATGGACCAACAAGTGTAAATAGTTTTTGTGTGTTTTGTTGTGTATTTTCGCTCAAATCCAGCAGATCACGTTTGTGATTTTTCCACCCTCGGGTGAGATCGATATTTTATCGATTATCATTGTAATCATTCGACATCATATATACATTTCAATTACAATGATTTTGTTATAAACATTAGAAGTACCTTGTTATCTCGATTGCATTCAAGTAGAGTGAGCACCCGTCTTCGCGTAAAATCAAGTGCAACATTCAAACAAAGTGAGATCGATCTGAATCTGGACTTTACATTTGGTAAATGGTATCTCTGAACAACAATGCATGGTTTAAGTCAAATTGGAATGACTTGAATCTCAACAGTGTCTTGAAGACTAATAAGTATTTTACAAGAGTTCTGATTATGGGATCCACTGAATTTATATAAAATCACCCGAAGCATGATAAATATCACTTCTTATGTTTTCTGAGTAAAGACTGAAGTATAAGTTTAGAATGGACAAAATATATTGACAATCAACTTAACCAGTTTCTTTTAAAATAAAGCTGGACAGAGTCTTGACTTGACAAAGAACTATATGATCTCATTTTGAAAATTCTTACAAGAAAATTTTGATCAATAAACATTTCTGATCTTGATTCTTTATATATGTTCATTATTTTGTTATTTTGTTTTGTTATCATTTTGTTTTGTATTTGGTTTTTGTTTTTGTTTTACTTTGATTTAAAATAAATAAATAACAGATAAATTTTTTTTTTGAAAAACCGAAGATTCTTGAAATTAATTGGTCACTTGGTAAATAAAACATTTTTGCTTTGATTCATAATTGATGATAAAAGTTTTTGAAAGATGTGAAAAATTGAAAAGTTGAAAAATTTTTCAAAGTGTCAAAACTCTCTCCCGCGAAAGGGGTTGTCGCACGAAAGGTATGTCGCGCGAAAGGGACTGTCGCGTGACATAGTTGACATATAAATATCACAGTGGTGAAAACGAAATCACCTTTCACATTCACTTCTCATCCAAAAACCTTTTACGCACAAGTTCACTATTTTGAATTCTGAGAGTATTTCGTGTAAAAAAACTACTCATTTGTTCACATTTCATCAAGCCTTGAGTTTGAAAGGTAGTTTTGATTAAAATGGTTACGAAAGGAGATATAATCCTAAAAGGAACTTAACAATTTTAAACTAAAATCTAATAAAATGGACTTAAATGTTAAAATTGGAAGATGAAATGGACAAAATGGACTTAGGCGACAGTTATAGAATAATTTTCACTGTTCTAAATCATGTTTTTGAAGGTTAATCTGAATGTTATGTTGCGCGAGTCGCACAAATAATGAACAGACGCGATTGTCGGTTTCGCGTGAAGATGGATTTCGCGTGAATATTATTTTCATGCGAATTCTATTTTCACGTGAAATTGAATTTAGTGCAAGTTAAACTTTATGTAGAAACAGTTTTTGCACGAGAAGAGGTTTTCGCATAAGAGTTGATTTCGCATGAGACATTGTTTTTGCACAAAGAGAATTATCGCTTGAAAATGTTGTCACGCGTCTGTGGAATTAGAAATCAAAAAAAAATTATAAGTGTGAAATTTCTCTAAGTGGTGAAATGTTTTTGTGTGAAAATTTTTCTGTATATATGCTTTATCAATTTTACTTATCTAGTTTGTTTGTGTAATTGCACATAGCACAAATGATTTTCAATAAAAATCATAACTGTGTGGCATATTTGGATGAAGTACCAGAGGGAAAGGAGCTATTGTTTTTGTGTGAAAATTTTTCTGTATATATGCTTTATCAATTTTACTTATCTAGTTTGTTTGTGTAATTGCACATAGCAAAAATGATTTTCAACAAAAATCATAACTGTGTGGCATATTTGGATGAAGTACCAGAGAGAAAGGAGCTATTTACTTCTATGATTGAGTGGTTGAAGAATTCTCGGATTGTGTATGCTATTTCTGCTGATCCTAACATTTACTCTGAGTTGGTTGACTCATTTTGGAACATTGCTGCATTAGAGAAGGATGGATCAAGACATCCAATCATTACTGCGATTGTCAAAGAAAAGAGAGTGATTGTTTCTCAGGCTATTCTCAACAGAGTATTACTATTAGATGATCTGGAGGATACACCAGCTAGATTAGAAGACAATGTTACGATAGACTGTCTGACCCGAATGGGGTATGAGTACAGATATCCAAGCCTGGAGAAGAAATGGTTACCACCGTACTGGAAATACTTATTTCATGTGGTAATTCATTGTCTAAGCAATCTCAAGGCAGGAATGGATAGTCTGAGTGCGGTTTTTGGATCATTACTGGTATCTCTTGTGGATGATATTCCTTTCAGCATTTCTGGAGCTATCTTTCAGGAAATGCAGAAGAATGCTACTGCAAATCCTGGAAAGAAGTTCATCATGTATCCACGTTTCATACAGTTGGTGATTAATGATGCCTATCCAGAGCTTGCTACACTCAGATCTCCTAAGTATGTTGTTCAGACTATTAAGAAGGAGATATTTACTCATCTGACCAGAGCACGAGGAAATAAGTGCTCAGGAGAAAGCTTTGAAAAGATTGGTAGATTTGCTGAGGTCGATAATAGTGACAGAGATGTAGAAGGAGATGTTCCTACTAATGATGCACAAACTGATACTTCTACATCTGCTGCAAGAGAGAATATTGATGAAGAGATAGAAAGATTGTTTGAAGATGATTCTCAGTAGGGTGAAAGAGTAGAAGGAGATGTTCACTTAGCGTCCAGTTCTGAGACGATGAGTGACCAGATTGGAAACGTGCCTTATGTTCTTTAGCCAGATACTACTCCATCTACTCCTACTTCCTCCAGGAAACAATCTATTGATGAAAGAGACACAGATTATGTTCCTAAGGAATTACCAAGTACATCTATGAGGCTAAAAAAGATGGCTAAGTGGAAAGATTTTCCCACAAGGAAAGGAGGAAGAAGAGGTGTAATACCTAAGCGACCAAGAACACAAGTTGAGACCTCTGAGATTGAGCAGACTGCCACTACAAGAGTTCTTGGATCATCTAAAAGAGTCGTAGAAGAACATGAGACACAAGCAGAGATTGATTCTACTGTTCATGAAACAGTTTCTGAGCCTGTTATTATAGAGACTGTTTCTGCTCTAGTATCTGGTTATTCGACTCCACCGAGACAAGACAACTTGGAGTTTGATGTTGATACTTTCCTAAACACTCCACCTGAGTTCAGAGGAAGAGAAGAATCTTCCAGTGCTCCTCAATCTTCATCTATTACTCTGGAAGAGAGGGTAAAGAATCTTGAGAAAGAAAGTTATGAGAATCTCAAGATTATTTCTGAGTTGAGGAAGGAGAATGAGGAAAAAACTAAGCTGATTACAATGATTCACTTGGATTCAAGCATTAAGGATTCAAGGATCACATCTCTTGAGATTTAGATGAAGAATGTCATTGATTATTCAGCTGGTTTGGAGAGTCAGTTACAGGAGCTGAGGGAGTTTCTCTCTCAAACATATTTCCATCAACCTCAGGTTGTACGTTCTACAACTGTGGTTGGTGAGACAAGCAGGCGTTCTCCAAGTCCATCCCCTGTAGCTGATTTACAATAAGTGGAGAGAGTCACCGAAACTAACACTACAGAGGCACAACCAAGTGTTAGTGTTACACCTACAGCTTTTGTTGAGCCTGAGCATATGATGCCTATTCCTGTTGGAAACAAAGAAGAAGATGAAGATTTGGTTGATTACGGTGATTCGGATGATGACTTAGATGATGATGATGATGAAGATAATGATGATGATGACAATGATGGTGGAGATGATGGTGATAATCATGATGATCATGATGCGAATGATGATGATGATGATGGAGGTGATGTTGGTGGTTTATCTTCTAATCCAACTGGTGACACTAGCACTGACAATGTCTCAGGACCAAGTGCTAGTGATCCAGAAGGATATGAACCGTTGGACCATGGCATTGAAGACTTATACGAGAAAGAGTTATATTTATTTCAGCAATCTGCATCTACTGGAGCTACATAAGAAGAATTTGGCTTATTTGATGATGTGGATGAGCCAAATGAGTACACAGATATCTTTTGAAACAACTTACAAGAATTATTTAAAGACATTAATCTGGAAGAAGGAGAGATCCCAACAGAGTCTGTAAGTGAACCAACTCCAACTGCTATAATACAAAAGGATGCTACAGGTCAAATTGCTTTATACACCAAAGGTGGACTACAGTTTCGAGCACCACCACCACCTATAGAAACTCACTTTTTGTTCGTATCAAAACCAAAAGACAAATATGGTGAGATATCTCATGTGGTTAGTGTTGGTCCATAATGATCGATTCAACAGTGCAAATGATCACAAACACACACAAATCCCACTGATATTTATTGAACCATGAGAGAATCTTGCTTAACAATCAAAGTGAAGATCAAACAAAGATCAATAGAGGATATAAAGCAACAATAATGAACAAATCAGCTCCTAGCACCTCTACCCGTCACACACACACTTAGGGGTTTGAGCAAAATGGCAAAACTCCCCTTAGAATGAGAAAACATTACAATATATAGACAGGCTCTAGGTTCGTTGATAGATTCGCTGGACAGCAAATCTATCAGACCAAAATACCTAGCTTCGCCGGGCACCCAACTACGTTCGCCCGGCGACAACCTATACAGACTCCGGCAACATTCAAGCCACAACACACTATGAGTTCCGGGCGAACCTGTAGGTTCGCCCGTAGGTTTGCTAGAATAGAAACATAATAAATACATTTTAAAGACAAAAACACTGACAGGCCGGTGAGTCCAACCTACACAAGTCATCAATACTCCCCCTAAGTTGGACCTCACCCAGGGGGGTCTCTAAATCAGCTCCGGCCTTTTGTCTTTTATGCTTGATCATCTCCGGCTTCAATCTCAGCCTCTGGATCTTGAATCAAATCAGCTCCAGCTCCTTGCTGAACAATCTAGAAAGTGTCTTGAGCAATGACTTCAGCAAACACTTCATCCTCATTAATCTCTTGTACAAATTGAGCTTCTGAGATTTCTGTATCAGGCATGTCAATAACAATAACCTCCTCCTGATTTGTAACAGTATGCTCCTCAGATCTAACCTCAGAACCACTAGTCTCACCAACAAACCTCTTCTCAATCGTTCTATCCATCTGCCTAGCCAGATCATCCATATCCATCTTCAAATCATCGGCTTTCCTTACTTTCTCAGCAACCTCCTCTATCTCAGCTCTAATTCCCCGGGCTTTGTTGGCAACTGTCACAAACAGATTTGCTTCAGTCTTTGTATCCTCTCCTACCCCATGGTGGATCACATCCTCACACAATACCTTCAGGTCTTCATCGCAGAAAGAAAACATCTTGATAGGATCGAACAATCTGATTTCCCGTCTATCTTCAGCTTTCAACCTAATCACTGCCTCTCCTTGTTGATTGTCATAGAACCACTTGTCAAAGTCGTGCAGTCTTTGTGGTTGAGAATCTGGAATTTGAACCCTATTCATCATCTTAGGAGCTTTGACTTTCAATACAATTTTCCCTTCCCAAGATACCGAATGCTTATTTTTCTTTGATCTCCGCTTTAGAGGCTTATGGTATCCAAACGATTCAAAGTTTGACTCAGCAGCAGTCATCAATACTACCTCAAAAGCTTCAGCACAAGGGCTTTCCTCCTTTCAAAGCAGAGGGAGTTCAACTAACCTCTTAAGATCCCACCGCGGGAGTGTAGATAAATGCTTACGGTGCTTCAAGTAACAGATATCTCCACCTCTGCGTTTTATCATGTAAGCATTCACCAGAGCATTGTACTTCCAGGCGATGATTTTTCTATCAAGGGTTTTTGTATTGGGTTCTGATATGTGCTGAAATAAAGGAGTCTTGCTCTTCTTCTTCTCTTCTTTCTTGAACCAATCAGACAAGTCTACATCCACATATTCCTTTCCCTCGGGCTCCTTAAAGTATCAATAAGCTACTTTTTCTTCTTCGACATCATACACATCTGGCTCATCATCCTGATCGTCCTCAAACTCCTCCTCAGACTCTTCATCTATCAGTTTGAAATCTACCTATGTTCCACCAGCAATTTCCGGACCAGAGAATGTATCTATATCAACCCCCATCTGTTCATCAAACCCTGCATCTCAGCAACCATCTTTTACTTACCCTTTGATTTTGAAGGATCCACTGAACTAACATCCTTATCACCTCTAGATACACCTTCAGCTACACCAGACAATCATCCATACATAGCAAATGAGTTTCTTGCAGCTTTTTTCAACCCTCTCAGCTCGTTCTCAGACATTGCAGGCTCCATCCCAGCTTTAGCCTTCATCTCATTCAGTTCGGTGAAAGCTCGAATAAGTAAACACTGGTGATCCTTGAGCATCAGGGCCATTCCCTTGATAATATCACCTTTCGGTTTATCCCTCCTGTCTAGCTCAGCATACTTCACTTTCAGATTAGCCAACTCAGCTTTCACATCCGTTTCAGGAGCCTCAGCAGGTTTGACAGGAGCCTCATGCCTCCTTTTTGTCCTTCTTTCTTCTTCCTGCTGAGAGCTAGACCCAGTCTCAGCTCTTTTCTTGGTCCTTCTTTCCTTTTGTACGTCTAACTCCTCCTGCACTTCATCAGTATCTTTATCTACACTGTAATCTTTGTCGCGAGCATATTGCTTTCTCTTTTTCAGCTTCTTCTCACTTTGCTCTACATTCTGTGCCTCACTTTTCTTCTCGATCTCGATTAATCTTCTAATATGGCTCCATATTTCAGGCGGATACATATTCTCCCATAAGTATGTAATCTTTCCCACACAATTATATCGTACCGACTTGCAATCACCAAAAATCCTGATATTCATCCTCCATATCTTCAAAGTATCACCAACTATAGGCAAGTCTGGCTTTAAATCATTCAGTATCATCTGGACAAATCTGGGATACAACAACCATTTGTCCTTTCTTTGAGCATGAATATTCTGCACCATGTAATCATAAATCAGCTTAGCTATATTTCCCTTCTTTCCTTGGTAGAATACAACCATAGCCCTTGCCCATTCCAAATTCAACCTATCTGTTCCTCCTTTCCTGTGATCCAAGCACATGATGAATATGTGAGCAATGTATCGCCATTCTCTGATCAAATAAGACTTGATGAACTCCATCTTCTTTTCACCAGGCATTGGTCCTTCATATCCTGCCTTCCTCAGTTCCTTGTATACTTGCTTAGCATTCATGGGGACCTCATCATCAACATCCCCAGTTAATCGAAGTATTTTGGCAAGATCATCTGCAGAAAAGGAAATCTCTTGTGCCAGAACTTTAGAAGCAATCTTTGAGGGAGTCACACCAACATCCACTACTGCATTCCTCCAAAAATCATGAACATGCGTATCATAGACATCAGGGGAGAGAGAGATAGCATGGTGGATATGAGATGACTTCAGCCACTTAATGCAATCTTTATAAGTAACTGGTTTCTCATGTGTCTCATCTAGCAAGGCACACATATTGTGCTTATCGACGAACTGAAGGGTCGACATGGTATCTGAAACACAAACAGAACTTGGTTAGATTGATTACAAAGCTGAAAAGATATAAAATTTCAAAAATTTGAAAAATATGATAGGTTTGCTGAAACAGTCCTAGATTCGTTGGCAGTGAATCTGATGATGCCGGGAACCTGTAGGTTCGCTGACAAGCAAGCATACAACATGCGCCAAGCAAACTTATAGGTTCGCTAGGAACTATCGGGCGAATCTATTTGCCGTGCACGAGTAGCATGCCGACATAGATTCGGTCGGAAGATAGAACTTTCGTTCAGATTCGCTCATCGAGCAAATAGGTTCGCTGAAAACCTAGAATTCAAAAACAGGATCAAACAACGATTCTAATCCTAATAAGGCATATCAATACTTAAAAGGACACAATACGAGCAAACCCTATCATAAATTTCATGGAATACCATCCTCTAAGATGACTAATTTGAACCGAAGGCACACTAAGGACATACAGGTTCGAATCTTAGGGAAAACAGGTTATTAGATAAAAAAAAGACATAAACAGGTTCGAAACACTTACAAGAGAAGAGAACATGCAAGAGATCAACGAAGAAAGCAACGAAAATGCGATCAAATCTCAGGGTTTCAGAAGTGCCGGTTCACAGTGCAGCGAATGTAATGCTGCGCGAATCTGTGAACTGCCTTATATAAACCCTTAGATTCGCTCTTGTCAAATCTATAGATTCGCTCGGCAATACTAAGTCAAAATGTCTGACAACACCAAGACCAGTGCCAGGCAAACCTATAGGTTCGCTAGCAGATTCGCTAGAATCCAAAAAATAAAAAAATTAAGTTTTTCTTGATTTTATAATTTTTATGTATTTTCTTAGTTTTTATAAAAAAGAATTGCCCTTTTTAAATACCAAAACATCCCACAATACCTAAAATCAAAAATAAGATAAAATCTTAAAACTTAAAATAAAATAAAATAAAAAATTGAATAAAGTAAGACAAAAATAAAGGATATCATTTTTATTTTTACGAGAAATATCCGGAGAGTCATTTATTAGCGGGATTGCAGATATGATTGTCCACTTGAACCCATGCCTTATTCTTTTCAACAAGCAACTGTAGCTTTCTTTTATCATGTTTTTATAGATTTGAGGAATCTCTGGCAATTCAGTTCCCACAGACATTTGGCAAAGAACATATCCTGTCATCAGGGTTTATTGAGCATGAGTGATCATTTATCTCTGTGCTAGATCCTAGGGTGGGCATAAACAATGATCATTTCTGACACATTGAATGCAAGGGCTTATAATTGAAATGAACATAGACAATGGTCAATTGAGAACCATTGTGAATGTGAACAATCATGGCTTATTAGGGAGTGACTTTAGACAATGATCCTAATTTGAGAAACATTGTGAGGGAATAATTGCATTAGATGCTTGATAGGCTTTGACAATCCATATATTTTGATGGATGCATGATATAGATCTTTGATCTTCTTTTTCTTTTGAGCATTTTGGGTTGCAGATGATGAGCGCTCCAGGTCTATACTCACGTATAATAAAGGAGGTGATCTTCTGAGCATGCTGATGAGAGCTCCAGGTCAGTGCTTCCGCACAGCAGAGGAGATCATCACTCCAGGTCAGTGCTTCCGCACAGCAGAGGAGATAAGCACGAAAGGGATTCTGAAGAGCTAACTAGATTAACTAGAAGCGTCATTCAGGGCTAGGCGAAGGGTGATTTGGGATTTTACAAAGGATTACAACAGAGATAGTAAACTCTCAACCCGTTTTGACAGAGACTTGTATCTTTGTGCAGGCCAACATGTCATGGAGATAATCCTTATCACCGTGATCCTTTGAGCTTTATGTTTGGCCACATAATTACTGTTTACTTTGTTTTCGGGTTGAGCCTATCTTGCACATCCCAAGCATAATATGTCAGACCTCCTTCTAAGTCTCATTTTCTACACGGTTAGCCTGAAAAATTGCAAAATTTTGATACTTAGTAAAAGATGAAATCTTATCTTATACTCCCCAAAAATTCCTATTTGATAGCTTATCTAATAGGAAATTGTTGATTTTTAATTTTCTTGAAATACCTGGAATAAATAAATAAAAAAAGGTAAAAGAGTAAAGAAATGTGTGACACAAGGATTCTCAAGGGCAGAAAATAAAAGTTGAATATTTACATATTTACATCTTAAACAGTTGTTTTTCTCAGAGAAGGTTTTCAGAAGGATATTAATCCTAGCATAGAGACAGTTCATAAAAACGTGGTTTATCAAATGTTTCTATGAAAAGATCTGCTTTCAGATTCCTTGTTTCAATAGGAATAATATCAATGAACCCCTTTTCCTGAGCATCACGAATGGCATGAATTCTTGTTTCGATGTGCTTGGTTCGAGTATGATGAATTGGATTCTTGGTAATTCCAACAACGGCTTCATTTTAACAGAAGATCGGTGTGTGGAGGAAATTGATGCCATAATCCATCATCTGGTGTTGAATCCAGAGCACTTGGCAACAGCAGGTTGATGCAGTGATATATTCAGCTTCTCCCGAGGATAAGGACACTGTTGTTTGCTTTTTGCTTTTCCACGAAACAAGACAGTCACCCAGATATTGACATCCACCGGTGACCGACTTTCTGTTAATCCTGCAACCACCATGACCACTATCAGAAAAAGCATGTAAATCAAAGTTCCACCTTTTGGGTACCAAAGCCCCAAACAAGAGGAACCCTTAAGGTAACGAAAAATGCGTTTAACAACTAATTCATGTGATTCTTTAGGATTGGCTTGATAACGAGCACAGTAGCACATGGCAAATGTGATATCTGGACGGCTTGCAGTCAGATACATGAGAGATCCTATCATGGAGCGATATCTATGAGCATCCACGGACTTACCATGATCATCAGAAGACACGCATGTCTGAGCAGTGAAGGGAGTAAGTTCTAGCTTTGAATCATCCATGCCGAACTTTGTGATGATTTCCTTGATGTACTTCTCTTGGTGAATAAGAATACCTTCAGGTTTCTGTTCCACCTGCAACCCTAAGAAGAAGCACATCTCCCCCATCATGCTCATTTCAAAGCGATCCTTCATCACTTCTTAAATTCTTTACATAGCTTTTCATTTGTTGATCCAAAGTTAATATCATCTACATACACTTAAACAATCAGCATCTCACCATCAACCTCCTTCTTGAATAGTGTCATATCTATAGTCCCACGAGAGAAACCCTTGCTGAGCAGATACTGTGTCAAGGTCTCATACCAGATGTGGGGAGCTTGATACAACCTTTATAAAGATTTGTCTAGCTTGTATACTTTATCTGGAAAATCTGGATCCTCGAAACCTGCTGGCTGACATACATAGATCTCCTAATCAATGTCTCCATATAGAAATGCACACTACACATCCATTTGAAAAACTTTAAAGTTCTTGTTAGCTGCATGTGCAAGAAAAATTCTAATGGCTTCGATCCGAGCAACTGGAGCAAACACTTCAGTGTAGTTTATCCCCTCCTCCTGAGCAAATCCTTCAACAACCAATCTGGCTTTGTTTCTGACAACAACGCCATAATCATCTGGCTTATTCTAGAATACCCACTTGGTACCAATGGGGCATTTGTTTGGAGGAAGATCAACTAACTCCCAAACTTTCAACTTCTTGAACTGCTGCAACTCAGACTGCATAGAGTCCACCCAACTTGGGTCTTCAAGTGGCTGTTTGTAATTCTTTGGAACAATCTGGGATAGAAAAGTTGCATAAAGGCACTCATTTATCAACCCACTCTGACTCCGAGTCCTTACTCCGTCTATGATAGATCTAATGATGTAGTCATGAGGGTGATCTTTCAAGGTTTTAAAATTAGTGTTAAGCAATAAAGGGTTTTGTTGAGATGTGGATGTGGAAGTGGATGGTTGTGAAGGAAGAGATGAATTTGTGGGGATTAGATCGATAGGGGGATTTGGAATGGATGAAGATGTGGATGGAATGGTAGATGAGATTGTAGGATTAGATGAAGATGGTTGAGATGGTGGAGGTAGTGGAGATGGGATATCAAATGAAGTGGGTGGTAATGATGTGGCAGAAGGTTGCGGTTATGGTGGAATAAGATTCACAGGTGAGTGTGGAATGACGTCATCATCATCGGGAATTGGCAAATTGAATGATTTGAAGACAGTGGTAGAATCATAAAACCATGCAGGCTCACTTCCAATGCTTGTTGAGTTAGATTCTTGCCAGTCGACATAGTAGGACTCTTGCATAATCCGCATTCGTTTGTTATACACACGATACGCCTTTTGTGTTTCTGAGTACCCAACAAAGAAACACTCATCAGAGACGGCACCAAACTTCGTATTCTGGTCTTGAGTATTCAACAGAGTACAAGAGCAACCAAAAGGGCGCAGAAAATCAATGAGAGGCTTAATTCCTCGGAACAACTGATATGATGTCTTCATCTTGCTCTTGACGATCAATACCCGCTTCAGAACGTAAGCTGCACAATTAATTGCTTCGGCCCAAAAGATAATCGAAAGATTTGACTCGATCAACATCGTCCTAGCTGCTTCAATTAGTGTTCTGTTCTTACGTTCAGCAACACCATTTTGTTGAGGTTTTATGGCAGCACTGAACTGTCTGAGAATACCCCTTTGCTCATAGAATGAATTGAAGATGTGGTTTCTTAATTCTGTTCCATTGTCACTTCTGATGGATTGAATCTTCCTTTTCCCAAGAACCTCAATCAGCGGAATCAGCTTCATCAACTCCTCAGCAGTCTTACTTTTGTTAGTCAGAAATCTCACCCAAGAGTACCTTGAGTAATCATCTGTCACAACAAGACAATAAGATTTCTTAGCAATTGATTTAACACTCATAGGGCCAAATAAGTTAGTATGTAACAATTCAAGGGGATGTGAAATCGAGTTTTGAAGTTTAAGTTTATGTGGCATTTTGTGCTGTTTTCCTTTTGCACAGGCCATACATTTTTCTACCACTGAATAATCTTTCAGTGGTAGTCCCCTGACCAAATTGTTCTTAACTGAGTTATTTATCAATTTAAAATTGATATGCCCTAATCTTCTATGCCACTGAAAAGATTCATGAGAAGAAGCTTTTGATAAAAGACAGGTCACGATGGAAGATGATTCTTTTGATCCCATATTTAACAAATAGGTATCATTTCTCCTTTTAGCTCGCATGATCACCATCTCTTTAGGGATAGAGAACTCTGGTTTTAAGAACAGACATTCGTTGGCAAGGAACATCACAGGAATATTTTTATCACAGATTTATGATACACTGAGAAGATTGAACACCAATTCTGGAACATAGTTGACTTTCTCCAAAGTAAGGGATCCATTCGAGACATCTCCTTGGCCAATCATTTTTCCACCCTTCTTGTCTCCAGCAAAAGCAATGTAGCCACCATCAATTATTCTAAAATTTGTCAGCAGGTCCTTCAACCCAGTCATATGTCTGGAACATCCACTATCTACATGCCAATAACTATTTACAGCGGCCTGTGAATGTTCCTGACATTTGAAAACAAGCTATTAGGTTTTTGAAATGGGGACCCAAGTCATGGTGACCTTAGGTCTTTGAATTGTGGATCTTTTGTAGAAAATATCATTTACAAAATTTGTTAATCTACTTTTAAATGATTTATTCTGTCTACTACAACCAACTAGCTCTGGACACTGCTGGACGATATGATCATCTTTTCCACATCTAAAGCAATGAGATCTCAAACCTATCTTGGATCATTTAGATAAAGGCATTCTATCTAAACAAATCTCCTCTTCACAATCAGATAATCTAGAATCAGAATCACTATAAGAATCATAGGGTTCTTTTGACTTACCTGATGTGACTTTTATGTTTACTGATTCTGGTTCAGTGTTAACAATGTTAATTTCATTTGAAGAAGATGGTGATTCTTTATCCATAGGTTTAGAAATCCTGATTGGTGTAAAAGATGGGATTGGATGATAGAAGAATTTTTGAAAACAGTTTGTTTTTGTTTGACTTTCAGAGACATGACCTGAAAGTTGAGCTTCATCATTCATACACACATTAGCATCAAACGTAGAATTTAAAACATTCAAGTCATCACAAGTGTTTGAAATAGAACATCCTAAGTTACTATTACATGCCCCATAGTCTGAACCCAAAATAGTTCCACCAGACACGAAATGATTACTTAAGCTAATGTCTACAAAAGACTTCTTGGAATTAAAATTATGACTACTAGAGTTGCCAAGACCACTACTGCCACCATAATCATATCCTTCTAGCAACTCCTTAGAATTATCTCATCTAAACCTGCAATAGAGCTGTTAGTATCATTCTGTATAATCCCTTGTATCAATTCATTTGAAGGATGAGGAGTGGGCATAGGAGAATAACAGAAAGTACTAGGTGGAGGATATATCGATGCATCATTTTCATTACCCAAACCGGTCTTGATCCTTGCCCCCCTTTGTTTTTTGCATAATTCATTCCTTTTCATGCTCGAAAGTGACCACTGTTCTAATTTATTTTTAAGTTTTCTGACTTCAAATTCGGCAAGTGTGACTTGTTCAGTTAAATAGTTAACCTCACAGTTCTTTTCCAAAAGTGTCCTTTTTAAGTGTTCATTTTATTTCAAAGCTTCTCTTAATTTGACAAAATACTTTGACTCATTTTGTTTAAGCTCTTTGTTGGTTTTCTTTAATTCATTTTCATTCATTATAAGTAACCTGATAGCCTTATATATACCAACTAAACGGATTTTGCATGCGGAGGAACACATGTCTTCAACAATTTCATAAGGAAGACCCATTACCAGTTTTTCTGCCGTGAGAGCACGATCACATTGGCAATAAGGAGTGTTCCTTTTGTACTCCTCCACAGCTTCTTTCTTGGCTTCTTCAATCATTGACTCCATGTTTCGCTCCTCTTTTCCACCAGCTTCCTTTGCAGCAGATTCACAAACCAGTTTAACCTCTTCCTTAATAGCTTCACACACCAAACAAGTGTGAACCATATCTTCTTGAACCACAGCTTTCTGAACCACACCAGCACATCCTTAACTTTTTGATCTTGAATTACCTCAGATCCAACAGATTCACCATTGCCATCAACATCAATATAAGCTTCACCATAGAACACCTTGAAAGGATCAAAACAGTCAATGTACCCATCATCAAGAGCATGTTCCTCCACTATCTTAGCGATCAAGGCATGGTTGATTTCCTCCTTTGATTCCTCAATTTCTACACTCCAATCAAAGTTGGTCAATAGAGCATTTCTTTCTTGGGCTTAGCTTCTTCAACTTTGTCCGTGACTGGAACGGTTCTGGAGTTTCCAGAACTAAAAGGTTCGGTGACAATGGGAGAAGGACACTCTCTTTTGAAATCACCAAGCTGCTTACAGTTGAAACACCTGAGCTTAGATTTATCATATCCTAGAGCGTTGTTCTAACTCTGGTTTCCAAAATTTCTCCTGCCGGTTCTCTCCATAAACCTCCTAGCACGAAGAGTAAGCATGGCCATTTGCTACTGAATGTCGGTTTCTTCAAGATCATCAGGATCAACCTGATACATGTCTTCCACTGTCATACCACGTCCCTTCAATTCTCTAGCAATCAAAGCCTCATAACTGTGCACAAATAACCCAAACAGTGCCATAGTATCATGTGGAATTTGAGTAGAAACTAAGGCATTTGAACTTGACCCAGCATCCTTGGAACCACTACCAGAGTTGACATTGTTACCATACCCAAAGTTAGCAAAGCCACCATTACCATATAAACTCCCATAAGCTGCACTATAATAATAAGAGTTTGCAGCGGATGAAATCAATGCATCATTTTGAGGAGGGACATTGGGAGACATCATGGTCTGATTATACTCTCTTCTCTTCACATCAAGATCAAATGATTTTAACTTGTTGATAACATCCATCAACTTGTAATCAACAAAGTTCCTTTCTTGCTTGAGCAATTTGATTTGCAGACTCCACTGAGCAGGAAGAGAGTCTAACAGTTTACTAACTTGCTCATGATCGCCAAGCTGTTCATCATACTTCTTTAGGCTGCTCGAAACAGACAGAAAGCGGTTTGTTATATCAGTAAGTGTCTCATGCTTATATCCCACGAATGAGTTAAACTCCTTCTGAGCTTGAGCTTTATTGTCTTTCTTCAGATCTTCGTTCCCATCATAAAACTCACATAACGCATCATACAATGCCTTAGCGGTAGTATGTTCAGCAAACCTGTTATAAATATCCTGATGCAGACACAGAATCAAAGCTCCAAGAGCTTTCTTGTCCCGATCAAGCAACTTAATGTCAATCTCAGTATAAGTGCTAGTATCATGGTTCGGTGACGTAACAGATCTGACAGTTGTTGTTGGTATGTGATGTCCATTTATAATAGATTCCCACTGACCATGATCTATGTAGAAGAAGAAAGCCTTCAAGCAACGTTTCCAGTCCTCAAAATTCTCACCGTTGACAAGCCTCGGTGGCCTGTTTGGTTGAACACACTCCATATCAGTCACATTCACGATTGAAGTAGACATGATAAAATCAGAAATTGGATTCGCTGAAAATGACGCAGATTCGCTGATAGATTTGCTAGGTGAATCTATAGATTCGCTTGACAGACCAGCAACAGATTCGCTTGGCAGTGTGCACGAGAGAACAGGTTCGCTGAGCAAGTTCGCTCGGCAGAACAAGAACTTTCGTTCAAAAATAGGTTCAGCAGCAACTTCGCTTGCTTGCCAACCAAGAGCAGTGAACTTTCGTTCAAAAAAGGCTAGATTCGCTGACCAAAAATTAGCAAATACCAAAACTCAAATTTCCTTAGGTTTGCTGGATGAATCAGCTAGGTTCGCTGGATGAATAAGCTAGGTTCGCCGGGTTACGGGACAAACTTAGCCAGCAAGAAATCAACCAAAACTGGCTCAAAACACAACTAATTGATGAACAGTTTGTTTCTATAGCTTCCTAATACCAAAAACTACAAACCCCAAGCAATTTCCATATCAGAAACACGATGAACAAGTACAAAATGAATCAAAAAGAATTTTGCCTCAAAAAACCCCAAAAACAACCCAAAAATCAAACTATCAAGAGCACTAAGGCTCTGATACCATATTGTTGGTCCATAATGATCGATTCAACAGTGCAAATGATCACAAACACACACAAATCCCACTGATATTTATTGAACCATGACAGAATCTTGCTTAACAATCAAAGTGAAGATCAAACAAAGATTAATAGAGGATATGAAGCTACAATAATGAACAAATCAGCTCCTAGCACCTCTAGCCGTCACACACACACTTAGGGTTTGAGCAAAATGGCAAAACTCCCCTTAGAATGAGAAAACATTACAATATATAGACAGACTCTAGGTTCGCTGATAGATTCGCTGGACAGCGAATCTATCAGACCAAAATACCTAGCTTCGCCGGGCGCCCAACTAGGTTCGCCCGGTGACAACCCATACAGACTCCGGCAACATTCAAGCCACAACACACTATGAGTTCCGGGCGAACATGTAGGTTCACCCGTAGGTTCGCTAGAACAGAAACATAATAAATACATTTTAAATACAAAAACACCGACAGGCTAGTGAGTCCAACCTACACAAGTCATCAGTTAGCTGGGCATATGATGGAGAGAAAAAGATATATGTGATCAAGAGAAGGAATGGATAGATTGATTACCTAAAGAGCACTCAAGATTTTCATACATTAAGAGCTGCTGATTTATATGCTATGGGTAAAGTTCCATTTTTCAATGATAGCAATCATGGAGAAGCTGAACTGATGAAAAATAATTTCAAAATTTCAGAACCGCAAAATCAAAGGTGATTGATGACTCTTCCAGAATAGATGAAAACACCAAAGCTCCAATGAAGATTTGAGTTTATCAACATCCTAAGTACATAAAGAAAGTTCCAGTACATGCTCCCGTTCCTCCAAATTCGTTAAAGCAATTTATTTCTTGGAGTTGTGAAAAGGATTCAGGTCAGGCTGTGATCAAATGTGTTGATAAATCATACAGAATCATTGATGCAGCTGACTTAATGAAGTTTGGCAAAGACGACTTGAATAAGCTACTACATTGTCCTATCTCAGCTGACAAGTCAGTTTATTTTCTGTCTTGCCAGTACGTTTGGATGACAGATCGAATTCTGAGAAATAAGTGGTATGCATATTCCGGATCTTACAAGAAATCAAATGTGGATTTTGACTAAGATTGTTTCACCGAACCTAGGGGGAGATTGTAGAAGACTATAAAAGGTTCGGTAAAACAATTGAAGCTGAATAAAGATGATTTGCTCATGATCTGTCGTGCGAAATGGAGATGTCTCACGAATCCAAGATGTCGCACGAAAAGGGCATCTGTGCGACAAGCTTAGTCACACGAGAATCTATGTGATTAGTATAAATAGATTTGTTTTTCGTTTTTGTTAGGAGTTCTAAAGTTCTGAATTCTCACTTTTCGCATTGTAATCACTCGGTGCAGTTTGCACTACATTGTAATCATCAGATTATCAATTGAATCATTTTGATCTCTTGTTATTCTTCTTCCAATCTCAATTACATTCCGCTTCTTGGGAATTACTGAGTTTTACACCCTTAGTTGATGGTATCCCGAACGAAGGCCGATCTTGGAGAAATACGAGGCTCCTTGCAATTGATCAAACAAATCATCGATTCTGGGAAGAGGATATCGGTTCTTCACGGTCAATTTGTTCAGCTCGCGATAATCGGTGCACATACGGTACGACCCATCCTTCTTTTTGACAAATAATACCGGTGCTCCCCATGGTGAGTGACTCGGCTGAATGAAACCCTTCTCCAGTAGTTCCTGTAATTGACTAGATAACTCTTGCATTTCTGATGGTGCCAACCGATACGGTGCTTTTGCTACCGGCGTAGCTCCAGGAACCAACTCTATACGAAATTCCACTTGGCGTGGAGGTGGTAAATCGGACAAGTCGTCAGGGAATACATCCGTAAACATCGTCAGGGAATACATCTGTAAACATCGACGTGTCTTTACGGACAACTCGTACTACAGGAATATCTACCAACTTGTTGTTCTCTTCTTTCTTTTCCACTACAAGGGCCAAAAACACGTAACACTGCTTTCGTAAACATCGACGTGTCTTCATGAAAGAGATAAGCTTTAGGGTTCTCCCCGGTCGTTCTCCTTGAATCCTGAGTACCTCCCCGTCTGGCATGGGGATTCGTACTACTTTCTCCCGACAAACAATCTCAGCTCCGTGTTTCGACAACCAATCCATGCCCACAATCACATCGAAACTTCCCATCTCAAAAGGTATTAAGTCTATGTCGAAGGCATGGTTTTCCAATATCATGGAGCACTTTCTAATAATCTCATCGGCCTGTATAACTTTATCGTTGTCCATTTCTACAGAGAAGCTAGTTTCTAATCTACTAGGGTTCAAGTCAAGCATGTGAGCAAATTCAGAGGATATAAAACTGTTGTCTACTCCAGTATCAAACAATATATATATGAAGTGGTGATTGAGCAAGTATGTACCCGTAATGACATTCGGGTCCTGACGGGCGTCATTTGCTCCAATAACGAACGCACGTCCTCTGGCAGCATTTCCTTGAATCCCTTGGCCTTGATTACCAGCTATGGCCATCACTTGGGGTTGGTTGTTTCCTTGCTGATCCTGCGCCCGATTCAGTCTGGGGCACATATTTCGGTAGTGACCCGGGTTTCCACACTCATAACAGACCCTAGCATTCCCGGCGGGGTTAACCGTATTGACCGGTGCCACCAGGTTTGGCGCTACTCTATAGTCTTTCGGTAGATGCCCCGGGCATCTACAGTTCACAAACACCCAGCACTGCATCGCTGGGGATGATGATAGTTGCACCTGTCACATTTGGGGTGCGACCCAACATATTCCCTCTTGCTTGTGTCACTGCCACTAAATTCTTGGTTGTCTTGGCCCTTTTGTCGAATTTCCCGGTACTCAACCTGCTCGTTTCCCCAACATCTTTTCTTTTCTCTGCCCCTCTTCCTAAGACCCCTATTCTCACTATCTCATCTGTTAACGTACCAGCTTTCAGAATTTCACTCTGAATAGTAAGTGGGGCTGCTGCTGTTACCATTGCCTGGATTTAAGGCACAAGTCCCCAGATGTACCTCTCGATCCTCTTGGATTCCGGAGTGACGAGATGTGGAACCAGTCTTGCCAGCTCATGGAAACGATCAGTGTAAGCTGCATGCCCAGCTCCTACCATAGCATGGTTCTAGAACTCCTGCTCCAACTTCTGCATCTCATTGAGTGGGCAGTATTCTTTAGTGGATCAATGCTTTGAACTCATCCCAAGTCATCTGCATTGCTGATTCTCTTCCCCTTGCTTGAATCTGTGTGTTCCACTAAGTTAGGGATTTGCCCTGTAGTGAACATGTGGCATACTTAATCTTCTGACTGTCGAGGCATTCGCTGATATCAATGACGGACTCCATCTTCTCAAGCCACCTTGTTGAGCTATCGCTCCACCTTTTCCATCAAATTCTTTCGGTTTACAGGCCACAAATTTCTTGTAAGAACATCCTCGCCTGGTATTAACAATCCCAGCTTCATTACCAGTTGTTCCACCATTCGTAGTATCTTCCCCCATTCCTTGGTTATGCTCATTGTTAGTATCATTATCCCCGTGGAGATTATGATTCAGAAGAGTGTCGCTCACTTGAGTCACTATCATTGGAATCAGTAGGGCTAGCTGCTGAGCAATCATAGCAGCTATATCAGGGTTTTCAGTTCCCTGATTATTGCCAGCGGGACCACCACCCGTTCTTGGTGGCCTACCTCTATCTCTGCCTTGTGGGGTCTCACCTTCGTGATTTGTACTGCGGGTGACTCTTCGAGGCGGCATCTTCTAATCATAAAAGGAGTAAACATGTAAACTTTAGTCACTTTAATATACATATTTAATTCTGCTTATCAAGTTCTAACATTTCATGCTCCAGTCAATCAAGATCATCATGTAGCCCAGTTCAAACACATTCCTGGTATATCGTTGATGCTTATATATAGGGTTCCCTGCAGCGTTCCCACCACATCCACGATATACCGAGAACGATGCTTAAACTGGTTACATGACATCCGATTTTCCTTAACATCATCCCAATGAACAATGTAATGTATGTGTAGAGAGTATCATCACTTTTCTACAACTCTTTGAAGTCCACTTTCATTCTATGCATTTGGATATTTCCATAGTTACTGAAATGCTAAGTAGAGAAATGTTTCATGGAGAAGAAGATCAATATCATAATTGAAATCCCATGAAGGCTCTAAGTAGAATAGGACTTAAGTGATAGAAGAGGTTATGAATATTTTATCATTGTTAACTAAGTCTTACTAGAATTATGATTCTAGTGTCCTAAGGTATAGAATAGACATCTTGTACTAACTATGATCGTTACCTCATGGTAAGATTTGCAAGGTTTCACATGCACTGCAAATTGCAATTACGTGTGCACCCGTAATGGTAATTTGCCTTGCATGGTCACCCTTAGCCTTACCTACCCAAGCTAACATCACAGTATCAACACCATTCATAGTGCACAGATCGTGTAAGTTCTCATGTCTATGTTCAGTAGTATCCCAATAGTAGTCCATCAAACAAATAGAATCCAAGCACATAAGATCAATTAGTCTAATAAAAGTTGCCTATCCCTTCTTCTTTCAGGACCTCAGGCATAACTATCTCTAGATCGGACTCAATATCCGAGATCAACGCTTTGCGTGATATGTGGAGATCCCTTCAGGTTGGGTATCTCAACCTAATAGTATAATGCGGTGCGCATGGGAATGGAAGATTCCAATAGAAGGAATCCCGTGAGGAAGGAGTAAGAGTAATAGTGCCTCCCTCAGGATGGTCAGATAACATGACATAGAGACAAAGAGCAAGTATAGAGATAAAGATCAAGTATAGAGGAACATACATGTACTATCAGATGCAAGCCAATCCTAGCATGCATTCTACATGAAGGTTCCTAGGTTATAGTCTAGGTCAAGTGATTTGCCTAATTCTCTATAACCAATGGCTATGATACCAGTCTGTCACACCCCCGCTGAGAGCAGAAACACGGGGATGTAACGAGACGGGATCGTCATAACACATTGTTAACAATGGAGATTAAATGTATTTAATTGATGATAAAGCGTGTCATGACGACACCCGACACAAATGGAGACTTGTGTCGTGTTGAGTTAATATTCATGACAACATAGCCATAAGCATAACTTGTAAATGATTCACATAACCAAAAATAATATCATTGTAATGTAATTCCCACAACCCGGGAACAAGTATCAAAAGTATGAAGATTGTTTAATAGACTATAACAACGGTTCAAAATGAATGTTTGTCAAGTATGTTTAGTCTCAAAAATGCATCCTAGGGTCTCCACTAAGGCAGCACTCCTAGATCTTCAATTAGCATTGTCACCTGAAAAGATATGCTCAGAACGGTCAACAAAATTGTTAGTGAGCTAGCAGGTTTAAATAGTAAATAAGTAATTAATGCTGTATAGTAATTGTTGTGGAATATTGTGCATACAGTTATAAGTAAGCAAAATCACATAACCATGAGCTTTACAACCAAACCTAACGACGTGTACATAACAATTTGTCGGAATATATTCACCCAAGGGCCCGTTCCTGGCCATCGTTGGTACTAACTAGTATACGAACATGCATGGGTGGGGGTGTCAACCCAGTAGTACTACTAATACCTATCCGTCAGTTCCAACACCAGAATTAAATGATTGTAAAGAAAGTACCACATAGCGACTCATGTATGTATCAGATAAGTACTCACAACACAGTATCATGTTGATTCCAAGTATGTAAAATTATATGTAAATTGTACAACATAAGAAAGTGGGTGAGCATACTTTTCCCCCATGTTTGTAAATGATTGAAATATTGTATAAGCATAAAAAGAGGCCATGAAACTCACTTGTTAAGTGGTAAGTATGGATGATCAAAGTTTCCAAATGTTGTATGTAGTAAATGGTCAAACACCTATTGACAGTTATTGTCAAGCATTAATGATATGTATGAAGCATATCATAACGTTTGATTGGTTCGGGTTGTATTGGTTCGGTCGCGTGTAACACACAAAACAGACATAAGTATTAGATCTTATGTAGATCCAAATACTAGAAATCGTTGCCATTGCCGATGATATTTGTGTAAAAGTGTCATTGTTATTAGAGAAATACTTAGCAATTATTAGCATTGCAAATCGATTATTGATAATCGTAAATTGTTATGTTGATTTGATTGGCGATAATATTAGTAAGCTTGATAGTTTTAATTTAAGTATTGCCATTGGCAACAGTAACCGTGTCGGTGTCACCTTAACATCACACGACATACACACACCACACACATAAGTAGGAAATGCACATACACATAACCTCAGTCGCATATCAGGACCAGACACATGACTCAACAGTCCATTCGCACAAATCAACCTTCATTCGTATGAATCAGCTTCATTCGTACGACTGAACCTCCATTCATGCGATTCGGCCTTCAGTCGTACCACACAACACTCAATCGCACGCATTCATCCGCATAGACTCAATCTCACGACACAGACAGTTGCATGAATCAATCGCACGACTCACCCAGTCGCATGACTCAGTCGCACGACACACACACAGTCGCATGACTCAATCGCACGACACACCCAGTCGCACGGTTCAGTCGCACGGCAAACCCCGTCGCGTGGACAGCAGAATCGCGACTGCAAAAGTGCAGAGCAGCCTTCGGCTGCTCCGTGCACGGGTTTTACATCTCAAGGACTTCCGGAAACACATTTCAAACATGTACAAACAAGAAGAACGCTCAGAAAGGCAACACATGCACCCACGCGACCTCATGTGCTCGGGTTGGCCCCGAGTAACCCAAATGACGGGTTTGTTAGAAGATAAAACCAAAGCTTACTTCTTAAACTTTCTGAAAAACATAGCGGATATAAGTTTTGAAACATGATTATAAAACTGAAAAATCATGTTCTCTAGGTGACAAATATATGTATAAAACAAACTCATATAACAAAGGATCATATTATGTGAATAAGCAAGCTATGTAAGCATAAGAAACAACATAATACGACAACCACAAAGGGCTGCCAAACTACCTTCCAGCAGCCTCCAAATTCGCCCAAGGCTCCAAGAGAGGGACCCCTCAAGCTTGTATACCCCAAGCTAACTTGCAATCAACTTCTTGCTAGGTAGATTGCAAAAAAAAAAACGCCCAAAAGTGCTCTTCTTCTTGCTTCAGCCGAAAACCCAAAAGGAGAAGAAGTAGAGAGAGTTTTTCATGCAAAAAAATAGAGAAGTGGGTATTGGGTTTTGCAACTATAACACTCTTTCATAAAGAGTGTGTAGTTAATCAATAGAAGACTTCAAAGGCCATTGGCCCTTAGGGGTGGCCGAATTTGAAGTGAGAAAGGGGTTTCCCCCCAAATTTAATGCCTTTTAAGGTCATTTCATATTAAAATCTAGAGCCCAACATTTCATTTAAATTGTGGTTAGGTGACCTTTATCCCACGATTTAAATTAATAAGGTGGTCAACGATTGACGATTGCAACTATTTGCAACTTCTAGAGATATGGAATCGACTTGAAACATCATATGTAAAGTCGGCATGTTAATCCCATCAACACTATTTGGAAACCACATCGTGGGTGATGCATTTGACATGGTTTGCAAATCAAGACACCATACTTACACCCATGTGTGAGTTTGCCAAAATAAGTGGTTAGGTGACCTTTATCCCACAATTAAGGCATTCTCACCTCAAATCACAATTTCCCACAAAATGGTTAGGTGACCTTTATCCCACTAAGAGTTCCTAAGTGACTTAAGTGTGGTGTAAAAGGACTGTGTTGATCTCGTTTTAAAATATTTAGAGATATCATAATTCTAGTTTAGAAAACTCTATGTACTTGTATTTGCATGCTTTCAAATACAAGATAACCTATGGTCCTTTGATTAAAACCTATTTTAATCTTTAAAATCATTAAATCATTTTAATAACCTTTTATTACCTTTTAATGATTAAGAACCATTTAGTTAGTTTGTTTTGATCATGGATAGGATTGTTAAAGCAAATATCACATACATGCCATCAACCACAATAATATAAACAAAACAACATAGCATATGTGCATAACCATAGCATCTAAAGTGGTCCACACTTGTTTGCAATCACAAGTGTGGTCCATAGGGCATTGCTAAGGGTCATAACAAAACACATAGAAAGCTTCCAAAAGCCTCCCACTTGAAACCGCATCCAAAATGCTCCATGTTTCTCTTATGTCTTTCCTTTGTGCTTCCATCGCGTACGTCTTCCAATTACAAGATATAAAGTCCTTATACAAGATATCAAGTAAAATGAAAATGCACCTAATCTATTTATTACAAACCAATAATAAATAAATTACATTTTTAAACAAAGCACAAATAAATTAATATACAACCCGATTGAATAAACAAAAAACAGCCATTGCATACATCCAAACAACACAAGGCCAAAAGCTAGGTTATGCACTAACTAAAATTCCATCATATCATCCAAATATAACAAAGAATCCCCACTAAAACCCATGAGATTTCAGCCAACATAAACTGAAATTTTGGGTTTTAAACATTGTCCAAACAATATACATATCATCATACATGTCTTTCAAGGTTTAATCACAAGCATGTGTGATATAACCTTGAAAATTTGGGGATTCAACATACAAGAACATTTCAGCCCTTAAAAGGGTTATAAAAACCCATAAAACAAATTTTAAAGGACACTAACAAGCAAGCTATCCACATAACCGGCTCTAATGCCAATGACGGGTTTGTTAGAAGATAATATCAAAGTTTAACTTCTTAAACTTTCTGAAAAACGCAGCGGATATAAGTTTTGAAACATGATTATAAAACTGAAAAATCATGTTCTCTAGGTGATAAATATATATATAAAACAAACCCATATAACAAAGGATCATATTATGTGAATAAGCAAGCTATGTAAGCATAAGAAACAACATAATATGACAACCACAAAGGGCTGCCAAACTACCTTCCAGCAGCCTCCAAAAGTCGAAGGAAAGAAGAGGATTAATGCTCAAAATTTGGCCAAGGCTCCAAGAGAGGGACCCCTCAAGCTTGTATACCTCAAGTTAACTTGCAATCAACTTCTTGCTAGGTAGATTGCACCAAGAAAAACGCCCAAAAGTGCTCTTCTTCTTGCTTCAGCTGAAAACCCAAAAGGAGAAGAAGTAGAGAGAGTTTTTCATGCAAAAAGATGGAGAAGTGGGTATTGGGTTTTGCAACTACAACACTCTTTCATAAAGAGTGTGTAGTTAATCAATAGAAGACTTCAAAGGCCATTGGCCCTTAGGGGTGGCCGAATTTGAAGTGAGAAAGGGTTTCCCCCCAAAACTCATCTTCCATAACACATTAAACAAGTCACTCACTAGGACTTATTTAATTTATATGACATGCATCATCTTAATTAAACAAATTTAATTAAAGGATACTAACATATTATTAGTGTTATTTAAACCCTTTTAAATAACAAAATTAATAATAAAACCCATCAACAAATTATCCTTATAATTTGTTCCATCTCAAATGCCTTTGTTTAGAAAACCCTTTTTCTAAACATGGTGCGGTTATTCAATTGCATGACCCCATCATCAATTAAATAATTCTTGGTGATTGCAAAGCTTGTTATTATCATAACGTACTAACCGCATCAATATTCTATGTGTCTTGGGCATATAAAATCCAACACCGAAACCCTAAAAACGCAGAAGTAAACAAGCAAGAAAAGGGACGACCAAGGTCTTCTACCTACAAGAAAGGAGTAGTCTCAGCTGTAGCCGAGGCTTTGCTGGTGAAAACATGAAGAAAACAGGGCGGTTTGGTGCAAGGAGGAGGAAGAAAATGGAAGAAGAAGAAGATGAAGAAGAAGATGAAATGTGGTGGCTAGGGCTGGTAAAGGGGGTTTATATACCCAGCCCTAGTTTGGAAAAATGTCATGTTTGGTCCCTACACTTAGCCCCCGAGTTTCCCAAATTGTTTCGGTTATAATCGACTTAAATCGGCTGGTTATATTCATGATAAAAAGGTAATTAATGATATTTGTAGCTTAATAATGGTTTTATTAGTAGCCATAATAATATATAAAAATGGTACACTTAACTCTAACGATGAGGACAATTATAAAGGTTTTAAGGATATAACACTCACGATGAGAATGCAAGTGTAAAAGATGATAAAGTGGGTATAACATTCACACAAATAGTTTATAAAGGTGAGGAATGAACGTTCCAAGAAAAGTTAACAGAAACACGTTAATTGACGGACCTTTTGGTGATGGATGTCACAGTTCAATCGTACGATTGAATCAGGTGGTCACAATCTATTCAAATTCAATTGTTATTTCTACTGAACGGATCTAATGTATATGTTTCCTGTGTTGTAGCAACATGGCTGAGAGATGGACGATGAGCACCAAGCCTAACATTTGTGCTCATGTTGTTGCTACTTATCGGAACGCTTCTGAGTTCACGGGATTATTGCCTTTCTACGTAGATCGAGGATCTACAAGGCCATCTCCACTCCCTACACACCATACAGATCTATTCAGCAGGCATTCTAGGAGAATGCCTCAGCCAACCGATCAGTTGAGCCTTACTGTATCCGGAGCTCTGTCTTTGGACAAGATATAGAGATTGAGGAAGACGACCTGCGCAGGGTCTTGGATCTGGGTAAGGACGGAGCCTACCCAACCAAGCTGCATCCCCTAACGGTTCGGGGATGCTTCTTAAGGATCAAGTACGCCGGCGACATCAATGCTGGCATGCTAAACAAGAACAACATGTGCCCCCAGTTTAAGTATCTGGCACACATGATCCTTAAGTGCATTGCCTCCAAGCGTAGAGGATTCGACGAGATGTCTAACCAAATCCAGAACGCATATGTTGTGCTGGTACTGAACCATCCGTACAGTTTCTCCCGTATGTTCTTCACGTACTTGACAGAGAACATAGAGGCCAAGGGCAAGGAAGGCTTTTGTATGTATCCGAGATTCTTACAGATGATTATAGATGAGAAGCTTCCTGAGTTGCCTAAGGAGAAGGACGATGCGGTGATTTTGGAGGTGATGGATGACACCACGTTAGGTCGGATGAAGTTATATTGGGGGAAGCAGGTGAATCCCCTGGTTAGGAGACTTTTTGGCCATCTGGCCAATGAGGATTACGTGGCGCCCTCTCTTAAGAAGTGGGGTCACGATGACAGTGACTCGGACGTTGAGCCCATAGTGGTTCCTACTGACGACGACGACGATGATGACGACCATGACGATGGTCAGGATGGTGGAGATGCTGGGCCCAGTTTAACACGGGCCATAGACATGTCTATTATATCTTGTTGGACCAAAAGAACCAATGAGCCAGATCAGAAAAACCTTTAAGTCCCACAGACATCATAACAACTGAAGAAGACTACATCAGCTAAAGACAAAGTCTGAAGACAAGTACTGAAGACAAAGTCTGAAGACAAGTACTGAAGACAAGTACTGAAGACAAAGTCTGAAGACAAGTACTGAAGACAAAGTCTGAAGACAAGTACTGAAGACAAGTATTGAAGACAAAGTCTGAAGACAAGTACTGAAGACAAAGTCTAAAGACATCAGCTGAAGACAAAGTCTGAAGACCAAGTCTTCAGAGGTTGTCACAACAGCTGAAGTAGTACTCTTCAGTAGTTGTGATGGTTTACTTTTCAGTAGTTGTCTTTAACAGTTCAGTAGTTTGTAATTAGTAGTTTAGTAGTTTGTTTTCAGTAGTTGTAGTATTATTAATACTTAGCTTCTATTGTAAGAAGATGTCCTCAGCTGTTGTGGACATCTTCAGTAGTTTTAGTTATTTTCAGTTGTTTATGTAAAACGGTTAGATGTCACTATCAGGTGACATCTGCTGACGTCACCTTACCTCTATAAAAAGAAGGTTGACCTAATTTGTAATCACCGAAGCTTGTGTATGAATGAAAACATTCTCTTTTGCAGAAAACTTTCTCTCTTTATAACAATACTGTTTCATTGAATATCCTTTGTGTTTTTGCTTAGATTTCGTCTAATTCTTTATACTATTCCGCTGCAAATCCTAACCTAATTGATCAAACTAGATTAGAGATCCCTTCAAATAGTAGTGCTTTTGCTCCCGGTGGATCTGAGTAGGCTGCTATCGGCCGGGACTTCTTGGTTGACGAGGAAGAAGAGGAGTCTGATGAGGAGCCTCTGACAAGGACTGTCGGTAGCCGAGTCGTGGCTACCGAAAGGGGAAAAGAGGCGGTTTAAGGACGCCAGGCTAGTTCAGATGGTGGTGATGCTGATATCACTGATCCTACTTATACACCCGACCAGCCCATTAGCCCAAGGGGAGCCCAGATTGCCCAGGAGGAGCCTAGATTGCCAAGGGCTCGAGGAGGAAGAGAATGGGCTAGCCTCATGGCAAGAAGGGCAAGAGACGTGGTGTGACGCCCTAAACCCGGCAGGGTACCGGAGGCACGTCACGCAGTTGGATTAATATTTTAAACACAAATCAGAGCTTTATATTTACAGCGGAAGACTTTAAACACTAATATATATATATTAACCTAACTTTTTAAAACATTTTACATATGATTGTATTTAATTATACATCGTCCTATTTACATTATTAACAAGCCCTAAATCCTATGCCAGCAGTTGCTCCGGGATAGCGTCCCCATCATCTCATACTTGCTTTCCTCTATTATTAGAGGATCCCTCCTTACATTGCACACACAACATACTCAAAATATCAGATAAACTGGTGAGTTCTAATTTTCATTAAAACATTAACAACATTTTCACACACACACCACAACTATGTTTTTATTGGCAATATTATAAATTCAACTTTTATCATTATTCTGTCCCACTAGACCTGTCCCATCGAACGTCGATTGCCCACATCTAGCAACTACCAGTTTCTCATACTCAGTAATGTCGGTTGCCCACATCTAGCAACTACCGGTTACTATACCCAGAAACATCGGTTGCCCACATCCAGCAACTACCAGTTTCTCATACTCAGTAACGTCGGTTGCCCACATCTAGCAACTACCGGTTACTATACCCAGAGACGTCGGTTGCCCACATCTAGCAACTACCAGTCTCCCATACCCAGTAACGGCGGTTTCCCACATCCAGCAACTACCGGTTACTATCTCTCATCCAGTAGGATGCCAATTAATCATCTAGGGTCGTCACCACAAAATGTTCACAAAGCTGAGTGATCGTCATCACTCCTATCAAACTGTACAGTTTCACACCCAGGCATCTTACCCTAACTGGCCTGTTGAGATTTATATCATATTACCATTTCAAAAACATTTCTTTTACTTATTGCCAATATTATCACATTCACTTTCACCCCACACATTCTTTCTTTTATTACCAGTTTTTAGCATATTTTCATTAATCATTACACCCCATCTGACCCATTGGAATCATTACCATCACGTAATGATTAACATTGCTCAGATGACTATCTTTTACACTCTACATAACCCATTGCAATCATTACTATCATGTAATGATTAACAATGTTCAGGTAATCATTTATTACCCCCACTTTCCCTCTAACAGCTTTACAATTGTTAGAAACACATCACATTACTATCACAAATCTGGTACTAAAACATTTAGTTCATTTATCATTATATGTGTGCTAGCCCGAATGTTAAAACCAAACATTTGAAAAGGGCTTAGAACTCACCTTATCAAATTCCTCACCACAGTCTACACAATCCACGTACACAAGGTAACTAGTCCTTCCTCTAATCAAGGTATATCTAAAGCAATAAACTCTGATTCAGTAAACTTATTCTCAAGCACGGCCCTCATGCGATTGAACACTTATGCGAATGAGCAATCATGCTACTGGACCTATGCGAACGAACCATGCGACTTAACCTTCAGTCGTACGACTAACCGTTCATTCGCATTCTCATTCGTATCCAGTGTTCACTCGTCTTCATTCGGCCTTCTAACCAGGCGACTGAGTTCCAACCGCACGACTGAACCTCCATTCGCACTTAGTCACCCGACTAGACTTTCATTCGTGCGATTGAGCCATGCGATTGAGCCCATTCGCCTGAAACAACTCAGCAGCTGTGTTCTTGATGTTTTTGATCCCAAACTTACTCAAAATTTGAGTTTCAACCATCCAAATCATACCATATTCAAAACAGATCCTATACACATCGTTTACAATGGTTTCAAACCATTATTTCATCTAAACTTTACAAAAACTTAGATTTGAATTTTTGGATTTTAAATTTAGAAATGAACCAGACCAATTTACTAATTTAAACAGGTTATTGGATCAAATTCAACCATACACACAGCTTATAACATCTCCGGATTAATCCGTGATGTTCAAAACTTACCAAAACGGAGTTTCGCCTAATCAATTTCGTGAGAACAGGGTTTTGGGTGTGAAGGGGACAAGAAAACAGAATAGGTGCAGATAGAAATCTGCCCTTGAACCCCTGCACCGCCCTACTTATCCATACACTTCAACTTAACCGCCTCACTTTCTGTCGCACGATTGAACCATTCGCATGACTGAATCGTGCGAATGAAGCTCATGCTCCTACCATTCGTACGACTTAGCCTCAATCGCACATAAGGAATGCGACTGAAGTTCATTCGCATACAAGTCATGCGGCTGAATACTTGAACAATCAAACAAACTCAACTTAGTTAATTAATCATAACTATAATATAATTTACAAGTCCGGATTTAGAAACCGGATGTTATAACTCTCCCCCCCCTTAAATAGGTTTCGTCCTCGAAACTAACTATTCAAACAACTGGGGATAATCTCTCTTCATCTCCTCTTCTGACTCCCAAGTGAAATCAGACCCCTTTCTATTCGACCACTGCACTTTGACTAACTCAATAGTTTTATTCCTTAGCCTTTTCACCTTTATGTCTACTATAGCAGTAGGTTTCTCAACATAGTTGAACTTATCATCCACCTCTATATCATCCAAAGGTACATAAGCATTCTCATCAGCCAAACACTTGCGCAAGTGTGATACATGAAAGGTTGGGTGAATTTCTTGCAACTGATCGGGTAATTCTAGTTTATAGGCCACTTCCCCAATCCGTTCTATAATGCTAAATGGTCCAATAAAATGAGGACTTAACTTTCCCTTCTTTCTGAATCTGATAATTCCCTTCCAAGGAGATACCTTCAACATAACTCTATCTCCTACTTCAAACTCTATACGCCTTCGCCTTTTATCTTCATAAGACTTCTGTTGATCTTGAGCCGCTTTAAACCGAGCTTTGATCTGATCCAGTTTCTCATTCGTAGCCTGTACAATTTCCAAACTGCCCAACTCTTTCTGCCCAACTTCTCCCCAACATATGGGTCTTCTACACTTCCTGCCATATAACATCTCGTATCGGGCTCTCCTAATCGTAGAATGATAACTGTTATTATAGGAGAATTCAACTAATGGAAAATGACTATCCCAGCTACCACCGAAATCTATAACACAAGCTCGTAACATGTCTTCAATTGTTTGGATAGTCCTTTCAGTCAACCCATCAGTTTCTGGGTGAAAAGATGTGCTGTGTAACAGACGAGTAGCCATATCTTCATGAAACTTTCTCCAAAACCTCGAAGTAAAACGTGTATCTCTATCTGACACAATAAACAACGGTACTCCATGACGAGCAATAATTTCTCGGATAAATAGTTCTGCTAACTTCTCAGAGTTATACGTCTCCTTGATTGGTAAGAAATGTCCACTACGTGTCAATCTATCCACTATGACCCAAATGGTATCATAACCTTTAGCTGTACGCGGAAGCTTGGTTATGAAATCCATTGTCAATTCTTCCCACTTCCATTTCGGGATTTCTAAAGGTTGAAGCTTACCATATGGTTTCTGATGCTCAGCTTTGACCTGAAGGCACGTCAAACACCTATTTACGTACTGCATCACATTAAACTTCATACCGGGCCACCAATATTCTTGTTTCAAATCTTTGTACATCTTAGTAGCACCAGGATGTATCGAATATCTGGACTTATGAGCTTCATCTAACACCAATTCCCTCATCTTAATCGGAACCCATATACAACCATATTTTATCTTAACCCCAAAACTATTTTCTTCCAGATCCTTTGTTTGACCCTTCATTCGTTCCTGCTTCACATTCTCTTCTTTGAATGCTTCTATTTGAGCTTCTCGTAACTGGTGCATAAAATCTGGGGTTATTACTAGCTTATATGATTTAACTCGGATCGGAGGTTGTTCATTCTTTCTACTTAACGCGTCAGCAACCACATTTGCTTTACCAGGATGGTAAAGTATTTCACAATCATAATCTTTCACCAATTCTAACCATCTCCGCTGGCGCATGTTCAACTCCTTCTGATCAAAGAAATACTTCAAACTCTTATGATCCGTGTAAATCGTACATTTTGTCCCATATAAATAATGCCTCCATATCTTCAAGGCAAATACCACTGTTGCCAGTTCTAGATCATGCGTCGGATAATTCTTTTCATGTTCTTTCAATTGTCTGGAAGCATAAGCTATCACTCGTCCCCTCTACATCAATACACAGCCTAAACCTTGATACGAAGCATCTGAATAAATCACTAAATCCTCATTTCCATCTGGCAACGACAGCACTGGTGATTGGGTTAATTTCTGTTTCAGTTCTTGAAATGCATTTTCTTGTTCTGGTCCCCAAACATATTCTTCATTTTTCCTCGTCAGTTTTGTTAATGGGGACGCGATTTTGGCAAAATCTTGAATAAATCTTCTATAATAACCAGCCAGACCCAAGAAACTGCGGTCTTCAGATGGCGTCTTTGGAGGACTCCACTTCACTATTGTTTCACTCTTAGTAGGGTGTACTAAAATACCTTCTGCATTAATCACATGCCCTAAAAACTGTACCTCCCGTAACCAAAACTCACACTTAGAAAATTTTGCATAAAGCCTTTCTTTTCTCAATCTTTCCAACACTTCACGAAGATAGCAAGCGTGACCTCCCTCATTCTTCGAGTAGATCAGTATATCATCAATAAACACAATTACTGATCGATCTAACATTGGCTTGCACACCCTATTCATCAAATCCATAAAAGCAGCAGGGGCATTCGTCAACCCAAAAGACATAACCAAAAATTCATAATGACCATAACGTGTGCGAAACGCTGTCTTTGGTATATCTTCTTCCTTGACATTCAACTGATGATATCCCGAACGAAGGTCTATCTTAGAAAACCAACTGGCTCCCTGTAGCTGATCAAACAAATCATCTATTCGTGGGAGTGGATACTTATTCTTTATTGTCATCTTGTTTAATTCTCTGTAATCAATACACATATGCATACTCCCATCTTTCTTCTTCACAAACAATACTGGAGCACCCCACGGGGAAGAACTGGGTCTAATGAAACCCCTTTCCAGCAAGTCTTCAGTCTGTTTCATTAACTCCTTCAATTCCGATGGAGCTAATCTATAAGGTGGCTTAGCAACTGGCTTAGCACCCGGAACCAAATCAATTTTAAACTCAACTTCACGATCTGGAGGAATACCCGGTAATTCCTCTGGAAACACATCTACAAAATGTCTAACCACAAGAATGTCTTCTATCCTTCTTACAGGCTTTTGCGAATCAATCACATATGTCAAATAGGATACACACCCGCGGCTCATTAACTTATCAGCTTTTATCATAGATATTATTGTCACAGTTGACTCCTCCCTATCACCATATACATTAATCGATTTCCCATCTGGTGCTCTTAATTGAATTAACTTCTTATTACATACAATATGGGCTTCATGGTTTGCCAACCAATCCATACCCAAAACTACATCAAATCCTCCTAACACCATAGGACATAGTTTAACAGGTAATTTATATCCGTCAAATTCAATATAACAACCATCAATCATACTACTAATCATCACAGATCTATCATTAGCAGTTTCAACTACAAAAGCTACCTCTAATGGTCGAACTTCACATGCAAGCATAGGGCAAAAATCAATAGATACAAAACTTCCACTCATACCAGAATCAAATAACACATTAGCTGGAATTCCATTTACTAGAAACGTACCTGAAACTACATCTGGCAACGCTTTAGCCTCGCTAGCTGACATAGAATATGCTCGCCCCTTAGCCACACTCGACCCTTCTCCTGACCCTTTCATCGATCTAACCGGCTCAGGCTTTCTAACGGTTAATCTTGGACATTCACTACGAATATGCCCCGTTTCTCCACACTCATAACATCTACGAGGGCTTTCATAACATTCATTAGCATAATGTCCTAACCTTCCACATTTAAAACAAGTTCTATTACCAATCATGCATTCACCCTGGTGTAGCCTACCACATTTCCAGCAACGTGGCAGCTCATTTCTGACATTCCTCGGAAATTAGCCCCTTCCAAACCTGCTTTTCTTTTGAAAACTTGGATTTTCAAATCTTCTCTGCACTACAGGTTCTTCTCGCCTCCTTTTACCCCATCAGGAGCAACATTATTACCATAAATTTCTTGATACATATCTGCAGCTAAGTTTACCGTCAACTGGTAACTAGTCGGAGCAGATGATCTAACCAACTTCCTAACCTCCTGAGGTAACCCTGTGTATACCTCAAAATTTTCTTCTCTTCAGGAACCACCAAATGAGGCACCAACCGCGCCATCTCCTCAAACTTAGACGTGTATTCCCTATGAGACATATTACCCGCCTGAAACTGCAGGAAACTCATTTCTATTCGATCCATCTCGCCTTTCGGAGAAAACTTATCCGATACTAACTTTCTGAATTCAGGCCATAACATTTTGTCAGTAGCCTCCTCGCCTAACGTCTGGATAATCGTATCCCACCAATACAGAGCCTCACCTACAAACGAGTGGGCTGCAAACTTTACCTTCTGATCCTCCCTACACTCACTCAACTTGATCACGGCTTCCATTTCTTGAAGCCATTTATAAGTGGCTACCACATCCATAGCCTCAGAAAATTGTGGAGGATTACACTCTTTAAACTGACTATATGTAACTCCCTTTTTCTCACTAGATCCCTCAGCTTTATCAACATTCCTACTTTCATCAGGTCTAGCTGCATTCAAGGCTTTACGAACCTCCTCAGCAATTGCATCACGGAATTGCTGCCTCGTCATACTAAGCACCTCGGTGCTCTCATCAACATTTCTTTCTGAGGTTCCACCTTGCATTCTTTCACTCTCCCTATCAGCCATAACTTATTAAAACGAGATCGGGATTATTTGGTACTCGCATTTAAGTATATAACCAGAATACTAATAGTAAAGTAAATTATTAATAATGTTGGCCAAGTACTATTAATTGTTTACTTTACTTTTACTATTCTCGTTATTCCTTCTCATGATAGTCCCATCACCTTCTCTTATTTTAATAAACTATTCTATCTAGCTATCCCTGCTGGCATATCTATTTTCTAGTTAAAGTCTAGTTATTATAACACTAGATCCCTTTAACCTCTGCTCTGATACCAACCTGTGACGCCCTAAACCCGGCAGGGCACCGGAGGCACGTCACGCAGTTGGATTAATATTTTAAACACAAATCAGAGCTTTCTATTTACAGCGGAAGACTTTAAACACTAATATATATATATTAACCAACTTTTTAAAACATTTTACATATGATTGTATTTAATTATACATCGTCCTATTTACATTATTAACAAGCCCTAAATCCTATGCCAGCAGTTGCTCCGGGATAGCGTCCCCATCATCTCATACTTGCTTTCCTCTATTATTAGAGGATCCCTCCTTACCTAGCACACACAACATACTCAAAATATCAGATAAACTGGTGAGTTCTAATTTTCATTAAAACATTAACAACATTTTCACACACACCACAGCTATGTTTTTATTGGCAATATTATAAATTCAACTTTTATCATTATTCTGTCCCACTAGACCTGTCCCATCGAACGTCGGTTGCCCACATCTAGCAACTACCAGTTTGTCATACTCAGTAACGTCGGTTGCCCACATCTAGCAACTACCGGTTACTATACCCAGAAACATCGGTTGCCCACATCCAGCAACTACCAGTTTCTCATACTCAGTAACGTCGGTTGCCCACATCTAGAAACTACCGGTTACTATACCCAGAGACGTCGGTTGCCCACATCTAGCAACTACCAGTTTCCCATACCCAGTAACGGCGGTTGCCCACATCCAGCAACTACCGGTTACTATCTCTCATCCAGTAGGATGCCAATTAATCATCTAGGGTCGTCACCACAAGATGTTCACAAAGCTGAGTGATCATCATCACTCCTATCAAACTGTACAGTTTCACACCCAGGCATCTTACCCTAACTGGCCTGTTGAGATTTATATCATATTACCATTTCAAAAATATTTCTTTTACTTATTGCCAATATTATCACATTCACTTTCACCCCACACATTCTTTCTTTTAGTACCAGTTTTTAGCATATTTCCATTAATCATTACACCCCATCTGACCCATTGGAATCATTACCATCACGTAATGATTAACATTGCTCAGATGACTATCTTTACACTCTACCTGACCCATTGCAATCATTACTATCATGTAATGATTAACAATGTTCAGGTAATCAGTTATTACCCCCACTTTCCCTCTAACAGCTTTACAATTGTTAGAAACACATCACATTACAATCACAAATCTGGTACTAAAACTTTTAATTCATTTATCATTATATGTGTGCTAGCCCGAATGTTAAAACCAAATATTTGAAAAGGGCTTAAAACTCACCTTATCAATTTCCTCACCACAGTCAACACAATCCACGTGCACAAGGTAACTAGTCCTTCCTCTAATCAAGGTATATCTAAAGCAATAAACCCTGATTCAGTAAACTTATTCTCAAGCAGGGCCCTCATGCGATTGAACACTTATGCGAATGAGCAATCATGCGACTGGACCTATGCGAACGAACCATGCGACTGAACCTTCAGTCGTACGACTAACCGTTCATTCGCACGATTGAGTTCTCATTCGTATCCAGTGTTCACTCGTCGTCATTCGGCCTTCTAACCAGGCGACTGAGTTCCAACCGCACGACTGAACCTCCATTCGCACTTAGTCACCCGACTAGACTTTCATTCGTGCGATTGAGCCATGCGATTGAGCCCATTCGCCTGAAACAACTCAGCAGCTGTGTTCTTGACGTTTTTTATCCCAAACTTACTCAAAATTTGAGTTTCAACCATCCAAATCATACCATATTCAAAACAGATCCTATACACATCGTTTACAATGGTTTCAAACCATTATTTCATCAAAACTTTACAAAAACTTAGATTTGAAATTCTGGATTTTAAATTTAGAAATGAACCAGACCAATTTACTAATTTAAACAGGTTATTGGATCAAATTCAACCATACACACAGCTTATAACATCTCCGGATTAATCCGTGATGTTCAAAACTTACCAAAACGGAGTTTCGCCTAATCAATTTCGTGAGAACAGGGTTTTGGGTGTGAAGGGGACAAGAAAACAGAATAGGTGGAGATAGAAATCTGCCCTTGAACCCCTGCACCGCCCTACTTATCCACACACTTCAACTTAACCGCCTCACTTTCAGTCGCACGATTGAACCATTCGCACGACTGAATAGTGCGAATGAAGCTCATGCTCCTACCATTCGTACGACTGAGCCTCAATCGCACATAAGGAATGCGACTGAAGTTCATTCGCATACAAGTCATGCGGCTGAATACTTGAACAATCAAACAAACTCAACTTAGTTAATTAATCATAACTATAATATAATTTACAAGTCCGGATTTAGAAACCGGATGTTACACGTAGGATTGTCTTGATTACTACCACCACTCCGACCACCACTACCACCACTCCTACCACCACTACCACTACTCCTACCACCGCTGCCACTACTACAGCCACCACCGCTGCCACCACTACAACCACCGCTGCCACCACTACAGCCACCACTACTGCCACCACTACAGCCACCACTACTGCCACCACTACAGCCACCACTACACCCACCACTACACCCACCACCACACCTACCATACCCACATCAGTTCCACCCCACCCCACTTTCATCCCCACTTCCATATACACCACATCCACTACCACTCCTACTACACCCCAACCAGGCCCTTCCACCTCATTTACAACTCCATAAGGATCTTCTCTACCCACTGTTGGGTTAGAGGAAGTTAGCTAGCCTTAACAGACTAGTGCTCAAGATACTCGCGACAGATGATCTGAGAGCTAACTAGATGAATTAGTTGATGGTAGTCAATGCTGCTCAGGGCAAACAGATAGCCCATCTGATAGAGAGGGACACTGCTCACGAGAGAGCGTTAGCTAGAGCTCACCGTGCCCTTACTTCACAGAATGAGCTACTGATGGCATCAGTTAAGAGGATTGAGGAGGTGGAGAAGAAAAACAAGAAACTGATGCTAAGGCTGAAAGGGATGAAGGGTGAGCCCCTGAAGATAAAAGGAGATGGTGATGATGGAGATGATGATGATGATGACGATTAATCTGACGATGAATCGGACGATGATGATGATGAGGTTGAGGCGGGATGAAGTGGGAAAGATAAAGAAGGAGATGATGAGGATGAGCATGATCAGGAAGGTGATGCATCTACATCAGCCTCAAATCCATCTGCTCGGGAGAGGCGCAGGAAGCGTAATCAAGATCAAGGACCCTCTTCCTCAGCTCCTCAAGCTGAAGAAACGACTGGTCAAGGCAAAATTAATGCTTAAACATTTATGTATTTACAACATTTGTACTTGAATTATGTATTACATTAATGTAATTAATGATTATTAATGTTTAAATATCTTGATTAAAAGTTTATGTTTTATGTGTTGAATGTTTAATCAAATAGATGAAGCTCAACAGACAGATGACTATGACGTCACCCCCATCAGCAAATCAAGAGTCAGCTAACCATGATTCTTGATTTGCAAGGGATCGTAAGGCGATCTGTGAGCTACTCTCTTGAGAAGGGAGAGATAATCTATGAACTTACTGACGAGCAGCTCGCTGACACGTTTAGTCTCAATCCAGATGAGCTCATCAAAGATGCTCCCGAGGTCGACGTTGTGAGTGATGAGGAGCTGCAGGATGTGGATGAAATTGAGATAGAGGATATCACTTTAGAAGATTATCCTCAGTACACTGACCAATAGGGAAATGTTATCCCCAACTTGGGTGAAACATTTGCCAGTGCTGCTTTCAAGAAATTGGATGAGACTGTGAAGGAGAAAGAGACAGAGGAAGGGAAAGCCCAAGCTACGAACGCAGATGTCAACCTAAAGAAGGCTGAGTGGGCAACTTGTTTGTCTGAGATGAAAGCCCGAAGAGTGCCTCCAAAAGTGAACACGTACACCAAATTATACAGAGTGAAAAGGCATCAAAAGGTGTCGGGCAAGATAATAAGTTGGGCATATTTTAAGGACTTGGATGTCTACGCTGTTAAGTGAGAGAAAGGGATTGAGTACTTCAGATATCCTCACGATCTGAAGACTCTTCCTGGTTTTAGCTGAACAGGCTTGCCTGTTTAGATCTTTTGTACGCCAACCCAAGAAAGATGTCGGGTTGGTTCGAGACAGCGTTGAAGAAGGAATACCACACCAGATGGGTCAACTTCAGGCCTCAACAACCTAAGAGGTTCAATCATAAGACCGAAGTTGATCCTATATCTGGAAGGCCTAAGGTAGTGCTGAAGTGGAGTCCTCCGTGCACAATGTCTAAGATCCCACTTTGGGAGATGCCTCAGGACTTCACTCCACACTTCAAGTGGTGGTATTATGACTGGCGGATAGGTGAAGCGGTCATAGTTTTGCATAAGGAAGGGAAAATAGAGACCATCCGGGTATTTGACCCTATGTGGCTAACTAACTTGTCTGCAGATGATTTTTATACTCTCTACAAGTGGCCACTATTCAATGACACGTAGGACATTATACAAGCTCTACAGTTTCAACACGTGATAAGACTCTGCTTTGCGTTCGAGATACACGCTGGAGTCATAAGAGAAGAGAAGTACAAGAAGTTCCAAGAGCATGTGAAGAATTTTAGACAATAGACTAAACTAGGTCCAAGGGGGAGTTTATTGATACATCTTGATGTACCTAGTTTATGATCTCAAATGTAAAAGTCTTTTATGTATTACACGGATGTAATATGATGTAATGTGATGATATTAATGATATATGAAATGCATTGTGATCTTTATTTATGATTGATTATGTTATATTATCATTATATTGAATGTGATTCACATGTATGAACTTAATATATGGGTTTGATGTTGGTTTACATAGTTCTAAGTCAATAAGAACATAGAAATGTGTTCAACTTAGTCATGTGGTTATTCATGCTAATGGATCATACTTATGGCCCATACACATGAATGAACCATACTTATGGACCAGTCGCACGACTGAACCAGGGGACTGGATCAGTCGTATGATTGAGACATAAGATTGATTCAGTCGCACGACTGGACCTTCAGTCATGCGTATGAGTCAGACACATGATTCAGTCGCATAATTGAACCATGCTAATGGTTCAGTCGTAAGAATGAACAGTGAAAACCTATAAATACCACATAATTCATGGAAAAACATAACACTTCGATTAGTTTCATACCCTAGCCGTCCAAAGCGTTCTAAGTCGCAAATCCAAGTTCATAGTTCGTTCCTAATCGATTCTAACTCGTTCTAAACATTTGTTTCATCGTTAGATCGATCAGGTTGTTCATTCTCACTTATTGGATCGCCAATCACATAGAATTCCACGCTATTTGATCTAGTCTCACGCATAATCCGTTAGTACTCGGTACGTACACGGTCCTAACAGTATACCCTGTGTGGAAAATCTGGGTCTTCAAATCTAGGAGGTTGACTTACATAGACTTCTTCAGCAATCTTTCCATATAGAAAAGCACATTTCACATCCATTTGATAAACAGTGAATTTCATGGATGCTGAATATGCTATAAAGAGTCTTATTGCCTCTAGTCTGGCTACAGGAGCAAACACTTCATCATAATCAATTCCTTCTTCTTACGTATACCCTGAGCCACTAGTCTTGCTTTGTTTCTAATGACGATTCCCCTGTCATCAGTTTTATTCCTGTATAGCCACCTGGTACCGATAGGGTATTGTCCTTTAGGAAGATCTACCAGTTACCATACTTCTTGTTTCTTGAATTGTAGCAACTCTTCCTTTATTTCCTCAATCCAACTATTGTCTTGAAGAGCATCTTTGATATTTTTGGGTACTGTTTGATAAAGAAAGCAAGAGAACAAACAGATGTTTGCTATGCTTGATTTGCTTCTTGTCACCTGTTCATTAAGTTCACCAAAGATGCTGTCTACTGGATGATTCTTGTGTATTATGGTGGTTGGAATTGAGTCACCAGCAATGGTTACATCAAGCTTAGAGACATTCAGATCATCTTAGTGAGAGGCAACTTCATCTTGTACAGTAGGGGAGTTGTGAAAATAATCAAAGACTGTTTTTGTTCTTGCTTCAGCATTAGCAGCACTTTGATTACTTCCATCATTCGAAGTTCTTTCAGTTTCAAATGGAGGTGTAGCATGATCTTGAGTTCTTACTTCAGTGGATGGTTCTTCTGAAGGAGATAGTATTATGCTAGGACCATCCTCAGCTGAAACACTTTGATTTTGAAATGATTGTCTGACAAGATCAGCTTGCAGTGGGACATCTTCATTAAGTTGCTCAGAAGAAGTTGGAGGAATCATTGGAAAGCCATTCCTTCTTTTTGCTAATGATGAAGATTCAGGTGATTGTAGGTTTCTTGCATCAGACAAGTAAAATTAATCAAAAGATTTTGTAAATGAACCAATATCAAACAACCAGTCAGGACCATCGTAGAATTGGGAAATGAATGTTCCTTAAATTTAACATTTGTTGATTCATCAATTATCTTTAATCTAGGATTAAACACTCTATAAGCCTTGGACAGAAGAAAAACCTACAAAGAATCCTTCATTAGACTTGGATGAAAACTTTCCCAAATGGTCTCAGGTGTTTAATATTGAGACAGGACAACCAAATGTCTTGAAAATCCAATAAATGATTTTCTTTGAAAGATAAGTTCATAAGGAGTCTTGTTTCTTTCTTTTACAATTAAGTTCTATTTTGAACAAAGCAAGATGTGTTAACTGCTTCTGCCCAAAAGGTAATTGGCAGTTTAGCATCAGCTAGCATGGTTCGTGCTGCTTCAATTAGTATTCTATTTCGCCTTTCAGCTACCCCATTTTGTTGAGGAGTTCTAGCTGCACTAAATTGATGAGCGATGCCTTTGGTTGTACAAAATGAACTCATATCTTTATTCTTAAATTTTTTCCCATTATCACTTCTAATTGTTTTAACTTTATGATCAAGTTGGTTTTCAATTTTTTGTGATAAAATCTTTTATTAGTTGGGACGCCTCGTTTTTCTGAAGTAAGAAGACCCATGTAAATCTAGAAAAGTCATCTATGATCACCAAACAATACTATTTCTTTCCAATACTCATAACATGAGTTGGTCCAAAAAGATCCATGTGAAGTAGCTTCAATGGAGAATCGTTTGTGTTCACCAGTTTTAGCTTGTTGGAAGACTTATGTTCTACTCCTTTGAGACACGCTGAACAGTGATCAATAAAGTGAAATTCTTTTTAGGGTAAACCAATGACGTGATTTCCCTTGACCAATTTGTTCATGTTTTTAAAATTTGTGTGTCCTAAACGTCTGTGCCAAAGCTGTGACTCATCAAAAGATGCTTTTGACAGAAGACATGTTTATTCTTTTGGTAAAGCTGAATTAAGATTTAAGGCATAGGTGTTATTCTTCCTTGGGGTCTTCAAGACAACTCATTCTTTAGGAATTTGGAATCCTGGTTTCAGAATGTAGCAATGAGTATCAGTGAAGTGAGTTGAATATTTCTTGTCACAGATCTGGGACACGCTGAGCAGATTGAAATTTAGTTGTTCACAGTAGTTCACTCTCTCAATGCTCAATATCCTCTTTGTCATAGATCCTTCACCAGTGATTCTACTACCTTGTGAATCTCCACCAAATGCCACAGTAGTTCCTTGAATATGCTTGAAGTCATGAAGGAGGGAACGATCTCCACTCACGTGTCGGGAGCACCGACTGTCCACGTACCATAAGTTATTAGACCTGTATGAGTGACCCTGCAAGCACAAAAAGAACTAGTTAGAATGTAAAACCCAAGCCATGATGGTCTTGGGTTTCCCGCTCCTATCCATGATAGTAACTGGTTGGTACTTTCCTCTAAACTGTGACTTGGGGGATGTGGTTAATTTCTGTTTATATCTTGGTTGGTTCATCACATCAACATCAACTGATGAGTCAGAAGAGTATTCAAACCTTTGATCCCTATTTCTTTTCAGAATTTGGACACGTTTTTTATTATCAAACTTCGTTTTTAAATTATGAAATTCATGAGTTTGTCTGAAGTTGTGTTTTATATTTCTTTAAACTCTCTTTAACTCTTTCAGATTACTCAAATCATCATCAGAACTTGAAGTCTTGAATAGTTTATGATGAAATGACTGTTGATTTCGGGTTTCACAGATGTGATTGGTGAAATGGGCTAGTTTTGAGGAATTCTCAAGCCATTTAGTTTGAAATAACAATCAGATGTGTTGTGATTGGCCATATCTCAAACAGAACAATATTTTTTAAAATAGCAATTTTTGGTGGAATGATTGTTCATGTCACAGATTGAGCAATACTGATTGGAATAGCATTTATCTGTTTGATGATTTGAGATTTCACACACGTCACAATACATGTGTTTGTTTCTTGACACTGATCCTGGAAGCTTTACCAGTTTTGGACTAAGCCTTAATCTTTGATTTTGGTGAGGAAGCATGACACTATTAGTTTTGATTTTCTTAGGCTGATTTTGCTTTCTTAAACTTTTTCTGTCCTCCCTTTTTTGTTGGTTTACATGATCTTTATCAAACCGACCCCTCACTTTGGTTTTGATGATTGAGGATCTGATTTGATCTTTGTTTTTGAAACTAGTGAGATTTTTCTTTTGATTTTTGGTGAAACGTTATCTGATTTGATTGAATTCTTTGGAGATTTAATCTCACAATCAGATTTGCTTTCAGCAGCTGGTTTCACAGAATCATCTGTTATCTTCTTTTCTTTGGAAATTGCAGGAACAAATTTCACAAAAGGAACTTTGGCTTTGACAGGACTTCTTGGTTTAATAACATTCACTGTCTTGTCTGAGTACTCTTTGATTTTGATTGGATGACCTAACCTAATTTTCTCCTTATTTGGTTTAATATAAATAGTTGGTTTATTTTGAGGATTAGTGATTTGAGTTACTATTGATTTAGGTTCAATAGTTTTAGGTTCAATTTTAACAGTCAGATTGACAAACTCAGGCAGGACTGTGTAATTGTCATTATATGGTGGGGGACATGAATTGTATCCAATCCAAGTCATATCATTGTGCTCCTTCTGTGAATCAAGCATCTCTTGCAGCTTAGCTGAAGACAGCTGAAACTTTTCAAGTTTCCCTTCAGTAACTGATTGCTCAGCTTTGGATTGTGCTACCTTTTCAGTTAATTTTGCATTTTCAACTGCAAGAGTGTACTTTTCTCCATGCAGTTTTTCTATATCAGAGATGAGAGATTTGATTTTTATTTCAAAGCATTTGATTTCTCTTTTATACATCTCAGATTTTACTTTTTATTCTTTGATTTTAGCTGCCAATTTGTGATTGTGCTCACGGTAACCCTGTAGTTCAGCAATATATTTATCACTATACAGATTAGATTTTACCTCAGATGGCATTGGAGTTGGGCCATAGTTGATGTGAGCAATGAGAGCATGATTTTGAAGTTGAGGCTTCACTTCTTCAGCATATAAGCTCTAGTCACATACTCCATCTTGTATGATGACAAGAGCATTTGAAGTAGATTGGTTGGTTCCATGAGCTTGATTTGTCAGTTGTGGCTGACTCTGGTATGGATGTTGACGTTGTTGTTGGTGATGATACTGTTGCTGTTGAAGATTATTGGACGAATAGCTTGGTTGTGAGGTTGATTGGCCCTGAGAATTCCTTTGAAAGCTATTGTTGTTTCTTCTAGGAGCATCACATTCTCTTGAAAAATGGCCAGTCATACCACAATTGAAGCATTTGACTTTGGATTTGTCATATCCAAGTTTTGTGTTTTCATTCAGACTAAGGGGTTGTTTGATAGTGCTGAATGAGTAAGATCTGACTGAGTCAGAAGCTGACCTTGTAAGAAGTTCTGACTGATTCTGCATCTGACTGAAACTTGGCTGTTTGATTACGTATCTGACTGACTTTGCTAAATGAGAAAAATAACCACTATGTACACTTCTGTTAAATTTCTCTATTAAATTTCTCTGCTAATTGAGTGTGAAATGAAAAATATAATAATAATAATAATAATAATAATAATAATAATAATAATAATAATAATAATACAATATAATAATAATATTAATATGATAATAACATATTAAAAGCCAACCCACCCATCCCCATCCCCATCATCTCTACCGTTTCCCCAACCCACCCAACCCTATCTCCATCATCTTCTACCCAACCCCATCTCCATCATCTTTTACCCAACCCCATCTCCATCATCTTCTACCCAACCCACCCACCCATCTCCATCTCCATCGTCTTCTACATGAACGGTAGTGTGGCGGAGGCAGGGCAGCAGCGGGGGAGGTGAGGGAGGGCAGGTACAGCGGTGAGCGGCTGAAGGAGGGAAAGAGCGGCAGGGAGCAGCGGAGGGAGGGCAGGAGTGGCGAGTCAGTCGCCAACACCGGGTCAGCGATGCTGATTTTACGGTCTCGGTCAGACCCTAGCGACCAGGTCAGTCGCCAACACCGGACAAATCAAACGCCCTGACCGGCTGACCAAGTCAGTGGTCAGCCCTTGGTCAGCGGAAATCAAACACAGCCTAAGCTTTCTCCATTTTCTAAAGAACTTGTTAGCTCTCATTGCTATCATAGCCATTTGCCATTGCAGATCCATTTTTCCACATCATCTAGATCCATTTCTTCCAAGTCTTCTTGGATTAGGTGGGCAGAAGTGAGTCTTCCTCCCAAGTAGGCTTCAAAGCTTGCAACAAAGGCATTGTAAGTAGCCTTTTGCTCTTCAGACCTTTGATCTTCAGACAGACTTGTAGGAGTGGCAGTGAACCCTGTTAGTTGAGATTATGTTGATGGCTTGTTTGTTGATGGAGCAGCAATGAACCTGGTTGTCTTCACTTGATCTCTTGGGGAGAGAAAATCATCATCCTCAGTAATAAAAGTCTTTTCCACCATATGAGTGTCTGATGGAAATTTATATTCTTTAATAACTTGAGGTCCACCAAGGTTCCTGCTCCTTTCATCAAGTTTAAGAGCTTCAATTTTAGCAGTCATTATGTCCAAGGTGGTACTCTCTAGATCAAGAGTGCTTTTCAGCATGGTAACATTTTGTTTCCAGTTTTCACGACGGCTATGAAGCATCTTTTTATTCAGCTCTTTGACTTTATATGTAACCCCCGTAATTTCTAAATTATTCACCAGCTGCACAAATCTATGCAATTGTTTAGAGATTGACCCCCTGGAGTGATGAAAGGTTTCATATTGATCAAGTCTTTTTAGCACATCCTTTTTCAGCAGAGCATCCCACACAGCTTTAGCCGTTCCATACTTATCAATCCTTTTTAGCACATGCATTTTTAGTGCTTGAGTCAGAATGGAATATGCTTTGAGATCAATCTTTATCTTTTAGTAGTCAGATGGGTATTCTTGTGGTTTTTTACAAAGCAGCCTGGTCAGCAGAAAGTGTCACTAGAATGTGAGGCCCTTTACATATGGAAATCTAATAGTCCGGATCTACACCTGTAATGTAATTCATGAACCTGATCTTCCATTGCTTAAACTCAGATTTGTGTTTAAGCATAGGAGGTTTAGTTGTGTGACCAAGTTCAGAGAAAGTATGTGAATCCATATTAATAAGCTGTTTTTAACTTGTTTGAATAAAAATTAGATTGATTGTTACGTCCACCTAGTCCAGATAGTCCAAAACAGGCTTATATAGCTAGATCTGCTGAGCGTAGTTGGGTAGAAATTTGTTAGAATTTTTTGTGTTATTTTCAGAAGTTTTTATGTTTCTATTGTTATTTTATGGTTGAGAAACTGTTCACAGATTTGTTCTTGAGGATGAGTACGGATGAACAGTGACTGTCGAAGTATTTTAGCAGATATTCAAATTGTATACTGAATAGATGTAGTCGAACACTCTAACAGCAACTCAATCACCATATCAATCGAGTTCAGCTTAGATCTAAGCAGATCTGAAGAAGAACCGAGAGCCAAAGCTCTGATACCAATTGACTGGATTGTGAGAATGATATTCTCTATCAAAGTATTTCAACAAGGACTGAATATGATGATTGAGTCAATGATTATAAGGCGGAATCAAACTATCACAGAATATTGAATGCATGAAATACTCATAAATGCTCTTTGTATTGATAAAGGTGTGTGGTTACAATAAATTCTAGGGTTTGAGCAATCTACAGTAACAATACACCTCTTGAACATAAGATGAAACAGAATATTCTAATTGTCTATTCTCTGTCTATCCTAGGTCACCTTACATACAAGGATTTATATTCTATTTATAGGCTGAAAGGAAGCCTTTACAAAATACTAAATTACCCTTGTACTATAATCTAATCTAAGTACAAAAGGTCTTCATCAACATTTGTTGTTGTTCATCCGCATTAACTAATGAGGATGTGTTGATCTTCATCAGCATTTGTTTCTCTTCTATCGCATTAGTGTTTGGTCCTCAGCATTGGCAAATGCGTATGAACAAACACTTGGCGCATTTGTTGCTGAGCATCCGCATTAACTAATAGGATGTACACTTCCTTGTTAGCATTTGTTCGGCTGTCCGCATTTGTTAATTCGGAAAAACAAATACTTGTCAGTATTTGTTCTTTGGTCATCCGCATATACAAATGCGGATAGCCGATGGTCTTCATTTATTGATACAGATTCTTTATCCGCGTTGGTTCTTAGACTTGGGGAGATTTCTAGCAGAACAACTACCATCCACCACTTGAATTGGCATGTATGATCCTTTCAGGGTCCAACAGTCTGTGCTGAACAAGATAAGTGGAAGGTATGGAGGAGCTGAAATGGAGATGTTTGCTCATGTTGTGGATGAGAATGTTGATATACCACAAGAGTTGATATACACAAACCAACAAGAACAAGAAGATCAAGGTGAAGCATCCCCTGTATCAGCTGATCAAGCTATAAAGTCTCTACCTCAATCTCCCACGATCAATCAACCACTATCACCCCTATATCATGAGATAGTTCCATCACATGTACAACCACCAGCACCAGTACAACCACCATCACCAGTACAACGACCATCACCAACTCAACCATCATCACCATAAAGTGATCATGCACAACCCATCACTCCTATTCAATCACCAACCTCTATAAACATTGCTGGAACTGAACTAGTTTCACCAGTTAGGGAACACACTCAACCATTTTCACTCTCTTCACCTGAAACATCTCAAGGCTTTGCAGCCACAGAACCAATCACTCCCTTTCAGCCTCCTCCACAACAAGAACAACCTCAAATCATAATTTTTCGAGTTTTTGAATCCAATTCAACATCTGATAGCAGTACTCCCACTGAAGTTATCAATTTTGAAGAAGATCTTGATGATGTATATGATAGGGAAACTGAAGAAGTGTGCTTGGAAGTTGAAAAAGATCAAGTTCAGGAGGTTGAACAAGTAACTGAGACTGAAGAAAAGTTTGTTGATATTATAGCTTATCATGAAGATGATCTAAATGCTGATGAGATTGATATGAGTAAAAGCTTTCTTGTGGCTGAATATAACAAACTAATCATTAAATCAAACAAAAGAGGAGAGAGACTGAGAGAACTAAAGGGGGTTCTGAAAGAAAAGGATGCACTTCTAACTCTGCAAGAAGTCTCAATCAGAAGACTGAGAGAGGATGCTCAAACAGATCATGAATTTATTGATGCCTTCACTAAATTGGTGAAAGAATTGAAAGAATTTATGGAGAAAGAAAAAACAGATAAGGAGCTGAGTGTTATAGAAATAAACAAGGCCAAAATCACCATTTCTAAACAAGCTGAGCTCTTGAAAGCAAAAGACGATAAAATTGAGAGTCTGAAGAGAAGAATTCGTGAACTTGAATCTGTTCAAGCTACTCAACAAGCATCACAAGCTGCAAAATCACAAACAACATCAAAAGCTATGTCATCTCATAACAGGCTCAAATAATCTAATATAGCAGAAAAAGAAAATATTGGGGTAAGATTGAAAAAGAAATCATAGAGGCGCAAGACTCACCAAAGAGAACCAAAACAATCTCCCCTGAGCATACCACATCAGCTGAAGTATCAACATTAAAGCCAATTGATCCCAATAATGAAAGCAATGCTAAGTGGGAGGAGTTAACTTAGAGAACAAACTCCTAAGGATGCTAAAACAACAACATCAGATAAGCTACTTACCACAAAAGAAATCCTTGAAGAGAGACCCGAATCTACCATGTTCATGGACCTCATTAACAAAGGGTTTCCATATGACTTGGTAGAGAGGATGAACTCGGATGAAATGAAGCAAGCCATCAAAGATTTCACTGTGGCTAGACTAATGATTCCATGATGCAACTATGATACCTTCGTCATTCCAAGCAACAGAAGAGCTGAGAAAGAAATTTTGTCATTGTGACACCAAAAGCTGAACGGAAACAACATAATTTGCTGGTTGCAAAATCACAACCATAAATTCTATGAGCTAAGAGATAGATCTGTAAAAGAGCTGAGACAAATGATGGAGTATGTGATGAATATTGAGTTGCAGAATGGAGTTAGATTCAGAACAGAAGCTCCAAATCCAGGTCATGCCCACCAACCAACTCCTTCTTCGCCCATCATTGTGGAGAGTAAAGATATGCATAAGGGCAAGGAGAAAATGTTTAGAGAGCCTAGGGAGGTTATTCCAGGAAAAGTGTGGCCTCTTAGAACAATAGTGAGAGAAGTTGCTAAGCAGAAATGTAAGGCCCCGTTGCCGATACGCTTATAGTTGGACAATCATCGCATTATTACATAAAACAATACATATTTCATAAAATAAGCAGCGAAATTACATTAACAAAAACCATTCATTTCATTGATAAATACTGTTGTTAAGTAATACAACATTGTTTAAGTTGCAAAAGCATCCTTCAATTGCATTACAAAACAACAATATCCTTAAGTGTGAATGGATGTCAGTCTTGCCCTGCCGAGTAGTCTCTCCGTGTGCCATCCTCAGCAAAATTACCTGTCAACTGAAAATGCATAAAAAGTCAGCGTTGCTGAGTGAGTTCTAGTTTTCGAAGTATTAAAATACCTTGTGTGTTTTATATACGAAAATATACTTCTTGAATAAAATACATTACATTCATAAACGAGCACACATTATACGTACATCCAGACAATATTCATTGTTCATTTTGTTCTTTCGTACTTTCATTATTATCTTTCATCATGATACGCATACTTTGGTTTCGTACTTTTCATCAACATTCACTTTCATATATGATAGGTTCAAACGGATCGATTTTGTGTTTGTAATTAAGCAATTATCAATTAAATGAACAAAGTAATCAATAGATGCAAAAATTCATAGTAGTTTCTATTGATAATTGCAAAGGATTACAATGTACAATTAAGAGAGTTCTAAGTGTTCTCTGAATCACTCTAAATGTCTACCTGCAGAAAATACATATAATCATATTTATACTAATCAAAGAAACAAAAGGAACATATATTTACAAACAAGTCCCTATACTATTACAAAAACTAAAACTAAAGACTAAATGCTAATCTTCTAGGGCTTCAACAATACTCCCCATAAGATTTGCATTGGTCTTCAGTCAAAAACATCTTCTGGTTCTTCTTTCACTTTGAACATTGGCTTCTCTTTATACAGCTCAAGTTCTCTCAGTGCCTTCTTTATTGATGACTTGAACTTCTCAACTAAAATCCCTTGTTCTGGCTTTTAATTGTTTGTCTTTATCTCCATTGTCTCCATCGCTGACAGTGTTTCTTTAAATAAGCCAACTATGTCCACATTTGCATACATCTCAATTGGATTTGCATTATCTTTTGTATATATCTCCAGCACTCCTTTGCTTGAGATTCTCATGAACTCTATGTTTTCTATGCTTTTCTTCACTATATTTACATATTTCATTGCCTTTCTCAATTTAATCCTTTCCATTGCAGCATTCATGACTTTAATGACAGTCATGAAATACTTTCTATCATTCTCAGCTTCAACAGAAGTCACTTGTTCAAACCTTTGATTAGACAAAAAAGATATGTAGCTCGGATGAAGGAGTTTCAACTCAAATACTCCAAATAAACTGATCATATCTTCATCCCAGTCATCTTCATTTCTAACCAGCTTAAGGTGAAAGTTTGTGGAATCATATAACCATCTCAGGATTGGTTTGGATGTTTGAGTACCATCTATAACCTTTGATCCTGGATTCATCACCTTGTCAAAATATGTATCTCCAAAAGCTTCTAAATAATATATATCAGTAGATGCACTTGATTCTCCTTTGTCTCTTCTTTTTAATTTTTGGAAAATACATTTTGTCTTCTTGATCGCATCTAGTTTGAAGAAAAGCATGCATTCTCGAAATTCCTCTGTCAAGTAATTTTACAAAGTTCTCTCCCCTTACAGCCTTTGAAGGATTAATGAGAGGTAACTTATGTAATTCTTTCAAGTCCTAGACAGGAATTTTTATGATGCTTGAATAAAAGTGATAGACATCACATATTGCATTAACTCTTTTAATCAGAAAAGCATCAAATACCTCATCATACTTCCATGCCACTGTCTTTACTTCTTTTGTCTTATCTGGAACAATCATAGCATTTAATAACTCTAAAATTGATTGTCCTATTTGTAACACATTTCACACCAAATCTCCCGTAGATCTAGCCTTGTTCCACAGTTGTTTTTGATCTAAATCAACTCTATAAGCACTCTGCTCTGTGTGTCGAAACATAGCCATCAACTCCTTTCTCTTTTCATGAGTTCTTTTTACTAACTCCATGGACTTAATCTTTTGAGGTTTAAGGATTGTGGTTCTTTTTGTAACACCAGATATTGTGGGTTGTCCATGTCTAGTACGATCATTTTGTTGTACATCTTCTCAGTCTCTTGAAAGCTTTTGACTAATCTTCTTAAAGATTCACTTTGAAGTCTTTTGAGCCTTTTCCATGGATAATTCCTTGATTGCAACCATGTCCTTAGAGCTGAAATATTTATATCTTCAGGATTTGGATGGTGCAATTCAGTCACAGGAATATCATTTACATTTAAGCTTTCACTCATAAGAGCCCAATCACCATGTCCTAAAACAATCTCATTGGGATCAATAGGTGCTGAAGACTCTGCAATTATGCACTTTTCAGATTCTTAATTTATTTGACTCATAGTCAGACCATCAAGGAATACCCTGTTATATTTGTTCTTGACCAGATAGTTATATCTGTCTTCTAAATCTATTGGAATATCATCTTGAACATTAGTGATTGGAGAATCAACTACATCACACTTATCTTCATCTTCCACGACTTCATCTTACCATTCATCTGGTATACATGAATCAATATCATCCAGTGCTTCTATTTGTTCTTGAACATTTTCTTCAACAACATCATCTACATCAACAATCTTCTGAATCTTTGATGGAGCAATGGATGTCTTAACTTCATCAAATTTTCTTTTACCCTTATCAGCTTTAGAAAGCTTCACATTAGCATCTTCTTGAGACTCTTTCTCAATCTCCTTCTCAATCACAATCACTTCTTGTTCTTTCTCTTTTTCAGTCATACTTTCTTTTAAATTTTCAATTTCTTCAGATAATCTCTTAACTTTATCTTCAAGATCATTAATCATCAATTCTTTCTTTTCATCATTTGCTTTTAACAAAGTGTTCTCTTCTTTTAATCTTTTTATCAACTCATGTTGATCAACTATCTTTGAAATCAACTCATCTATCACATCGTTATCACTATCAATCTCTGTTTGAACACAAACATCATTGGTTTGTTTCATAACTAACTCATCAATCACATTTTGAGCCACTTGACTATGTGATGGTTCATTAGCAATCACATTCTGAATGATAGGCTCTAATAGAATGGCATCAAGAACTTCAAAATCAAATGGTTGATTTTGATCTAAAGAAAAGCATCAACATTTTCATCATTTCCTTCATCATGAACAGCAGCCTCATCTTGTTGATCAGATAAGGTTGCTTCACTATCCATATCTTGATTTACTTCTTCTTCATTTACTTCAATTTCACCTCCTTGATTATCTCCATCACCATCATCATTATCATCATCAGAAGAATTATCATCATCTTCTTGTTCTTCTGCATCATCCTCTTCTTCTTTAATGATTTCTTCAACTACATCATCAATTAATTCATTTGGGTCTACTGGTTCCTCCACAGTCAAATGAAAATGTTGTTGATGAATATTAACTTCATCCACTGCAACATTCCTCATATAATCAAACAAAGGAACATTTGGAGCTCTAGTAATGATAGCTAATCTCTTATATACAATCTCTGACATGTGCTCAAGCTCAAGTCTATCACCTTCTATTCCATGTACATATAGATCTGGATGATCTTCATTGATGATCAACTGAAGGAATCTTGGATACATCAAATACTTATTCATTTTGCCTTTCTCTAGATTGAATATGATTCCATTCATGATCCATTTAGCCATGTTAAATCTTCTGTTTGTGGCTAAGGCAATGATAGGAGATGCAATATCCACTGGGAATGAGTTCCGTCCAGTATTTGTCTTGGACATGTAGTGTTGGAATATGTAACACAGTAACTTCCAATGATTGTACACCCTTGCCCTGAAGAATTGTTTCTTAGGGAAGTTGTCAGGGTGACCCATCATCATGAACACTTCTCTACATTCATTAAATGTGTACTTAGCTAAGTCTTGAGGCTTATTCTCTCCAAGTCTAAGAGCTACTATGTACTTAGTTGTCAGGGTGACCCATCATCATGAACACTTCTCTACATTCATCTCTCTCTATCTCTGCTGTTCTCCAAAATCTTTTTATCAATCTGGCATTGATAGCTGATCTTACACACATGGCATACATATTCTTAGTTCCTAGCAGAAATCTGATAATCTCTTCATATCCAGCTGCTTGTCTAACTTCTTCATTTAGATAAGCTGTCACATTATGCTTTGGTTCGAACTTTAACTCAGCCATCTGTAATACACAAAAAAACATGAATTGGTATGGAGGAATAATATCAAGAATGATCCTTCATTAGATTTAAATGTTTACTTTATGTATTTTATATTTCAAAATTTGATCACTAAAAAAAATTCTAAGTGTTGAACGCTTACTGATTTTTTGAAATCAATCAAATTTTTAAAATATAATCTCAATCGAGTAACTTGTTTCTAGTTAATTTGTAAAAATTTAGTTAAGATTTCAAGATTAATAGGTAAGATTCATTTGAAAGATTAATGTATCGATTCATTTTTGAAATTTTTTTTATTATTTTATTCTGATTAACAGATGAATCATCGAAATTTTTTTAATAAAATGCAGATTGTTTGATGTTAACCAAGTCAAAATCATGTATTAACCACAATTTCAGTTTCAATTTGATCATTTAATTACTTTATCATCAAATTTTTCAAATCGTTCATTCACTTAGGTTCGAACGCCCGACTAGGGTTCAAACACCTAATTGAATGTGAAGATTATGGACTGTGATTTGATGAAATACACTCAATAAGTTATTTTGAATCATTGATTATACCTTAAATAACAACAATCTTAGATAGTCAGTGTAAACAAGATGAAATGATGATCTGTGAGTATATGAGAATATGAACAGAGTGTTTGAGAGTATGAATATGGCCGAATGAAATGAAATCAGTAAAGTGTTGAATTTATATTGAGCGAAAAACTCTTGGACGCATTTACACTGTGTAGACGCATGACTACTGTTTGGACGCATGAGTTCTAGGTGCATGAGTAAAACTTGGTCAATTTTGTTCAAGGACTTAGGCGCATTTGCACTGTACAGGATCATGAGCACTGTTTAGGCTCACGAGCACTATTCAGGCGTATGAAGCATCCTGAAACGTCTAACAGTTATGCAAAAAGATGAATGTTCAGTTTGTATGAGAACTATGTAGGCGTATGAGCTTTACGCTTGGTTTATTTTCAACATGAAAAGTCTGGTACTGTTTAGGCGTATGAGGTTTGGTTGAAACGCCTAACACTTAACATAATTTCAAACTTATGACAACTGTTTAGGCATATGAGACCTTTCCATATGTCTAACACTTGAAATTTTTTTTTACAAAATTCATTCAAACCCTAATTTTGACCATTTTCACTGTTCTTTATGAAGTTTTCAATCTTTGGTCAAACTTTGACTTTTTGACTAAGATTTTGACTTTTTGATCAAACTTTGCATTTTTGACCCTCAATTTTCACTTTTGACATTTTAAACCCTTTTATTTTTATTTAATTGTTTCAAAATACAATTTCCCTTTATTTTATTCTCAAATTTAAACAAAATGATTTCATTTATAAAATTTGCAAGAAACTTTTCTACTTGAAAATTTTATAGGCTCATTTGGCATTATCAAAATTTTACATTATCAAACACACACATGCTTTGAACATTTAGCTTCATCCTTTCCATTCAAAACATTTTAATATTGATTTTATTAGAAACTCTTACTTTTATTACTCCCCCTAAACTTTTAAGTTTTACAAACTTAGAAGTTTCCCAAGTTATCACAAGAAGATCACACTGATCATTGTTAAATTGCCTGCACACATAAAACATGCATAAAATTAAAATTAAAGTAGAATAAAAATCTAATATTTACAATACAATCAATGTCTGTAGTGAGATCATATCAGTTAATATCAGCATATTAAAAGAAAATAAAGTGTGAATAGTCATGGACAGTGATTAAATCCTGATCAAGTGTGTTCCAGGTCAATGATTTCACAGCAAAGGAGACACGAGATCCAAGGACAGACAATGAGTGTTTTTGACAAATGAATCAGCTCACTTATTTTTTCAATTCTTGGATTGATTAAGGTAGAATTAGATATGACATATATTCATAACCAGAGTTCATGTTGATAATTTAGCAGAGAATGATCATGGATAAATTAGTTGATCAACTCTAACCATCCATTTGAATGGGTTGTGCACATTGGCATCTTTTGCATCAAAGGAGAATATCAAGGTCTGTAATCACTTACAACAGAGGATATCTCATCACTTCACGTCTATGATGACTCATAATAGAGAGGTGAGATGATTCTTGTAACAGATCTCATGGTTAGTCATATCACCACCAGGTGTGAGTGTTGTAACTTTACAAGCAATCAATCTGATAAGCTAATACAACTCAAAAGTACTCAGATGAACACATACATGTATAGATGATTTAGTTTAATCACAAGAATTTACTTTTTTAGTATAGTAGCATGAAATTGTCTACACAGCATATCTGATCATGTCAGACTTTATTGTCGAGTAAAATATGCAACTGATCTCACTAATGTACTATCATTTCTCACATGTTACAAAACAGATTCATTCCTAAAAATGAATTAACAAATAAAAACTCTATTTTTGTTTTTTGTTTTATATTTTTATCTTTGATTTTGAATTTTCTAATGTTGTATTTGGTTTTTTTGTAAAAAGAAACACACACACACAAACTACAATCAGGCAATTAACTTTGGCAGTTTATCTTGCTATGACTTTTTGGATAAGGAAGGGTTCTGGTCATGCTAAGACTCAAAGAACTAAAAAGCTTAAAAACCAGTGTTACACATGGTTAATAAGACCAATTGACTCCGCTAAATACTCAAACCTTCCTGGTAAGAAGGCTTTAGTAAATAGGTCTGCCAACTATTTTTCAGTTGCAATATCAAAATGATTAAACCTTTTTTAGAGTTATCTCTGAGAAAATGATATCAAATCTCGATATGTTTTGTTTTTGAATGTTGGAACGAATTTACTGTAATGAACATAGCAGCATTGTTATCAATGTAAATTGATGTTTTAAGAAAATTGAACCCATAATCCAGCAATTGGTTTTGTAACCAAAGGATTTGAGAACATCTTGCTGAAGCAGCTATGTACTCAGCTTCTGCGGTTGAAATAGAGACATTTGTTTGTATCTTGCATTGCCACGAGACTAATCGAGGACCTAAAAACTGACAACACCCGTTGTAGATTTTCTATCTTGACAACATCCTCCATAATCACTATTAGTATATCCATGCAGCTCAAAGTTTCCCTCGTAAGGATACCATAGCCCTAAAGCAGGTTTACCTTTGAGATGCCTGAATATATTTTTAACAACAATTAAGGTGGGATTCTTTCGGGTCTGATTGATACCTGGCACAGACACAAATAGCATACATTATGTCTGGTCTAGATGCAGTAAGACATCAAAGAACCAGTCATAGATCTGTATAAGGTTTGGTCAACTGATTTTCCTTTTGGATCAGGCTCAATCTTGGAGTTTACATCAGCTGGACTTCTTATGGACTAACAATCTTGTAGTTTGAATTTCTTTAAGAGTTTGTCAACAAACTTCTCTTGATTAATAAAAATTCCATTTGAAGATTGTTGAACTTGAAGTCCAAGAAAGAAATTAATTTCTCCCATAGAACTCATTTGAAATCGAGACTTCATGATTTCTTCAAATTCATTGCACAGTTTTGGACTGGTAGAACCAAATATGATATCATCAACGTACACTTGCACACATAAGAGATCATCAGCATCCTTCTTTATAAATAAAGTTGGATCGATTTTCCCTCTCGTGTATCCATGTTGGATTAAGTGTTGTGACAATGTCTCATACCAGATTCTAGGTGCTTAATGAAGTCCATACAGAGCTTTGCTAAGCTTGTACACATGATGTGGAAATTCTACATCCTCAAAACCAGGAGGTTGTTCACGTACACATCATCAGTGATTGGACCGTAGAAGAATGCACCTTTAACGTCCATGTGATACACCTTGATTTTCATGAATGATGCATAAGCCAGGAACACACGATTGGATTCAAGTCTTGCAACTGGAGCAAATACTTCATCATAATCAATTCCTTCTTCTTGTGTGTATCCTTGTACAACAAGTCTCGCTTTGTTTCTAATGACTATTCTTCGATCATCGGTTTTGTTTCTAAGCAACCATTTTGTTCCAATAGCATTTTCTCCTTCAGGTAAATCCACCAAATTCCACGCCTGTTGTTTGCGGAATTGCAGTAATTCTTCTTGCATAGCCTCAATCCAACCATTGTCCTTTAATGCTTTGGTAACGTTTTTAGGAACAACTTGAGAAAGAAAACACGAGTATAAGCAAATGTTTGTTGTTCTGATTTGCTTCTCATTGTTCTCTCATTCAATGGACCAATAATCTGAGATGTTGGATGGTTCTTATGAATACAAGATGTCGGAATCTTATCACCTTGAACGTTAACATCTGGATTTGTTTGATTCAAGTTGGAGAGCTGATGCAATAGGCAAGAAGAATGTGGATTAAAATTTGGAACTTGAGTCGGTGAGTTGATAAAGTAATCAAGGTTACCAGTAACAACTGCATCACCAGAGATGGATGATGTTCCTGACTCAGGTTGCACAAATTCAGTACCATCATTAGGAATTGTTTGAGAATCGTTAGAATTTTCAGGCACTTGTTATTGCTCAAGAATTTGTTGATCATGATTCTCTGAATTGAATATAGGATCTCTTACAAATGCGAAAAACGGATAGTCCGGGCTTGAATCATCCATATCACCAGAGTCTGAATCGTCATTAAAGGATCCAAGATCTCCTACTTGTTTCCTGTTGACACAAGAAGATTCAAGTAGATTAGAATTGAATGAGTTTGACAATGATTCCAAATCAAATAACCACGCTAGACCATTTGCAACTGATAAAAATAATTTTCAAGGAATTTAGCAATGAACGTTTCAATGATAACATTCGTCTTTGAGTTATAAACTCTATACGCTTTAGAAGTTGACGAATATCCAAGAAAAAATCCATCATTGGATTTTGCATCAAATTTACCTAGCTGATCATTTGAAAGAACTCATCAGATTTTGCATCAAATTTGCCTAGCTGATCATTTGACGAATATCCAAGAAAAAATCCATCATCAGATGATTTCAACACACCAAACAGCTAATTCATCCTCTTTGTAACAACCTGATCTTAACAAACTTTTCAAAACTTGATTAATTGATCTCAAACTCTTCAATCAAGTGTAGAATGTAGTGATTATCAATCCTTTAATATTATTTTCCTTCAATTAACAACAGAAAATCAGAATTTTGTTGAAATTTATGTTCGAACAACAAAGAACTGTTCGCACCAAAATCAGATGAAAATTCAGATCTGAAGGTGTCAAATCACTCAATTGTGATTCAATTCATGTTTCTAATCATGAAACATAACTGAAATCAACAATTAATTGAACAATTGCTATCAAAACATAGATTCAAGTGATTCACAGGTGCTCAAAAGTCGTTTCAAGACTGAACCGAAGGCTCTGATACCATTTGATAGGTTCAAACGGATCGATTTTATGTTTGTAATTAAGCAATTATCAATTAAATGAACAAAGTAATCAACAAATGCAAAAATTCATAGTAGTTTCTATTGATGGTTACAAAGGATTACAATATACAATTAAGAGAGTTCTAAGTGTTCTCTGAATCACTCTAAACGTCTACTTGCACAAAATACATATAATCCTATTTATACTAATCAAAAAAACAAAAGGAACATATATTTACAAACAAGTCCCTATACTATTACAAAATCAAAAATTAAAGAATAAATGCTAATCTTCAAGGGCTTCAGCAATATACATACTTTCGTTTCGTACTTTTCACTATCATTTACTTTCATTCTCATACTTTCGATTCGTACTTTTCATCAGCTTTTACTTTCATACGAATCAATGCACAATACCCCGAACATTGTGCACGAAGCTGATGCTGGGCCTGAGGTCTACAAATAGACCCCAAACATTATGCACGAAGATGACCCAGTCACCTAGGGCATGTCATCTCGCCCTTCCGTCCGGACCAATGTGCAATACCCCGAACATTATGCACGAAGCTGATGCCGTGCCTAAGGTCTATAGTTAGACCCCGAACATTATGCATAAAGCTGACCTAATCACCTAGGGCATGCCACAAGGGTCCGTCAATCTCAATGATTGACCCTGTGCTTCGGGTTTTATTAAACCACACATAGTTAAGCTAACGACAACATGGTCGTGCACCTCCATTCTATTTGCTTGCTAGCCATTCTTTCGTTCATTACGTTCCACTTTTCACCTTTGTTATCTTTCATTTCATTACGTTATACTTTATGTTCATTCATACATACATCATACTGCGTAAAGTCATGACATAATACGTAACGTATTTTATAGCATAATATATATGTTTTGAAAATCGTTAAAAAATAACACATCATACACATATGCATATCATAACATACATCACATCATCATACATACTTTAAACATAGACCATCACATCACATCAGTGTCTATCTCAATCACATGCCTCTTAAAACCCCTTAGAAAGTTCTAAGTTCAAAATAGGCGCATGGGGCATTTCAGGCGCATGAGCCCAAAATTTTCTAAGTAAAAACAGTCTAGGCGCTTTGGCACTATGCATACGCATGAGAACTGCTTAGGCATTTTTCCACTATGCAGGCGCATGAGTCTCACTTTAGGCTTTTCAACACTTAGGCGCATGAGCCACTTCAGGTGCATGGGCACTATTTGGGCGCATGGGTGCACAGGCTTCTGAGCCTAATACTTAGGCACATGAACTACTGTTCAGGCGTATGAGCTTACACGATATTTCTAAGGCAATATCTAGGCACATGAGGTACTATTCAGGCGTATGACAAACACTTAGGCGCATGAGCAGATTATTTGGGCGCATGAGGTACTGTTTGGGCGCATGAGGTTTACTTAGTCATTCCAAGCCAATACTCTAGGCGCATGGGCCCTATTTGGGCGCATGACCATCTATTTAACAGGTTTCTAAGTTATTTTCAGTCCCAATCATCATCCTAATATATTCTTGACTTATATTTACCATTCTAAGCATCAATATAACATAAACAACCATAAAACACTAACATACATACACAAGTACATCCGGGTAACATACATAATAATTATAAAATCATTTTACATGCACTTTCAGCCCTAAAAGAGCATAAAAATATTTAAAACCGGGTTCTAGAACTCACCTTGATTTCCTCCAAACACCTCTCCTTCAAATTTGAACTTTCAAAGAGTTCTAACACCTAAACATGTCAAAAACATTCAACCGAAGACATATACACACATAAGAACACATAGAACTCTGTCATAAGGCTAAAAACTCTGTTAAAACCTTGCAAAAATACAATAAAACTCACCTCTTAGCAAATTCTTCTTCTCCTTCTCTCTAAAATCCGATGAACTCTACTTTCTCTCTCTCAAATCGTCGAAGCAGTTGGTGTGCAGAAGTTTTGTGTGACAATTCATGTTTTCAGGTTAACATCATTCCATAACCCACTCTTTCTCCATTATCTTTACAATTAATCAAATTTAAATTTTAGTAAATGACAATGTCTATGATCATAATTATTATTAATAAAAACTCCAAATTTGTTAAACTCATGTACCATTGTGCAAATCTTGGGAACATGAAGGACTAGAATGCAAATTCTAGTCTTTGTCATGTATACAACTGAGAACCTCCACTCCCCATTGGTTCTTATTCATTCTTATAACTTTATTGCTGCCGTTTTTGACATCTCTACCACTGCCGTTTTCAATTTCTTGACCACAGCCCATCATCGCCTCTTCTCCCTCGCGCAAGTCTCTGGCAACCGCACCTTGATCGTCGCAACCAGGTATGGTAAGCTCCTCTTTTGTAATGTTTTCTCGTTCGTGTTGGTATGGTTCCACACTCAGTTCTTGTTCGCGGTTATGGGTTTGGTTGGAGGAAGGGTGCGCGTGAATATGGGGCGGTTGCGAGTGTCTCGTGGCTACTCGGTTTGGTGGTCGATCGGATCGGAGTTCCTCCATTCGTGTGCTTCAGTTTTACGTATGTATGTCTTTATATGCGCCTGAGTGTGTGTGTGTGTTTATTTTGTGCGTGTATGTATGCATCAGTTTTGTGTCTGTGTTGTGTTTTATGGTGTTCCCATTGCAAATCATTGGTTTACTTTCCTCCTTGTTGAATGCTTCCGTGAGTGCAATTGTTATGCTGAAAATATGCATGGATATGTAGATGTGCACATATATGTAGGTTGTTTTAATGAGTATGTGTATGTGTTTAGATTGCATAATATGTTGTTCATATATATGTTTTAGTGAGTATGTATGTATGTCCATATGTGTATGCAAGCTTTTGTGGGTGTGTGTGTTGGACTGCCATATTAATTTGATATTGTGTGTTTGTGTGTGATCTGCGCATGAGGGTGTGTAGTGCGTTTATTTGGAAGCAAATATTATCATATATACAAGGGCATGATTATAAGGGTGTTGTGTAGCGAATGGTGATTAAGCACTCTAGCTCATAATATATATGAGCTTATTAGATTATGTGTCTAATATACATTATAAGGGTGTGAAACGTTTAGGGCTTTGTGTGTTTGGAATGTGTAGAGGACGTATTGCTAAACGATTGGGTTTTACTATAAAAATGACACGTAACTAAAGTGTACTCTTATACGCAATATTTGGGTTTTTAGGTGTTCGAGTCAAATTAGTATTTGCGTATGTATGTGTGTGAAAGGGATAAACGAATAACCGACGTCATACTCGAACCGTGAACGCAAAACCGTACTATTCTTATATTAATATTCAGGAATTAATATTATTTGTTTAATAAATGAATTCTAGGTTATTCGGAACCTAATCTATTGTTCTTTACATTACGTTATTGTTGTGCATCCACGGTGAGTTCTCAGCCCCGTTTTACATACTATCTTGGAGTGAAAGAACGTGTGTTCAAAATTATTTTCATTGATTAGTATTACTGTAATATCAATTCTTTACTAGTGTTATACCACTTAAGTCCTCATACTTGAACCGTTAGTGTACGTATTATAGCAAGGTAATTCTGAGTAGATCTACTGGGCTTGACAAACCCCACCCGGGCTAGTCACGCTAGCATAACGTTCCCACCCGGGCTAGTCACACTAGCATAACGTTCCCACCCGGGCTAGTCACACTAGCATAACATTCGTCAAATGGGTGTTTAATTTACCTAATTTCTGTTGTTGTGACATGGTATTCACATCGGAGACGTTCATTTACATTGTCAGCTTTGGTTGCGAACTTTATACACTTGGTAACTGGTTAGGTAGACTAGTTATCTACTGATATTACTTTGTTTACTGTATCTATTTACTTTATGTTCTGTTTATCAAAACCTATGAATGCACCAACCTTATGTTGACACTTAGCATGTTTCTTTCAGGTTCCTAAGGCGTGCACGATAGGATCATCTCACATTGCATTTCACCTTTGTCTGTGTCAACTAAACACAATTATATTTGCTATCAACTTATACTTATTTTGCTTTTGCTCGTGTTTGCGCCATTAGATGCAAATTAATACGCTTTTGCATTTATTTTTATGTTTTATTAATTAACTCTAATTCGAAAAGTTTTATCGTTAATGAGTAATTATGTTTTTATAAATGTTGTGTCGTTTGGTGTAACTAATGGCTGAGATCCTGGTATGTCACGCCCCTAACGGTATTACCCCATTTTTGGAAATTAAGGGTGTGACAGATTGGTATCAGAGCCAATTGTCATAGCATACTAAAACAAATTTGCATTTCATTTACATTGCCTTTAGACTATAGCTTGATGCCTTAGTTACACACACGTAGATTATGAAGTTATACTCGCTTGTTTTACTTGCTTGAGACTCTTTGCTTTGGTGTATTCCTGTGAGCGTTTGACTACAGGGGTGGTGTCTTCATCTTCTTATACTAAGTCTAACGAGAAAAGGCCAGTTAGCCCTGATTCCCCGTTGTTACGACCTGTTCCTTAGCATGAGTGACTCCGAGTTACTGTGAGTCATGAGAAGGTCGCATACGAATTTCTTGTGCCTTACCTTTTACATTAAACCTATCAGAATTGGATACAATATCCTTGGTACTGGACTTGGATGGTTCATCGAGAGCATGTCTTGCCCCTGTTAAATGCTTTCTCAGACGAGAGACACTTATGTCATACTTTCTTTACCTACGTTATAACTTCTCCTCTACCCTATGGAGCAGGCAATAGCTACACTGGTGACTACTGTAGACATTGGGAGACAACTTATTAGGGTTTACGTACGATAATTCCATCTTACCCATCTGACCTGAGTACATCGAGGACCTCTCGCTCAAGTGAATGCTTTCCTCAACCGATTCTTTCGTATAACCTTGGTTAATCGACCCTTATTTAATAACAATATCTTTGATACCTCTATCTTTGATAACACTCTGTACTTCACAAGGTATGTTAGCTCGGATAGGAGGAACGAGGGGTGACCATGCCAAGCAAATTACCATCACGGGTGGACACGTAATTGTAATTTGTCATGCATGAGAAGTCTGGTGAACTCTGTCGGGTGATAACGGTCATAGTCAGTACAAATTTTCATTTCTATACTTTGACGACATGAGAGTCGGAATCCATATAAAACTTCGCTAATGATATGGAAGTAATGCTACATCTCTATTCGTATGAAAGTTTTCATCTATCTAGAGCCTTAATTGGATTTGTACTATGACAATAGTTCCAGTCCTTACAAGACGCTGCTCGTCCTAGCATTTTATTATCGTGCAATACTATTTAATTGATAAGTGCATAATCTTCATGAAAGTTACATCAGATTAATGATACTCTATATGTATGTACTCTTTGTTCGTTGGGTTAATCTTAAGACTTAGACACCTGACCGTTTAAACATTCCAACATTTGTTTCATTTGGTATTTATCATGTTGAGCATAAGTTACTTTCGTTTGTCCCTCGATGGTGGGATTCAAATTGGATTTCCTGGTTGACTACGTTTGGAATAAGGTCAGTTAACAAAGTGTCTTATGACGACCCCAACTGTTACATCTCTGTGTTTCCATTATAAGCAACAAGTGTAACTATCATCGCCATGGGTTGTGCAATAAGAATATCTAAGAGCGCTCTGCAGAAATTTAGCCATATCTTCAAGGACTGTCATATGAACATCCTGGCAAAGTCTCCTCAACCTCAAGTAGCATAGAAAAGACGTTACGAGTATGGTTAAACCGGACACTACAAGAGGAATTTCCTAAAGTTAAAGAAAAACAATGGCGGTGGTAATGGTACTGACAACCATAATGGAAATGGAAATGGCTCTGACATTGGCAATGTAAATGGAAATCCTGGTGTCAAGGGTAGAACCTTCATCATAGGTTTAGGTGATTCTTGTAATAATCCTTCTACTATAACTGGTAAATCTCCTGTCAATGGTTGTTTCGCCTCTATCCTGTTTGATTTTGGTGTTGATAGGAGTCTTATTTCTCATAAGTTCAATAAGTTCCTAGATGTTATATCCACGGCCTTAGACTTGAACTATACTGTACAGATAGCCGATGGTAAGATTGTAGATTCTTCCCATATATATCGCAGTTGTAAGATGAATCTGTTTGGACATAACTTTAATATTGATATTCTATCCATTACACTCGGTAGCTTCGATGTTATAGCCGGTATGAATTGGTTAGCTAAGAACCAAGCCGAAATCATTTGTCACGAGAAACTCATCCGACTACCTTTGCCTGATGGAGTGATACTCACGATGGAAAGTGACAAGAGGGGTGTTGTGGTCAGTATCATCTCTTACATGAAGGCTCAGAAGTGTCTGAGGGAAGGGCATTAAGTGATTTTAGCCCTAGTTACTGAAAAGACCACGGAGGAGAAGCGACTAGAAGATATTCCTTTGGCTAGAGATTTCCTGAAGTATTTTCCAGAGGACTTGCATGGCCTTCCTCCACACAGGCAAGTAGAGTTTCACATCGAGCTAAGACCATGAGTTGCCCCTATCGTTCGGGCGTCCTATCGTTTGACGCCAAACGAACTCATGGAATTGTCAAAACAGTTGGAGGAACTGTTAGACAGGGGTTTCATATGTCCAAGTTCTTCACCCTAGGGAGCACCTGTGTTATTCGTGAAGAAGGAAGATGGAACCTTTCGGATGTGCATTGATTACCAGGAATTGAACACGGTTACCGTAAGGAATCGATACCCTCTTCCACATATCGAAGACCTGTCTAACAACTAGAAGGATTGAATTATTATTCAAAGATTGATCTGAGGTCTGGATATCATCAGCTTAGGGTTCGAGAAGAAGACATATAAAAGACAGCTTTCATTACTCGATATGGGCACTTTGAGTTCGCAGTCATACCATTTGGTTTGACGAACGCTCATGCGGTCTTTATGGACCTCATGAACCGTGTTTGCAAACCCTATTTAGACAAGTTTGACATCGTCTTCATTAATGACATACTCGTTTATTCTAAGAATACAGAGGAACATGAGAAACACTTAAGGATTATCCTAGAGCTTCTGAAAACCGAACAGCTATATGCCAAGTTTTCCAAGTGTGACTTCTGGATGAGAGAAGTACAGTTCCTAGGGCATGTGGTTAATGAGAATGGCGTCCATGTCGATCCGTCTAAGATTGAGGCAATCAAGAATTGGCCTGCACCGATGACGCCTAGTGAAGTTCGCCAACTTCTTGGATTAGCGGGTTATTATCAACAATTCATCGAAGGATTTTCCAAACTAGCACAACCCTTGACTGCCCTAACTCATGAAGGAACCATTTACAAGTGGGGTAGTAAGGAAGAAGCGGCTTTTCAAGCGCTTAAGGACAAGCTGTGTAGTGCACCAATCTTGGTGTTACCTGAAGGAATAGACGATTTCGAGGTGTATTGTGACGCGTCAATCCAGGGTTTGGGTTGCGTGTTCATGCAAAGCGAGAAAGTTATAGCTTATGCATCAAGACAGCTTAAGGTGCATGAGAAGAACTATACAACTCATGACCTAGAGTTGGGAGCTGTAGTATTCGCGCTCAAGATCTGGAGGCATTACCTATATGGGACCAAGTGTACAATCTTCACTGATCATAAAAGTCTTCAGCACATTTACGAACATAAGGAACTAAACATGAGACAGCGATGATGGTTAGAGTTACTGAATGATTATGATTGTGCCATCAAGTATCATTCGGGAAAGGCTAACGTGGTAGCCGATGCCCTTAGTCACAAGAAAACCCTAAAGCCTCGTTGTGTTCGTGCATTTCAATTAACGATTCATTCTGACCTACCATCACAGATTAAGAATGCTCAAGCTGAGGCATTACATGAATAGAACATCAAGTTAGAGTCTCTCAGAGGAGCTGAAAATTATTTCAGGAGAAGTCAGATGGTCTTCGTTACTATGATGACAGGGTATGGGTTCCAATGTCCGCGAATCTTCAAGAATTGGTGATGGATGAGGCTCACAAGTCTCGCTATTCGGTACATTCGGGATCTAACAAGATGTATCGAGACCTAAAGGTCATCTGCTGGCGGCATAACATGAAGGCTGCAATTGCCCCTTCCGTGTCAAATTGTTTTACTTGATCTAAGGTCAAAGCAGAATATTAGAAACCGTCAGGTTTGCTTCAACAACCAGAGATTCCAGTGTGAAAATAGGAGAATATTTCCATGGATTTCGTCACTAAGTTACTGTAACACCCGGATATTTCTAAAGCAATAAATAAAAGGATAAAAGAGAAATAAAAGGTTGGAAATGAAAGTCAACCCAAAGTTGAGGGGTCAAAAGTGTCAAATGGACAAAAAGTAATAAAGTTGGTGAAGAAGGTGGTATGGCCGCCCATTTTGGTCTGCAAAACACTTTTTCATTCGGATATTTAGAGAGAGAAGGAAGAAAGAGCAGAAGATCTCGGGAACTTTAGAAGAAACAAGAAGTTCAAAGTTTCTGGTAAGAATTCTCGAATTTCTGATGCTTTAGATGATTCTAGACCCGTTTATGTGCTTATAAATGTGATTTCAAGTTCGGGTTGTGTGTTTAAGCGTGTTTTAGGTGTTAAAAACATCCGAGAAGTTCAAGGGAAGGGTTTAGACTCGAACACAACTAAGGTGAGTTTCTAGAACCCCTTTCTAAACATGTTTTATATGATTTTTGGTGCTGGAAATACATGTAAAATCCTTAAAGAATTTAAATATGCAACCGTATGTGCCCACGTATATATGATGATGTTCACGGGTGTTTTGTGTTATGTTCTGCTTAGCATAGTATGTGTAAGCTTAGAACCGGGTAATATGATGTTTGGGACTGAAATCGACTTAGAAACATGGTTAACAGGATGATAATGCGCCTATATGAGGCTCATAAGCCTGAATAGTCTTCATGCTCCTAGGATCTTGACCAGGAGCCTAAGTGTTGGGGGTGATGTGCCCCACCAGAGCTCATGCGCCCAGACAGGGCTCATGCGCCTGGACAGTGATATGCCCCAACACTGCTTATACGCCTGAAATTATGACTTAGAAAACTATGTATAGGATAATGTGCCTAAACAGTACTCCTACGCTTAGAAAATTCCTTAGAAAAACCAAGTGTATGATGATGTGCCTGAACAGTAGCTCATGTGCCTAGGTTTTTGCTACAAACACCTAAGTATTGGGGTGATGTGCCCCAACAGTGCTCATGTGCCCAGACAGGGCTCATGCGCCTGGACAGTACTGATGCGCCCAACACTTAGAATTTATTGCAGAATTTTCGTGGGAGTCTGCGCATATAGGGTTTTGGACAGATTTTGACTAAAGTTTATTTAATGCATATTATTATGTTTGATTGTCATTATAACCCTTGTTACCAATATTATTATTATTATTATGATATTATTATTGTTATCATATTTAATAATATTAACATTGTATGACTCTACGTGGTATGATCATGATCGAGACAGAAATTATTATCATTAATAAAGTGAAAGATTAATGATAAAGAAAAGTGGAACGTAAACGAATGAACGAAAGTCTTGTAAGCAAATGTAAAGAGGTGCACGGCCATGTTGCTGTTAGCTCAACTGTGATGCGGGTTAGCTACCCTGAAGGATACACACAGGGTGAGTCTTTGAGATTGACAATGGGTGAGCAACTCTGTGTTGCAAAAGACCGAAAGACTTGCAATCCTTGAGATTGCTAATGGGTGAGCAACTCTGTGTTGCAAAAGACCAAAAGTCTTACAATCCTTGAGATTGCTAATGGGTGAGCGACTCTGTGTTGCAAAAGACCGAAAGTCTTGCAATCTTTGATATTGCTAATTGGTGAGCAACTCTGTGTTGAAAAAGACCGGAATAATAATGGTAAAAGTATGAATTGAACGATGATGAAGATAATAATAATATTACGTATGTGTACGTACGATGTGTGATCACCTACGGAAATAATGAATGGTTTGGAATGAAAAGTAAAGTATTTTATTTATAAAAAACTAGAACTCACTCAGCAACGCTGACTTTTATGTATTTTCCAGTTGGCAGGTAAAACGTTGTTGATGATGGCACGCGGGGATGGCTACTCGGCGGGGCAAGACTGACATCCATTTATGTTTTGACAATACTATTGTTTTGTAATTCATTTAACTAATCATTTTGTGACTCATGAACTACAATGTATTGCTTAACAACAGTGTTTATAATGAAATGAATGTTTTATTAAATTAATTTCGCTGCTTAAATTTATAATATGTAATGTCTTATGCTGTGAATGACCAACTGTGAGGTCTCCGGGTACGGGGCCTTACAAGTTGGTATCAGAGCCAAAGTTTAAGTGAAATGGGTAAATATTTTCAAAAGAAACCTAAACTAAAACTGATAATGGGACAGAAGGAGGGATGTCAGCCGGAGTAGCTACGTGCCATCAGGTATTTCTTTTCTTAAAATTAACCAGAATTATGTGCGTGTGCTATCAGACTTATGTGATCTTAGTAGATTAGTTACTGATGTAGTCAGGATAGGAAATGCTTAGGGTGTGAAGAGTAAAGTAAGTGGTTAATCACAACTGGCCACTGTCATTAGGAACTTACTACACTTGACATGAACTGAGCTATTACCTTGAATGACTGTGTTAGTGTTTGAATCTTATAGCACTTAGGAAATGACTGGGAAGAAATCCTCCAAGGCTTCTAGAGGCAGAGGTCGACCACGTGTGACTAGGAGCAGTGCTAAAGCTCCTGAGACGACCCATGAGAACCTTGAGGTTCATGACCGGACTGAAGGAAATGAGAATGCCAGCCTGAACGCCTCAGCTCGGGAGGCGATTGCTGATGAGTTGCACCAGGTCATGCAGGCAGTCTTACCGTCTGTAGTGACTGAAGTTATTCGAGCTGTGAGGAAAGAGGAGAAAAAGGAGAAGGAGCACAGGAAAGGGTCGACTGGGAAGGAAAGCAAGGGAGAGGAGGAATGGCTAGAGCCTGAGATAGTAGTTTCTGACGAGGAAGAGGAGGGTGCAGTAGGGGTAACAACCAAGGGATGCAGCTATGGGGCATTCCAGAGGTGCAAGCCCCCGACTTTTGATGGCAATGGCAATGTTGCTGCTGCTCACCACTGGGTAAGGGAGATGGAGGCAGTGTTGGAGATTAGTGAGTGTCGCGAAGATCAAAGGGTGAAGTTCGCGACTCACTCTTTTGCCAACTCGGCATTGTGTTGGTGGGACAATATTGTCCAAGCTGAAGGTTCTAGGGCTATCGGGAAAATGCGATGGAACAAGTTGAAGAAGATGGTGATTGAGGAATTTTGTCCTCCTAGGGAACTCGATAAGATTGAGAGGGAGTTCCTACAACTCGAGGCGGGAACCATGACCCACCAGCAGTACACCACCAAATTCAATGAGATGGCAAGGCTGGTACCGGATTAAGTGACTCCACTATCTCGAAAGATTAACCGGTACATTCAGGGATTGCCAGCTGACATTCGTAGGCACTTAATTGCTGCTCGACCAAGCACTTTTAGGTCGGCTGTGGATTTGGCCGGGAGGCTCTATGATGAGAGGCAGGTGACGGTTGTGTAGGTGAAGAAGGTTGGTGGTGGTGACCGAAACTGGAACAGGAAACGGTTCGGGCATGGTGGTTTTACCCCGAACAACAAGAAGATGAGAATGGATGACCGTTGGGTGGGGTCATCAATCTCGGGGCCCAAGAGGTGTGGCAAGTGCGGGAAGGAGCGTACGGGTGAGTGCAGGCTGGGGCTTAACGTGTGTTTCAAGTGCGGGAAACCAGGCCACATCTACAAAGACTGTAAGGCGCTGAGGTGTTATACCTGCGGTGAAGAGGGCCATATTAGCAAGGATTGTAGGAGGCCGAGGGAGGAGAGTTCCGGGGCAAAGAAAACAACCGGAACTGAAGGGCAGAAGGCGAGCGCCAGAGCTTTCACCATGACCAGGGAGGAGGCTAGGACGGACCCCGACGTTGTGTCAGGTACGTTTCTAGTAGATCAAACTCTTGCTTCTGTATTATTTGATTCTGGTGCTAGTAGGAGTTTTATTTCTGCTACCTTCTGTGCTAAACTTCCTGTTAGTAGTAAATGCATTGATGAGCCCTTTGACGTAGAAACAGCTATCGGTAAGTCCACTAGAGTTACTAAGGTGATAGAGGACTGTGCCATAGAATTAGAAGGTCATAGGTTTGCTGCTAGGTTACATGTGATGCCCCTAGGTGGATTCGATGTGGTACTAGGGATGGATTGGTTAGCAACCTATGAAGCGAACATCGTGTGTCGTAAGAAGATGATTAGACTAACGGCGTCTGACGGAAGTGCGGTGACGATATACGGCGATCGGGTTGCGACGATTCCGAAAGTGATTTCGATGGCGGTGGCAGGAAAGTGCATGAGACGTGGATGTAGCGCTTATTTGGCCTACGTGAAAGATGTGGACACGTCAACACCCCAATTGTCCGATGTACTGGTGGTGTGTGAATTTCCCCATGTATTTCCAGAGGACCTATCAGGTGTGCCACCGGATCGCGAAATCGAATTTCAAATTGACTTGATACCTGGTGCGTAACCTATCGCCAAGGCACCGTATCGGTTGGCTCCGATTGAGATGAAGGAGTTAATGGAGCAACTGCAAGAGTTGCACGATAAGGGTTTCATCAGACCGAGTATCTCTCCTTGGGGTGCTCCGGTCTTATTCGTGAAAAAGAAGGACGGTAGCATGAGAATGTGTATCGACTACCATGAGTTGAACAAACTGACGATAAAGAATCGGTATCCATTACCGAGAATTGATGACTTGTTCGACCAGCTCCAGGGTGCCAGTTGGTTCTCGAGGATAGATCTTAGATATAGCTACCATCAATTGAAAGTGAAGGAGCAGGACATTCCTAAAACAACTTTTCGTACGCGTTATGGACACTATGAGTTTCTCGTTATGTCCTTTGGTTTAACCAACGTGCCAGCTGCTTTTATGGATTTGATGAATCGAGTGTGCCGGTCGATGTTAGATAAATCATTAATTGTGTTCATCGATGATATCCTGATTTATTCGAAAAGCGAAGAAGAGCATGCCGGTCACATTCGGGAAGTGTTGGAAACTTTGAGAAAGGAGAAACTGTATGCTAAGTTCTCCAAGTGTGCTTTCTGGCTACGCGAGGTGCAATTTCTGGGTCACGTGGTAAATGCAGAGGAAATCATGGTGGACCCAGCAAAGGTTGAGGTTGTGATGCAATGGAAGTCACCAAAGACGCCATCTGAAATTCGTAGCTTCTTGGGATTGGCGGGCTACTACAGGAGATTTATTCAAGACATCTCCAAGATAGCCTCACCTTTGACTAAGTTGACTCGCAAGGATGTGAAGTTCGTGTGGGGTCGAGAGCAGGAGAGTGCCTTTGAGGATTTGAAGACGAGACTAACACAAGCTCCTATCTTGACATTGCCTAAGGGAAATGAAGACTTAGTGGTCTATTCGGATGCATCATACTCTGGGCTAGGTTGCGTATTGATGCAACGTGGAAGGGTGATAGCTTACGCATCCCGATAGCTGAAAACCCACGAAGTCAACTATCCCAAGCACGATCTAGAACTAGCCGCGGTGGTTTTTGCCTTGAAGATTTGGCGGCACTATCTATACGGGACGAAGTGCACCATTTTCACACACCACAAAAGCTTGAAATACTTCTTCGAGTAGAAAGATCTAAACATGAGGCAGAGGTGATGGTTGGAGCTCATAAAGGATTATGATTGCGAAATCCATTACCATCCGAGCAAGGCCAACGTGGTGGCAGATGCCCTTAGCCGAAAAGAAAGGCCCGAGCCAATCCGGGTTAAGGCTTATCAGCTAATTATGACCTCCGACGTGATGACACAGGTTAAGGAGTTTCAAGACGAGGCTTTGAAAGAAGATCGTCTTAACTCCAAAAGGATGAGAGGTCTAGTCGCGGAGTTAGGTGAGAACACTCTAGGTGTTAAGACCCGATTCGGGCGGACGTGGATTCCTTAATACAGGGATCTATGTGGAAAGATTATGGACGAGGCCCATAAGACTCGATACTCCATTCATCCCGGTGCTACCAAGATGTATCACGATATGAAGAACGACTATTGGTGGCCGGGTATGAAGCACGACGTAGCGGAGTATGTGAGTAAATGCCTTACCTGTCTACAAGTGAAGGCGGAACACCAGAAGCCGTACGGGAAAATCCAGCTGTTAGATATACCCGAGTGGAAGTGGGAGCACATCACTATGGACTTCATTACGAAGCTGACATGCACCCCGAAAGGGTACGACGCTATATGGGTGGTGGTTGATCGTTTGACGAAGAGTGCTCACTTCCTACCGATCCGAGAGATGTATTCTTCTGAGAGACTCGCGGATATATTCATCAAGGAGATTATGGTTCGTCATGGTGTGCCAGTGTCGATAGTGTCTGATCGTGACACCCGGTTTACATCCAAGTTTTGGAAGAAATTCCATGATGCGATGGGGACGAGATACACATCAGCACGGCTTATCACCCTCAGACGGACGGTCAGTCTGAGAGGACGATCCAAACACTCGAGGACATGCTTCGAGCGTGTGTGATCGATTATGGAGGAAGTTGGGATGACCACCTGCCGTTAGCTGAATTCTATATAACAATAGCTATCATGCCAGCATCGGTATGCCACCATACGAGATGCTATATGGTAGGAGATGTAGAACACCCGTTTGCTGGGGTGATATTGGTCAGAAGGAGTTGGGGAGCGTTGAAGTGATCGAGGCTACGACGGAGAAGCTCAAAAAGATTAAAGCCTTCATGAAGGCAGCCAAGGATAGGCAAAAGTCGTATGCCGATAAGCGGCGTAGACCGGTTGAGTTCCAGGTGGGTGACCGGGTTATTTTGAAGGTCTCACCTTGGAAAGGAATTATCTGATTCAGGAAACGAGGTAAGTTAAGCCTGAGATATATAGGACCTTTCCAAATCGTCGCACGAGTAGGGGAAGTAGCCTATCAACTCGAATTGACAGATGAGTTAAGTGGAATTCATCCCACATTCCATGTATCTCATCTGAGAAATTGCTTAGTTGATGAAGATATGATTGTCCCACTGGAGGACATTGAAGTTGATGAAAGGCTCAATTATGTGGAGCAACCAGTGGAAATCATCGATCGTAAAGAGAAGAGGCTGAGAAATAAAGTGGTTCCTCTTGTGCGTGTAAAGTGGAAGCACCGGAATGGATCCGAATCCACATGGGAGACTGAGGAGGAGATGAGGCAGCATTACCCTCATCTGTTTGAGGAATAACAGGTTTCGGGGAAGAAACCTATACAAGGGGAGGTGGACTTGTAACACCCGGATATTTCTAAAGCAATAAATAAAAGGATAAAAGAGAAATAAAAGGATAGAAATGAAAGTCAACCCAAAGTTGAGGGGTCAAAAGTGTCAAATGGACAAAAAGTAATAAAGTTAGTGAAAAAGGTGGTATGGCCGCCCATTTTGGTCTGGAAAACACTTTTTCATTCGGATATTTAGAGAGAGAAGAAAGAAAGAGCAGAAGTTCTCGGGAACTTTAGAAGAAACAAGAAGTTCGAAGTTTCTGGTAAGAATTCTCGAAGTCTGATGCTTTAGACAATTCTAGACCCGTTTTTGTGCTTATAAATGTGATTTCATGTTCGGGTTGTGTGTTTTAGTGTGTTTTAGGTGTTAAAAACATCCGAGAAGTTCAAGGGAAGGGTTTAGACTCGAACACAACTAAGGTGAGTTTCTAGAACCCCTTTCTAAACGTGTTTTATATGATTTTTAGGGCTGGAAATACATGTAAAATGCTTTTAAAGGATTTACGGGTGTTTTGTGTTATGTTCATGCTTAGCATAGTATGTGTAAGCTTAGAACCGGGTAATATGATGTTTGGGACTGAAATGGACTTAGAAACATGGTTAACAGGATGATAATGCGCCTATATGAGGCTCATAAGCCTGAATAGTCTTCATGCTCCTAGGATCTTGACCAGGAGCCTAAGTGTTGGGGGTGATGTGCCCCAACAGTGCTCATGCGCCCATACAGGGCTCATGCGCCTGGACAGTGATGTGCCCCAACAGTGCTTATATGCCTGAAATTATGACTTAGAAAACTAAGTATAGGATAATATGCCTAAACAGTACTCCTACGCTTAGAAAATTCCTTAGAAAAACCAATTGTATGATGATGTGCCTGAACAGTAGCTCATGTGCCAAGGTTTTTGCTACAAACTCCTAAGTATTGGGGTGATGTTCCCCAACAGTGCTCATGCGCCCAGACAGGGCTCATGCGCCTGGACAGTATTGATGCGCCCAACAAATAGAATTTGTTGCAGAATTTTCGTGGGAGTCTGTGCATTTAGGGTTTTGGACAGATGTTGACTAAAGTTTATTTAATGCATATTATTTTGTTTGATTGTCATTATAACCCTTGTTACCAATATATTATATTATTATTATTATTATTATTATTATTATTATTATTATTATATTATTATCGTTATCATATTTAATAATATTAACATTGTATGACTCTACGTGGTATGATCATGATCGAGACAAAAATTATTATCATTAATAAAGTGAAAGATTAATGATAAAGAAAAGTGGAACGTAAACGAATGAACGAAAATCTTGCAAGCAAATGTAAAGAGGTGCACGGCCATGTTGCCGTTAGCTCAACTATGATGCGGGTTAGCTACCCTGAAGGATGCACACAGGGTCAGTCTTTGAGATTGACAATGGGTGAGCAACTCTGTGTTGCAAAAGACCGAAAGACTTGCAATCCTTGAGATTGCTAATGGGTTAGCAACTCTCTGTTGCAAAAGACCGAAAGTCTTGCAATCCTTGAGATTGCTAATGGGTGACCGACTCTGTGTTGCAAAGACCGAAAGTCTTGCAATCTTTGAGATTGCTAATGGGTGAGCAACTCTGTGTTGCAAAAGACCGGAAGAATAATGGTAAAAGTATGAATTGAACGATGACGAAGATAATAATAATATTACCTATGTGTACGTACAATGTGTGATCACCTACGGAAATAATGAACGGTTTGGAATCTAAAGAAAAGTATTTTATTTATAAAAAACTAGAACTCACTCAGCAACGTTGACTTTTATGTATTTTTCAGTTGGCAGGTAAAACGTGGCTGAGGATGGCACGCGGGGATGGCTACTCGGCGGGGCAAGACTGACATCCATTTATGTTTTAACAATACTGTTGTTTTGTAATTCATTTAACTAATGATTTTATGACTCATGAACTACAATGTATTGCTTAACAACAGCTTTTATAACGAAATAAATGGTTTTGTTAAATTAATTCCGTTGCTTAAATTTATAATATGTAATGTTTTATGATGTGAATGACCAACTGTGAGGTCTCCGGGTACGGGGCCTTACAGTTACCTCGTTCATAGACTAGAAACGATACCATTTAGGTGATAGTGGATCGTTTAACCAAGTCGGCACATTTCTTAGCCATTCGTGAGACTTACAAAATAGATAAACAGGCACAGATCTACCTGAAAGAAATTGTGTCACGATATGGTGTGTCACTTTCGATCATCTTAGATCGCAACGTGTGATTTACTTCACACTTCTGGCGGTCACTGTAGAAGTCATTAGGCACTCGTCTAGATATGAGTACGGCTTATCATCCACAGACAGATGGTCATACTGAAAGCATAATACAAACCCTAGAAGATATGCTTAGGGCGTGCGTAATAGACTTTGGGAATAGTTGGGAAACCCATTTGCCTTTGGTTGAGTTCTCTTACAACGACAGATACCACACGAGCATTAAAGCCGCACCGTTTGAAGCACTTTATGGCAGGAAGTGTAGATCACCTCTCTGTTGGACCGAAGTTGGTGCTAGTCAGTTAACTAGTTCTGAGCTCATTCATGAAACCACAGAGAATATTGTTCAGATTTGTAATCGTATGACGGCAGCCTATGATCGTCAAAATAGCTACGCAGATCAAAGGAGAAAGCCTTTGGAATTTCAAGTCGGTGACATGATGTTATTATAGGTTTCACCTTGGAAGGTTGTAATACACTTTAGAAAGCATGGAAATCTAAACACTAGGTACGTTGGACCATTTGAAATAGTCAAGAGGATCGATCCACTAGTTTATCAGCTCGACTTACGTGCGGAACTCGATGGTGTTCATAACGTGTTCCATGTTTCAAACTTGAAGAAGTGTCTAGCTGATGAATCACACATTGTTCCATTGGACGAATAGGAAATTGGTGAATAACTTCATTTCATTGAGGAATCAGTTGAGATCATGGATCGAGAAATCAAGACCTTAAAGCATAGCAATATCCCTATTGTACGCGTTAGGTGGAATTCAAAGCGTGCACCAGAATTTACTTAGGAATGCGAGGATCAAATGAAGAAGAAATACCCGCAATTATTCGAAGATCAGATATCTACTTCTTAAGGTGTTATTTTTAAGATATCCTTTCTTTAAATTTCAAGACGAAATTTCCTTCAACAAGGGGATGATGTCGCAACTCTCGTGAAACCTGATATTTCTATTTCCTTGTTTTCGTTGCTTGTTCACAAATCCTTAGAATCCCTATCTTGCCTGTGTTCAAGATAACTGACCAGCTTGTTCACTAGTCGTTAGTTGACCCTGATGTTCTAATTTTCGGGACGAAAATTCCTTCATCAAGGGGATGATGTGACAATTCAAGTTTTCAGGTTAACATCGTTCCGTAACCCGCTCTCTCTCTATTATCTTTATAATTAATCAAAATTTATATTTTAGTAAATGGCAATGTCTATGATTATAATTATTATTAACAAAAACTCCAAATTTGTTAAACTTATGTACCATTTTGCAAATCATAGGAACATGAAACACTAGAATGAAAATTCTAGTCTTTGTCATGTATACAACCGAGAACCTACACTCCCCATTGGTTCTTCTTCATTCTTATAACCCTATTGCTGCCGTTTTTGACATCACTACCACTTTTGTTTTCAATTTCTTTAACCACAGCCCATCGTCGCCTCTTCTCCCTCGCGCAAGTCTCCGGCAACCGCAAGTCTTGATCGTTGTAGCCCGGTACCGTAAGCTCCTCTTTCGTTATGTTTTCTCATTCGTGTCGGTGTGGTTCCGCTCTCAATTCTGGTTTGCGGTTATGGGTTCGGTTGGGGGAAGGGTGTGCGAGAATATGGGGCGGTTACGAGTGTCTCATGGCTACTAGGTTGGGTGGTTGATAGGATCGGAGTTCCTCCATTCGTCTGCTTCGGTTTTATGTATGTATGTCTTTATATGCGCCTGAGTGTGTGTGTGCTTATTTTGTGCCTGTATGCATGCATCGGGTTTGTGTCTATGTTGTGTTTTGATGGTGTTCACATTGCAAATTATTGATTTACTTTGCTCCTGGTTGAATTCTTTGTGAGTGCAATTGTTAGGCTGAATATATGCATGTATATATAGATGTGCACATGTATGTAGGTTGTTTTAATGAGTATGTGTATGGTCTAGATATGCACAATATGTTGTTCATATGTATAGGTTTTAGTGACTATGTATGTATGTCCATATGTGCATGCAAGCTTTCGTGGGTGTGGGTGTGTTGGACTGCCATATTAATTTGATATTGTGTGTTTGTGTGTGATCTACGCATATGGGTGTGTGGTGTGTTTAATTGGCAGCAAATATCATCATATATACATGGGCATAATTATAAGGGTGTTTGTGTGGTGAATGGTGATCAAGCACTCTAGCTCATAATATATATGAGCTTATTAAATTATGTGTCTAATATACATTATAAGGGTGTGAAACGTTTAGGGCTTTGCCTGTTTGGAATGTGTAGAGGACGTATTGCTAAACGATTGGCTTTTATTATAAAAATGACACATCACTAAAGTGTTCTTTTATACGTAATATTTGGGGTTTAAGTCGTTTGAGTCGAATTAGTATTTGCGAATGTATGTGTGTGAAAGGGATAAACCAATAACTGACGTCATACTCGAACCGTGAACGCGAAACCGTACTATTCCTATATTAATATTCAGCAATTAATATTATTTGTTTAATAAATGAATTCTAGGTTATTCGGTACCTAATTTATTGTTCTTTAAATTACGTTATTGTTGTGCACTCAACGTGAGTTCTCAGCCCCGTTTTACTTACTTTCTTAGGATGAAAGAAATGTGTGTTCAAACTTATTTTCATTGATTAGTATTATTGTAATATCACTTTTTCACTAGTGTTATACCACTTAAGTCCTCATACTCGAACCGTTAATGTACGTATTATAGCGAGGTAATTCTGAGTAGATCTACTGGGTTTGACAAATCCCACCCGGGCTAGTCGTGCTAGCATAACGTTCGTCAAACGGGTGTTTAATTGACCTAATTTCTATTGTTGTGACCTGGTATTCGTAGCCAAGGCATTCATTTACATTTTCAGCTTCGGTTGCGAACTTTATACACTTAGTAACTAGTTAAGTGGAATAGCTATCTACTGATATTACTTTGTTTACTGTATCTATTTACTTTATGTTCTGTTTATCAAAACCTATGAACTCACCAACCTTGTATTGACACATAGCTTGTTTCTTTCAGGTTCCTAAGGAGTGCATAATAGGATCATCTCACATTGCATTTCACCATTGTCTATGTCAACTAAACACAATTACATTTGCTATCAACTTATACTTATTTCGGTTTTGCGTGTTTTTGAGCCATTAGATACAAATTAATATGCTTCCGCATTTACTTTTATGTTTTCTTAATTAACTCTGATTTGAAAAGTTTTATCGTTAATAAGTAATTATGTTTTTATAAATGTTGTGTCGTTTGGTGTAACTAATGGCTGAGATTCTGGTATGTCACGCGCCTAAAGGTATTACCCCGTTTGTGTAAATTGAGAGTGTGACATTGTGGGCGGCCATGCCACTTTTAAACATAATAATAATAATATTTTGTCCTTTTTGCACCTTTAGCCCCTCCACTTTTGTCCATTTTATTTTCTCTCAAGATACTTTTTTTTCTTTTCTTATTGCTTTTCTTTCTTTTATTTTGATAAATTTCTGGGTGTTACACTAAATCCACACTTTTTCAGCTCTTCGATCACATCACAACTCCCAAGTCAGATGAAGAATATTAGATGATTGCATGGAAATATGATGCTGACTGGGATTGCGCAATCATAAAAAGGGCATCTGGGATGATTCAATACTTTCCTATGATTGAATTAATCATCTCACTCCCAGATGCTAACATCAAACAACTTCAGAGCTCACCAATCACTAACTACCCAATGCATTCAAGAGGAAGAGATTTCTCTGGGCTAGTTAGAAAGTTATTATCAAAATTAAAGGATGATGTCCTTAAAGAAGCAAGAAGATGAGATGAGGAGCATAATAAAAGAAAAGAAAGGCAGAGAAGGTCACTGTCCAGCTCCTCACACTTTGTAGAATATGAATTTTGATAAGGGTTGGTCATGCCAACAAGAGAACTGCTTCAATTAAGAGCTTTGACGGAAACCATTCACTCATCCATCGCTCAGTGGGGATATGTTGAGAAAGCTAAGGAGCTAGTATTGAAAAGAACAACAGATAATAAAGAAGCTACAAGTATTGGGATTTTTGATCCTTTGGAAATCAAACTCCTACATCTAAGCTACACTGCTTATCTATATGATAAATTATTTCCAAGGCTCAACAATGAACAGGCACAGAACGACTTATGTCTATATGTGCACATTATTCAAGTAATAGATAAGCTAAATGCCATAGCCAATAAAAGAAGAAAATTTGAGGTTGGCCATCTTATGGGATTTGAAATCCCATCTATTACAGAATTAAGAATATTTGAAGATGATGAGTTAGAAGTTGTTAACAACAACAGTGTTGTTACAACTTTAATAACAGAAGAATATATTTTTGGAATCAAGTAAGATATGTTGAACAAGATGAGCCGAATGGAGATCAAGTATAAATACGATGATCAAAAGGAAGTTGTATCTTTCTTCAATAAAAATATGGTGTCAAGAGTAAAAGAGCTACAAAGTTTAAGGAATTGATTAGAAGAAGCTAAAACTAAGGGGGAGTATTGTTAGGTCTAGAATTTTTGTATAGGTTTAGTTCTTTAATCAATCTTTGTAATAACTCTTGTACATCCCTTATCTTTTGTATGCAATATACATTTATAGGTTAACCCTTTTATTATGTGTTGCTCTATATGTATGTTTGCAGGAAAAGCTTGTGTTAGTCAATTTCATGAATTGAACAAGTGTTGAACAACATCTACGGATGAACAAATTGTTCCTCTGTAGATCTTCTTGCATAATACAAGTATGGACTCCGTGGAACTCATGAGGAAGCTTTGCAACAACTGAAGAACTTCCAAGGCAACTGCAGCTCCTATGGAAGACCAAGATCTGCGGAAGATCAATCTCCAATGAAAGACAAAGCTCCTGCGGAAGATCAATATACTTGCATGTACACTAAGTACATCAAGTCAACAAGTCAAACACTAAAGTGATGTCATAAGTCAACTTCTACGGACAACTTCACTTTATTCAAAGAACCTCACGTCAAAACATTTTCTAAGTAACTTTCTTACCTCGATAAGAAAGTTACTATTACCCTAACAGTAAATATCTAAACCTATAAATATGAGGCTTAGGTACACACTTTTAGGCAACAGATTATGATCGACAGCTACGAATTATTACAATCAAACCCTAGCAGCCGTAAACAATCTCACAACAATACATGCATCAATATAGCATTAGAACCCTAGCAATAGCAATATCATTCATTGTTTGTTTGTTTATTGTAATCAATATACAAACATTAATAGAAAACTTTTGAAATATTTGTGTTGTTCTTCATCTTATATTCATCTTCTCTTCATTAGTTTGATTTTTTTTTCATTGTTTGTTTTTGGCAAACAGTTTTAGATTGATTTATTAATTAAACAACAATCAGTGATAATTCTGCGATCATTGTTTGTCATCAACTAAACTGATAATTCCCTGACGATCGTTGGATTCACACTTAATCTATAGTTTGACAAACGTGTTGACTTTTCATCAACTCATATAAGCTGGTGAGTCATCACAGATGACAGTGAAAAGTGGTTCAACTTTTGTCAAAAGGTGATGCAGAAAAAGCATGTCTTCCCTCTCTTCAGAAGAAATAAGTCTTTGACTTCAGAAGACTTTGTATTTAGAGCTTCAGAAGACTTTATCTTTGGCTTCAGAAGATTTGGTATTTTGGCTTCAGAAGATTTGGTCTTTTGGCTTCAGAAGATTTGATACTTAGCATAATTCATTGAGTTGTATAAAATCTTCCGAAATAACTTCCTTGTACTTCACATGTGCATGATGAGAGATCTTTGAGTTGTTCTTTGGTTGCATTAGCTTCTAAGTGTAATCCTTACAAACTCCCCTAGGATGATGCTACCAAAACTGAAGAGACCTTTAACTCTTGATCTTTATCTGTTTACAGTCCTCATCAGGATCAATACCATTCCCTTTATTATCAGCTGGTTAGGATCCCTCAGACACAAAGTATCTCATCATGTCATAGAGATCATGAAGAGTAAGGTCAAATGTTTTGCCATAAGTAGATGTCTTGACCTCCTTAATCTCTAGTGACATACCATCTATTTGGATTAGTAGCAAACATCTAAGGAAAGATGGGTCTCTCAATAGCAAGAGGCTCTACTATAATTGAACTTTGTTGAGTAGCCTCTTCTTAAGCACCCTCAAGATGTTCTGACCCATCCTGAGGTGCAGAGGTGGATGCCTTGAACTTGTTCTTCTTCTTCTTCTTCTTCTTGTGCATTCTTATGGTCATCCTCTCCCTATTTCTATATTTTAACTGAGGATACTAGCCTGCAATACCAATTTGTTCTTGTTTATCATCCTCAGTTAGATCCTTGTCCTTCATAGGTTTAGAAGGAAAAGGATCAGGACCCTGTTATGGATCAGAAGATAAATTTGGTCGTGATGTAACACTAGTTCCGGGTAGTGTTTTCTCTTGTGGTTCAACCTTAAATTAACTTAAGGTGCAGCCTGACATGGTGAAGAATGCAAGTAAACAAGCTCACCCCTTTTGATCTTCTGCTTGATCACTCTAATGTGCTCATCCATTATGGATACAATGGATACAGACATTTATCAAGTCTCCTTCCGGAGAATCCATACAACTTCAAGTAGCGCACCATATTTTGTCTGTCAGAAGACTTCTTTTGGTTGGCTCTAATGGTGGCTCTTGACTTTGCAGCTGTTAGGACCGTGTACGGACGGAGTACTAACTGATTCAAACGTGAAACCAAATCAAATAGTGCGGAATCCTATTTGATTGGTGATCCAGTCAGGGAAAACGTTAACAAGATCAAACATAACGATTAGAAAACGTTAAGAACGAACTAGGAATGATCTGAAATGTTTTATGAACTTGGAAGGGACGAACAGGGCGCTCTGGGTCGACTAGGGTTCTGAGTATTCGAAGTGTTTTCTTTTACCACGATTTAAGTGATATTTATAGGTAAGTGTTTCTCATTCGTGCGACTGAACCATAAGCATGGTTCAATTGTACGATTGAGCCATGCGCTTGATCCATACGTACGACTGGGTATTCAGTCGTGCGATTGGTTCAATCTCATGTTACAGTCGTGCGACTGGTCCAGTCTCCTGGTTCAGTCGTGCGACTAAGTCATGCGCATGAAGTTGTTCATGCGTATGGTCCATTCGCATGATAACTTCATAATACTAAGTTTGAATATATTAGTTATCATTACATTATATATACTAATTCAAACAATCACCGACCTATATAATCAATAAAATACGCGTTACACAACCCATTAATGAAACATTAAACATTATAAGCACAATCAAACATTTGCATTTCATTCGCTATCTTTCTATTACATATATGTAAGACAATAGAGAAATATTACATTAAGATTAGAATCTAGGTACACATGCATTAACAGCAGCCTCTTCTCTCATCTTCCTCTTAGAAGATTTTTGCTCTTTCAACACTTGTTGCTCAAGCTGCTTAAGGTATTCAAACTCTATGTACTCAGAGGATTAGGGAAGTAGGGCTGCTTCCTGATAGAGGCTTATGGTACTCAGGTAGGTTATCATGTTTTGTCTATCTTGTTCCCTACCAACCTGAGGTTGTTTCTCAGTAGCCACAACCTATTTCTCAGGGCTTTCATGATCTGGGGAGAAAGTAGGAGCATTGTAGAGTCTTTTTCTTCTCCTTTCTTCTTTGATTTTGAGCAGCAATTCTGCATCCTCAGCCTTCTTTCTCTCCTTTGACAAGTAAATGTCAGCCAGTTCATTTAATTCTTCTATGAAAAGAGAGATGACTTCATGTACATTGTAGTTCTTTGTCCCCAAATAGGTTAATCTGGCTTCCCTTAACTTATCATCTTGAGTGTTTGGCCTAGGGGCAGCCCTGATTGCAGCTTCCATGAAGCAAGGGTCTCACTTGAACTCTCTTGCCTTAGCTTCATCTACCTTTCTCTCCTCCTCCTCAATCTCCTCAGGAGTCAATTTCCTTTTCACTTTGTCACTCACAGGCTCGGGTGACTCAGGGTGGAGAGAGCTTTGACCTTCATTGCTTGGTGCTTCACTTGAGCTCTAGCCACAGAGAGGTTCTGAGACACCTTCACTAGCTAGTGCTTCATTGAGGGTAATGGGTGCTCAAGCAATTCATGTCTCAAGGTTCACATGCTTAAATACTGGGCCTTTAGCCAAGGTTTTCCCTGTGAAACTAATCTTAGGGTTCATCTCAACAACAATTGACCAATAATGTTACCTGCTAGCCTATGTCTATGTATGAAAGTTTTCAATCTAAACTCTTCAACCATCTTATCTTGAATCCTCTTAGCTACTCTATCAGCTTACCTAGTTTGACTTAGGTTGGTAAGTGCTATATGAACTAAAGGAAGACAATCATGGTACTTCAGGGTCTGAAAGTTAAAGACTTTTTGCTGCCCCTAAAGTCCAAGGAGTATTAGGGCTCTTCTATCAGCATCATACATCCATCCTATTATTTCACTTTCAGTAGGATAGGATTGGGTGGACATTGTCCTTGGTATACCTTCCTCAAACAAAAGTATCATGAATCTTCTATCAGCATCATACCTCCATCCTATTATTTCATTTTTAGTAGGGTAGGATAGGGTGGACATTGCCCTTGGTATACCCTCCTCAAACAACCTTTGAATGAGTGAGTCCACATCAATGTGGACCTAAGGAGGTTGTTGAGTATGGACAACTGGAAGTGAGGATGGTGAATCCTCTATGTCCATCCTCTAGGAAAAACTCCCAGGTTCTTGATTACGGGTAGGACTTTCTCCCCCTTTTTCGTAGCATCACCCTCTTGCACAGGGGAGCTAAGGGTTCGGTCCACTACATTTATAGGTAGTTGTGGGCCTGGTTGTCTTTCATCTAACTTTCCCTTGAGATAGGTGATCTTAAGTTGCTGGTCATTGACCCTTCTTTGTAAGCCAACTGAGATCCCATGCAACTTAACTTCGAGACCAAATAATAGCATGTTCTAGACAGTTGGTGCACCTTTAGTTGCAAACTACCCTTATCTGTATCAGAAGAATCATGGGGGATGAGAGAATATGACCAAAGTGTTCTCCTCATCACAAGCATTGAGTTCTTGGCTGCGGGATTTCCCATGCACCATGATAGCTACAACTGAAGTATGAATGGACTAGGTTGCCATGGTTGAGGTTTTAGTGATGTAATCACTTGCACAAGTGAGAGCCTCTTCTATATGGACTTCCTGAACAAGTTTAGGAAGATCCACCTTAGTTTGGCTTGGATGATGTGGGCTGGATATGGGTGATTCAGGAGCACTCATATCTCCTTAAGCAGGGTGGAAAAGGAGAGAGTCATTCTACTCACAGAATCCCATATCTTCATCATCATAGAACTTAAGGTTTGGGATTGGTTGGTTAAGGTTTAAAGCCTGGGGATGGTAACTTTCTCCTAAAGTTTGTTCACTAGACTTTTGAGACTCTGGAGGCTGGTGTTATGAGCTCATTAGGCTGAGCATGAGGAAACTCAGCACTAATCAATGAAATAATAGGAGTGGTTTCTCCTCAGGAGAAGTGGGAGCTCTAGTGTCCACTTCTTCCTATATGGGTGAGTGTATGGGGGCCTACACATCTTGAGTTGTTTGTGTAAGGGTTTGTTTGGATCTTATTGAATAGGTAAGGGTGATTTGTGGCTGTGTGGGTGGTGCATATGTAGAAGGTCCGGGTTCAACATAGGCTTGTGTTGCCAAGTTATCACCTTGAGCAATGATCTCTAACACTTTTGTACCAGGGCTGTTTCCACCCTTGAGAAGCCCATAGTGGACTTTCTCATTGTCTTAAATATGGTTGGTTTCATCTGTCCCAATTTAAGAATATACTAAACATATCTAGAGAACATGTAATACTAAGCGAATTTGTATAAACAAATTAAGAGTACCTGAACTCTACCCCTTGACCATTCCATGGATTATGTAGGAAAGGTCCTTAGGAATCTGATCCCAACCTCCAAGCTTGTTGGATAAAGAGTGGATGATCACATGGAGGAGGTGTCACACCCTCAAATTCCACCTGCGGAGTTTTACCTCGAAGCGTGTGACAAACCAGGATCTCAATCACGGTCATATCAAACGACACTATATGAACTAAAATAAACGTTTGAACTTTAATCAGAGTAAAACATAATCGAAATAATAATTAGTGCGGAAGCTTATAAGTAAAATTTAAACCCAATACTAAGAGTTATGCAAAGTACAACGCCCAAATAAAAATGTTCAATGCAAAAGAAATAAGTTTGTGATGCAAGTCCTGAGTGAATCCTTAGCCGTGCAATCTAAGCTTAAGCGTTCCTGTGACCTGAGAAAACATGCTAAAGGGTGTCAACATAAAGTTGGTGAGTTCACAGGTTTAACAACAGATAATATGTTTGAAAATGTCCGTATGGTAAAGTAATTAAAGCATATCGATAGGTAGCTAGCCTATAAACAAGTTACTTAGCGTTTCAAACCGAAGCTGACTGTTTGTAAGTTATTTTCCTTCCCACCACGTCTAACACAGACAGTGGCAAATGTTAGGTCAACTAAACACCAGTTCGACCTCTAATCAAGTTAGCCCGACTAACGCGGGTGGGGTTTGTCAAACCCAGTAGAACTACTCAGAATTACCTCGCTACTCATTACTAACAGTTCGAGAATGTAAGGACTTTCATATATGTTTGCACTAACGTAAGAGGCGATAAGCAATAATACTAGAAACCATTTATAAATAAAGTTTGCATGTTTTCTCCCCCAAAAAGGAAGTAATGTAAAATAGGGGCCGTGAAGACTCACCTTAATAGCACAGTAGCGAATAAACGAAAGCACAAGGATTAGAGTTCCGACCAACTTGAATTTCATTTAATATAAAATAATTAATATTAATTATTAATTTCAATTATAAGAGTTGTGCGTTTTCACATTTCACGGTTTGGTCACGGTGTCGGTTATGGATTGACTCCGTCTTCACAAGCAAATGTAAGCATACACAACTCACATAAGTATAAGATGTATTTACTCACTCTTGTCTGGTTCATGCATGAATGTACCTTATATATATATATATGTATGTATGTATATATACATATATATACGTATATATACATATATATATATATGTATATTGCACACAAAAATAATAAATACATACGAGACGACACACTATAATACTTGTTGACAACTACAATATATATCACAATCCATACATTTAATATCATGTAACTAATTTTTATTAACGAACGATGACCAAACTTAATACTCCATTCGACACGCACGTACAGAGCAACACATAATTTGACTAGTACATACTCATTACTATAATTAACCATGCATGAGCACAACCAATTATATATATATATATATATATATATATATAGACACACGCACACACATTATTCATGCCCCACATATTCTGCTAGTATAACCACCAAATTAATTCCATATATATATATATTTACCATGGTCAACACACCGACAACTATATGTACATGCATATACGCTCACTTACAAGTACTTTGACCAAACCCAATTACCATTGCACAAACACATGCAACATACTCATGCATGCAGGTCACAAACACATACATGAAGGTCATAAACACCCACATGCATGATCATATGAATACCACCATATATACATACCCATGACAATGCAAAAACAAACACATATACCTTATGCATGTTATTTAATTCGTAGGAACCTTCACAGCCATAAAGCACACCTATTTTTATACATATACACGGCAGAAACCCACACATATATATACATCAAAGCACACCTGAAAACAACACTCGGCCAACCCCCAAAACAGCCGCATGGATGCCCCATGAACCCGGGTATACACAAAACCAACCGACTTAAACCGTAACGTAACCAACATGTAGAAAACGAGCCCTTAGTCGGAACTGTAACGTAATAAGCAACAAAGAAACATACCGTACAGGGTACGTTGTCATCGAGGGGCTGCGGTTACAATTGATTTGTCGAGTGCCCGTAGTCGAAGACAAAGAGAGCTTTTTGCATCGGTGTTGCTCGACTATAGAGAGGGCTTCCGGAGTGGAGTAACCTACGAGAGGGGCTGCGGATGGGTGCTACTGAGACTAGCGATCGTGAAGGGACTGTCAAGGGAAGCTTAACGCGAGATGGTTGATCGATGATGTACTCACGAGGACTCACGACTGCAAGAACAATGGTTTACGGCTGTGAGACTATTTCCCTTAGGTAGATGCGGGTTAACTTCTCCATTCTATTGGTCTCTCTAATTGGCAAGAAGTCTGCGGATTTCATCAAGCGATCTACTATTACCCAAATGGTATCACATCCGCTAGGAGTTCAAGGCAGTTTCATGATAAAATCCATTGATATCTGCTCCCACTTCCATACTAGAAATTATGGTTGTTGAAGTAAACCAGATGGTCTTTGCTACTCCACATTAACCTTAGAACAGGTTAAACATCTGCTTACATAGGTGGCGATATCGGCTTTCACGTTCGGCTACCGATAAAGAACTTTCAGGTCGTGATACATCTGTTCTGAACCCGGATGAATAGAATATCGTGACTTATGAGCTTCATCCATTACCAACTCTTGTAAATCTCCATACAAAGGAACCCATATTCGCTCCATGAAATAATGGATTCCGTCAGATTTGGTTTCTAATTGCTTTTCCATGCCCCGCATGGACTCTTCTTTCAGATTCTCTTCCTTCAAAGCCTCAAGCTGAGCATCACGGATCTGATCTGGCAATTTGGTGTGGATGGTAAGCTGCAATGCTCTAACTCGCTTTGGCTTACAGGTCTCCTTATGACTTAGGGCGTCAGCTACTACGTTAGTCGTTCAACAGCTCGACCCAATGACGTTGTCTCATGTTCAACTCCTTCTACTCAAAAATATGTTGAAGATTCTTGTGATCGGTATAAATGGTGTACTTGGTATCGTACAAGTAATGTCTCCATATCTTGAGGGCAAACACAACGGCTCCCAACTCTAAGACGTGTGTCGTGTAGTTTTTCTCATGAACTTTTAGCTGACGGGAGGCATATGCGATGACCTTCTCGCGTTGCATTAGCACACAACCAAGACCTTGGATGGAAGTGTCACAATACACTACAAAATCTTTTGTTCCTTCAGGTAGGGACAATATCAGTGCCGTGCAAAGTTTTTGTTTTAGGAACTGAAATGCTGACTCCTGCTTGTCACCCCAACTGTACGCGGTGCCCTTTTGAGTTAATGTTGTAAGTGGTTAAACGATCTTCGAAAACCCTTCGATAAATCACCGGTAATACCCAGCCAATCCAAGAAACTGTCATACTTCCATTGGAGTCTTTGGCGTAGCCCAGTTCTTGATGGCTTCTATTTTTGCCGGGTCAACATGTATAGTATTCTCATTGACCATGTGACCCAAGAATTGGACTTCCCGAATCTAGAAGTCACACTTTGAAAATTTGGCATATAGTTTCTCTTGTTTAAGTAACTCCAAAATTAATCAAAGGTGTTCCTCATGTTCCTCCTTGTTCCTTGAATAAATTAGAATGTCATCGATAAAAACGATAACAAACTTTTCCAGGTAGGGTTTGCAAACTCGGTTCATAAGATCCATGAAAACCGTGGTTCATTGGACAATCCAAATGGCATTACCAGATACTCATAGTGATCATACCAAGTTCTAAATGTTGTCTTTAATATGTCCTCCTGTTGGACTCTCAGTTGATGATATCCGGATCTCAAATCTATCTTCGAATAGAAGCTCGACCCTTGAAGCTGGTCAAACAGATCGTCAATGCGCGGTAGAGGATAATGGTTCTTAACCATCACTTTGTTCAACTCACGGTAATCAATACACATGTGAAAAGTCCCATCCTTTTTATTGACAAACAGGACTGGGGCTCCCTACGGGGATGATCTAGGTCTGATAATTCCCTTATCTAAAAGTTCTTGTAGTTGAGTAGAACGTTCTTGCAGTTCCTTCGGAGCTAATCTGTATGGTGCTCTCGCAATAGGTGCGGCTCCAGACGTCAAATCGATCTGGAAATCGACCTGACGGTGTGGTGGAAGACCAGGTAAGTCGTCAGGGAAAACTTCAGGAAAGACACGAATGATAGGAATATCCTCAATCTTCTTTTCTTCGTCTTCTCTGTGATCATAGCTAAAATAACGGTATGGCCTTTGCGTAAGCATGTCTGGGCTTTCATGTATGAAATGATGCCTGAGACTACTCCATTTTTCTTGCCCTGAACAGATAAGATTTCACCACTAGGAAGTGGTAGACGAACGACCTTTTCACGACAGAAAATCTCAGCTTTGATCTTAGATAACCAGTCCATGCTAACGACTACATCAAAACTACCAAGTGTGACAGGCATAAGGTCTATTTATAACTTGTGTCCTGATAGTTCCAAATTACATCCTTTAAGAATGTGGGTTGCCTTGATCAATTTACCATCAGCTAGTTCTACAGTGTAACTAGGTTCCATTTCAGTTAAAGTTACATTTAGGAGTTTGCAAAACTTGGTAGAGATAAAGCTCCTATCAGCATCGATATCAAATAATACTGAAGCAAAACAGTCGTTCAGAGGGAACATACCGGTAACCACATTTTGATCATTCCTTGCATCGCCAGACCCAATAATGAAAGCTCGACCCTTAGCGACATTCCCATAGTTGTTATTTCCATTATTTTCCTTGTTCCCATTCTTCAGTTATGGGAAATCCTTCCTGTAATGAACCTCTTTGCCACATTCATAACAACCCCTGGTTGCTTCACCTTGTCGTTGTTGCTGAGGTTGTTGTTTGGTCATCAGTTCACCCTTGCAGTCTTTGGCAGCATGACCCATCCTTCCACACCTTTGGCAATGAAAACGATCACACTGGCCATGATGATGAAAGTTGCATTTATTTCACTTTGGATACTTGCCCGCATAATTATTCGATCCCTAACCATTGTTGTTATTGTTCTGATTATTGTTTGTGAAGCTTCTGGAGGAATCAAACTTGCTGACCTGTTGTTGCCGAGTGTTATTGGAGTTTGAGGACTTGTTGGTGGTACTATCCCATTTTTGTTCATAGTCAGATGAACCAGATGTAGTGCCACGTTTAGGTAGAGTGCGCTGTGCCACTGCCTGATCGGTGTGGAGCTAAACCATCAATGTACTTATCTATCCTTTTGTAAGCTGGGGTTACCATCTGAGGGCATAAAGCAGCCAACTCGTGCGAACGAGTCGTATATTCCTCAATATCATATCCAACCATCTTAAGATTCCAAAACTCTCCCTCCAGCTTCTGGACTTCATTTCTGGGGCAGTACTCTTCTTTCATTAAAATTGTGAAGTCATCCCATGGCAGATTATTTGCAGCTTCAAGTCCTAAGGTATGGACTTGTGAGTTCCACTAAGTCAATGCTGGTCCTTCTAACATGCCAGACGCGTACTTGACACAGTTTCCATCAGGACAATTGCACATGGCGAAAGCTGACTCAAGTTTCTTCAACCAGCGAAGTAGTGTGACAGCACCCTCGGAACCACTGAATGAATGAGGCTTACAATCCATAAACATCTTGAAGGTACAAATTGTTTGACCTACTTTATTTGGTTCTGATTGTTCTGGTTCTGATTACGGGCTTGTTCATATGCCGCAAGTGCATCAGCAACACGCTCATTGATGACAACGTCCAACTCAGCCTTGGTCATGTTAATGTTACCTCGTCCGCTCGGACATCCAGCTCTTCTTCCAGACATGATTCTTCACATTCACAATACACAACATAAGAAAACATACATAATATATAATCATCATAATGTACGATGTAAATAATCATGCTTTTCACGAAACTACAACAGTCATAAATCAAATAATAATTTTTGATAAAAATAAATTGTAAGAAATACAATGTATTCGAATCAAACAATCATAATTTAATGCATGTCTATTGGATAGAAAACAATCTTGGTCATCTGGGTTAAAGAATTTCTTTTGGAGCTCTAAGCGTCTACATGTCTACGATTCGAATCAAACCAGGATCTCTTCAGCTGTCTCACATTTATTGTGTGTCTCATATTTCATCGCAGTTACAAGGCGACGAAAAATTGTTTAGGCTAGTGGGGAAGTTAGGGTACGTTAGAAGTAGAACCATGTCTGAAAGATATAGGAGGGTAGGGTACGTTGTCCTCCTTGATTGTCGTTGTTAGGTGAGTCGTGTTCATTTGAAAAGCTCTCCGTGCTCTGAAGTGGCGACGTTAGGTTCAAGTCGACGTTTCTCCGACTTCGGGGGCAGGGAAACAGGTGTATATGTTGAAGACAAGCAAGTGGAACCCTTCGCCTCTCTGTTAGTCGAGGATGATACAAGTGACATGGATAGCGCAGATGTCGATGATATGAACATTTTGTAACGTAATACGAGTATACCAGGAAATGTACGTACAAAAGTTGTAAACAAGTAAGAGTGTACGTGCAATACTAGTGTTGTGTCTAAGGCTATAGTCTAGATGCAAATGCAATCCTAGTTCTCTATAACCAGTGGCTCTAATACCAATCTGTCACGCCCTCAAATTCCACCTGCGGAGTTTTACCGCGAAGCGTGTGACAAACCAAGATCTCAAAACGGTCATATCAAACGGCACTATATGAACTAAAATAAACGTTTGAACTTTAATCAAAGTAAAACATAATCGGAATAATAATCAGTGCAGAAGCTTATAAGTAAAATTTAAACCCAATACTAAGAGTTGCGGAAAGTACAATGCCCAAATAAAAATGTTCAATGCAAAAGAAATAAGTTTGTGATGCATGTCCTGAGTGAATTCCTAGCCGTGCAATCTAAGCTTAAGCGTTCCTGCGACCTGAGAAAACATGCTAAAGCGTGTCAACATAAAGTTGGTGAGTTCACAGGTTTAACAGCAGATAATATGTTTGAAAATGTTCGTATAGTAAAGTAATTAAAGCATATCGATGGGTAGATAGCCTATAAACAAGTTATTTAGCGTTTCAAACCGAAGCTAAATGTTTGTAAGTTGTTTGCCTTCCCACCATGTCTAATACAGACAGTGGCAAATGTTAGGTAAATTAAACACCCGTTCGACCTCCAATCGAGTTAGCGCGACTAACGCGGGTGGGATTTGTCAAACCCGGTAGTACTACTCAGAATTGCCTCGCTACTCATTACTTACGGTTCGAGAATGTAAGGACTTTCATATATGTTTGCACTAACTTAACAGGCGATAAGCAATAAAACTAGAAACCATTATAAATAAAGTTTGTATGTTTTCTCCCCCAAAAAGGAAGTAATGTAAAATAGGGGCCGTGAAGACTCACCATAATAGCACAGTAGCAAATAAACGATAGCACAAGGATTAGAGTTCCGACCAACCTGAATTTCATTTAATATAAAATAATTAACATTAATTATTAATTTCAATTATAAGAGTTGTACGTTTTCACGTTTCACGGTTCGGTCACGATGTCGGTTATGGATTGACTCCGCCTTCACAAGCAAATGTAAGCATACACAACTCACACAAGTATAAGATGTATTTACTCACTCTTGTCCGGTTCATGCATGAATGTACCTTATATATATATACATATATATATGTTACACACAAAAATAATAAATACATACGAGACGATACACACTATAATACTTATTAACAACTACAATATATATCACAATCCATACGTTTAATATCATGTAACTAATTTCTATTAACGAACGATGACCAAACTTAATAATCCATTCGACACACACGTACAGAGCAACACATAATCAGACTAGTACACACTCATAACTGTAATTAACCATGCATGAGCACAACCAAGTGTGTGTGTATATATATATATATATATATGTATACACACACATTATTCATGCCCCACATATTCTGCTAGCATAACCACCAAATAATTCCATATATATATATACCCATGGTCAACACACCCACAACCATATGTACATGCATATACACTCACTTACAAGTACTTTTACCAAACCCAATTACCATTGCACAAACACATGCAACATACTCATGCATGCACGTCACAAACACATACATGCAGGTCATAAACACCCACATGCATGATCATATGAATACCACCATATATACATACCCATGACAATGCAAAAGCAAACACATATACCTTATGCATGCTATTTAATTCGCAGGAACCTTCACAGCCATAAAGCACACCTATTTTTATACATATACATGGCAGAAACCCATGCATATATATACATCAAAGCACACCCGAAAACAACACTCGGCCAATCCCCAAAACAGCCGCATGGATGCCCCGTGAACCCGGGTATACACAAAACCAACCAACTTAAACTGTAACGTAACCGACACGTAAAAAACGAGCCCTTAGTCAGAACCGTAACATAACAAGCAACAAAGAAACATACCGTATAGGGTATGTTGTCGTCGAGGGGCTGCGGTTATAATTGATTTGTCGAGTGCCCGCGGTCGAAGACAAAGAGAGCTTTTTGCATCGGTGTTGCTCTACTATAGAGAAAGCTGCCGGATTGGAGTAACCTGCAAGAGGGGCTGTGGATGGGTGCTACTCAGACTAGAGATCGAAAAGGGACTATCGAGGGAAGCTTCACACGAGATGATTGATCGATGATGAACTCACGAGGACTTACGGCTGCAAGAACAATGGCTTACGGCTGCAGGGTGCTTGCACAAGTCTGTCGTCGCTTGATTAGGGTTATGGGAAGAGTTTGAGTGTTTCGGAAGGTAACCGATGGTGGTTTGGTTAAATGTAGATGAATCACATGATTTTTTGACATATTTACATAATGGTCCCTCCATCTTACATAGTTTGCACTTTAGGATTAATTTGGTTGAATTAATTTATAGTTAAGTTATATTTAAGTATTAGTGACAACAATAATGGCAACCATTATTATTTAACAATAATAAACTTGACTAATTATAAAATAGTGGAGAGAGGATAGATAATAGAAACGACGCTAACCTGAAAGTACGGGGTGTCACATGAGGTACTTCCATTGGGAGGAGACCTTTCCTTTCTTGAAGGTTCTTACTAAGTACTTAAAAGCATATGTAAGCTTCAGAAGATATATTTGAATTTTTTCAACGATAAATGTCTTAGAAGTAGTTATTAGATTTGAAGACATAATGTTTTTCTGAAGACAACTTAATGTATTCCGAAAGAAAATATATCTTAAATTTTCAAAACTCTAAGGAATATCACTTTAAAAGTTTCTTCCAAAGTAATCTGGTCTTATATAGATGATGATATAGACAACTCAAGACACACATATTTAAAAATAATCTTGTGTTTAGTTTAAGAATATATACTCAACGTTAATCATCCCAATCGCTGATACAAGATACTTAAATCTTTGCTCATTAAAAGTTTTTGTGAACAGATCAACATATTGTTCATTTGTGTTAACTTTGACTAGTTTTATCAATCCTTTTTCAAAATTATCTCTAATCAAATGATACTTGATGTTGATGTGATTTGTCTATGAATGTTACATAGGATTATCTATAATAGAGATAATAGTGTTGTTGTCTATATGGATGGGAGGCTTTTGAAGTTGAATCCATAGTCCAGCATCTGATGCTCAATCCAAAACACTTAAGCATAGCAGCTTGTAGCAGTAATGTATTCAACTTCAGCAGTTGATGCAGACATACATGATTGCTTCTTGCATTGCCATGAGACTATCCTTCCACCAAGGAATTGACATCCTACAGATGTAGACTTTGCATTCATCTTGCAGCCACCATAGTCATTATCTGTATAAGCATACAGATTGAAGTCATAATTCTTTGCATACCAAAGTACTAATTTAGGGGCACCTTTGAGATTTCTGAGAATACTCTTGATAGCTACCAGGCGTGACATCTTGGGGTTGGCTTGATATCTTGCACCAATACATGTAGCAAACATGATACTAGGCCTACTGGCTGTGAGGTATGTAAGAAATCCAATCATAGCCCTGTAGAGATGTGTATTAACACACTCCCCCTCAAGATCTGGTCCTAAGAAGTGGTTTCTAGCTATGGGTGTCTTTGTAACCTTACATTCAATCAATTTGAATCTGGTAAGTATATCTTGTACATACTTTGACTGGTTTATGAATATGCCATTGTCAACCTGCTTCACTTGAATTCCTATAAAGAAATTTAGTTCCCTCATGGCACTTATTTCAAATCTATTCTTAATGAACTTTTCAAAGTATTTGCAGAGCTTTAGATTAGTTGACCCAAAGATAATGTCATTAACTTAAACCAACATCAAGTCATTCCCTGTTCCTTTTATGAAAAGTGTCCCATCAATAGTACCCTTCTTATAGCCATGCTGACAAAGAACTGTGATAGTGTCTCATACTAGTTTCTTGGAGCTTGATGCAGCCCATATAGAGCTTTTTCAAGCTTGCAGACATAATCAGGATGATCATGGTCTGCAAAGTCTGGTGGTTGTATAACATACACTTTTTCATCTATCACCCCATATAGGAAAGCACAATTAACATCAAGTTGGTAGACCTTGAAATCCTTGGATGCAGCATAAAAGCCAGGAATATTCTAACAGCTTCAAGTCTTGCTAAAGGAGCAAAAACATCTGTGTAGTCAATCCCCTCTTCTTGCGTGTATCCTTGAAAAACTAGTCTTGTCTTGTTCTTGATGATAAGTCCTCTATCATCTTTCAGATAGTAGTGCGTGTGTAGGAGCTATCTCAGTATATCCCAGTCCCTACTTTTTGTGATGACAAATCTTGCCTTGCACGGATAATGATATGATGTTCTTAAAGGTTTCTTCTTGAAGAACATAATTTTCTACTCTAGATTTGTTGATCATAAGCTCATCCTAACATTCAGTTAACTTGGTAATGAGATCCCTGATTTGAGTCCTGTAATTTGTGTGTTCATATTTAAGAGTTGAAATTGTTTTCTCTAAATCTTCTATTTTAAGTTTAAAATCATTTTCAGCTCTTTTAAAACTAGCCTTTAATATATTCAAGGACTCAAGGTCATATCTCATTTCCAAGTTATAGGACCTGTATCTATTTACTTTAGCAATTCATTCAGGAGTACAAATATGTTCTAATACATTTGCTTCATCATGATCATCCATAAATACTTGGTTTTAGGATGCATCTTCAACCTGGAAGCTCTAATCAAATTCTCCTTCTTTAACAACAACAGTTGCTTGATGTTTTGGCTGGCTTGTCTTCTCAGATCTGGGAGTTGCATCAGTGTAGTTGGGTCTGGATTATGCTTGGCCACTATTTTTCCTTGGTGCCTTGCACTCCCTAGCAAAGTTTCCTATTTGGTCACAGTTATAGCACTTCACTTTGCTTTTATCCAGTCCGAACTTTCCACTGGTTGCTTTACAAGAGAACTTTCTTCCAGTCCTCTTGTAGAACTTCTTGGCTCTATGAGTGAGTAGAGCCATTTATTGGACTATCTCAATGTACTACAAATCATCTGGGTGGATGCAATCCAAGTCTTCATGAGCGAAGAGAAAGTTGCCACTACTTTCATTAGCAGACACAAAAGCTTGAGAAGAGCTTGTCTCTTGGAATGGGTTTCCTTGAATGTAGCTCTTCCTTGGTGTCTCTGGAAAGGTGACAAAGGCCCTTTTGTGAGTTGTTAGGGTAGCAGATAAGATGATGCATAGGTTCTCTGCACTCCCTTTCAGCCACAGAAAGAGCAGAACTCTATTGATTGTTAGAAGAGCCGCTTGATGGATTTTGCATGTCATCTCCATCTGGTAGCCATTGAGGATACCATACAGTTCTGTGAGAGTAAGGATGGAGAGGTTTTCAGTTATTTTAATATCCACATAGTAGTGAGTTCATTGTCTGGGAAGTGAGAACATGAATTTTCTTACAATGTCCCTATTCTTAAGCTTGACTCAAACATCCATGAGAGTATCTACAATCTCAACATACCTGAAGTATTATTGAGTCATAGTTTCACCTGATTTATAGGTGAAGTTCTCAAACTGCTGCTTCAAGAGGTCTTTTTGGTTTTCCTTTGATTTAGTAGACCCCTCATACGTATGCTTCAGTGCATCCTAGAGCTGCTTTGTAGTTTTGCACTTCTTGAAGCCTCTGTAGATAGAGTTAGGAAGAGCAATTTAGAGAGCAATCATGGCCTTCTGATCTACACCAACTTTCTTCCACTCTTCCTCTGAGTAGTCAGCCACTTCTTTGTAATCATACCACCACCAGCAACAGCTGAAGTGGTGATTGGAACATGAGGTCCTGAGACCACAGATCCCTACATCCTGCTGTCTTGATACTTGATGAAGCCTTCCATTCTTTGGCACCAAGTATCAAAATCATCAGGAGTGACTAGTGGAGATGTTTTTCATGGTATCAGTTTACATATTAGCCTTGGTAAGAGATGCCATTGGAGTTGTTAAATGTTTATGAAACTGAAGGGATTTAAGATGGTGAGTTCTTACAATTAAGAGCCTAAAAAGCTGCGATATCAATTGTAGGACCGGTGAAAGGGTTCAATGCAACAGTTTCACAGAGAAGAGAGACTTAGAACACTAAGAAATCAAATAAGGAACTGGTTTATAATGATACTAAGAATACAAGTAAAGAGACAGAACAAGAACAAAATAACTATGATTTTCAAGAATGATGTATATTGCTTCAAGTCTTTTACAAGTGTCATAAAGCATACCTAAAGATACAAGTACTTGAGATACTTTATGCTACATCCTATAGCCGGTCATACTTTAAAGGCCAGCTGAAAACACTAATCTAGACACAGGATCAATGAAGAGTCAAAAGGCAGATTGCCTGTTGACTTGTGACTATGACATGTCATAGCTTGCATATTTATCTATTACAAAAAGGATAAAAGTACCAATGTAGAATGTTACAGACAAAAGACCATAATCTACGGTTTGACAAAAGTATGGAATTTTCTTCCAGTCTTCCTCTAAGTAGTCAGCCACTTCTTTTGAAATCATATCACCACCAGTAACAACTAAAGTGGTTCTTAGAACATGATATCCTGAGACAACAAATCTCCACATCCTAATGTTTTGTGACTTGTTGAATCCTTCCATTCTTTGGCACCAAGTATCAAAGTCATCAAGAGGGATCAATGGAGATTTGGTCATGGTACCGGTTTCTATATCAGCCTTGGTAAGAGCTGCTATTTGAGTTGTTAAGTGTGTTATGAAACTGAAGGGATCTAAGATGGTGAGATCTTACAATCAAGAGACTAAAATGCTCTGATACTAATCAAAGGACCGGTAACGAGGGTCAATGCAATAGTATAACAAGGTGAAGAGACTTAGAACACTTAGCAGGTCAAATATGGAATAAGTTTATGATAAAACAATGAACACATGTAAAAGTACAATAACAAGAACACTCAAATATGGTTTTCAAGAATGCTGTAAATTGCTCTCAAGTTCATACAACTGTTACAAAGATTAATTTTAGATACAAGTACTTGAGATACTTTATACTACATTCTATAGCCGACCATACTTAGAAGGCCACCTGGCACTACAAATAAAATGACATATAGTGGCATAAATGCTTAGTGGCATTTAGTTTTTATGCCACTAAATTTTTGTTTTAGTGACACTTTTCATATGCATATTTTTTGATATGTACTTTTAGTGGCACATAGTTTTTGTGTCATAAATTTAGATTTTAATGGCATTTGTATATGCCATAGTAGTCTATACACAATTAGTGGCATTTAACTTTGTACCACTAATACTTGTAACCTATCAAAATAAAAAAAACATATTATTAATTTGTAGAAATGTCATAGTAGTCTATACATATTTGTATATGCCATAGTAGTCTATACACAAATTAGTGGCATTCCCCTACTACTAAACTATTAATAGATGACATGTAGAAGATGACAAGCGAAGAAATATGACACACATTTTTGCGTGTCATAAAAATTATGTCGTGTTTTATAAAATTTATAAAAAAAATAACACACATTTTTGCGTGTCATATTCCTCCTACATCTAAAGTAGGCGCCCGCTTAAATTTTCAATCCCGCTTAAATTTTCAAACCCCCTCTCCCTAACATATTAACCCTAATTTCTCAAACTCCCCTTCATTCTGCTCACTTTACCTCCAAATCAGAGACCACCACCAGTTCCATTCTGCGATTGAGGAGGTGTGAAACAAGGTTGGTGGCTACTGAGTTTGCGGTGGGTTGGGTGGTGCATGGTGTAGGCGGTGTTACGATGGTGGCGCCCCTCGTCAGCGTGAAGCAGAGCCGATGGTGGATATTTTGAGTATCATGCTTAGATCAACATTGTGGTGGCTGTTTGGGGTCCCAAATCAGGGGACGATGATGACATCCCTCCATATTTTGATGCTCCATCGAGTTATTGTGTATTTGTGGCGACGTATTCTCTATGTTGCAACGATAATCGAACCCTACACCTTCTGTAACATCTGTTTCCTACTAGTTCTATGGTTCTTTTCATGATTTCTTCATCAGGTATTGTTAATCTCTAGCAATTTTTGACGTGATTTCTTCATCCCTTTAGATATAGGGTTTTTGAATTGAGTGGTATATTTTATTTTCATTAATTTCTGCCTCTGCTTCCTTTTTAGTTTTATCATTATCCATCCCCTATTTGCTTCGCAGGAAAAAGTGAAATTGATAAAGTTAAATGGAGAAAAGATACTCAATTGAGCCACCATTGATTTAACTGATCCTTTACCCTGCGTTTTTATATGTATCTGAAGCCAATTGTTTTATTTATAGGTACATCAACTACCACTTATCGTTTGGTACTAGAGATTATATGTCTAACTGATATAGTTTTGTTTATAGATTGGTTCAAACATTACAGCGAAATGTCAATAAATTTGTTGGTTTTACTTTCATTTTAGCTTAAAAGAGAGGCTAAAATTTAGTGTGTAAACTAAGGACCACTTTTGTTCATGTTTAATTTCTTTTTTGTGTGTTTTTGGCTGTTGTTTGAACTTGATAAAGGCTGGTAAACTATCCCATTCAAGTCCAAATTATGTCATAAGTTTAACTGCATCCCAGGTACAATTACACTGCAATGTAGCTGCATTAATGGGTTGCTTTTGTTGCTATTGCCGCTACTAGCTCTAGAGTATATTCAGGCATTTCACCTTGTTGGTGGTTTGAAACAACAACAGTACAATTACAATTTTCATGTCTCATTATTTATGAGAATTACATTTTTTTATGTTATAGTTTGAAATAATTATCATTAGAATATATAGCATATAATCTATATGTAGTGAAAATTGAGTATCAATGTTTTGAAGTAATGAATATGTATTATTTGTTTGACACGTTTATTATATATATATAGCTTTACTTGTTTGACCCGTTTATTACTATATGCATAGCTTTACTTGTTTGACCCGTTTATTACTATATGCATAGCTTTACTTGTTCGACCCGTTTATTACTATATGCATAGCTTTACTTGTTTGAGCCATTAATCATTATATGTATTACTTGTTTGACCCGTTATATATATATATAGCTTTACTTATTTGACCCGTTTATTACTATATGCATAGCTTTACTTGTTTGACCAGTTTATTACTATATGCATAGCTTTACTTGTTTGACCCATTTATTACTATATGCATAGTTTTACTTGTTTGAGCCATTAATCACTACATGTATTACTTGTTTGACCCGTTTATTATTATATATATAGCTTTACTTATTTGACCCGCTTATTACTATGCATTGCTTTACTTGTTTGACCAGTTTATTACTATATGCATAGCTTTACTTGTTTGACCCATTTATTACTATATACATAGTTTTACTTGTTTGAGCCATTAATCATTACATGTATTACTTGTTTGACTCGTTTATTATTATATATATAGCTTTACTTATTTGACCTGTTTATTACTATATGCATAGCTTTACTTGTTTGACCCGTTTATTACTATATGCATAGCTTTACTTGTTTGACCCGTTTATTACTATATGAATAGCTTTACTTGTTTGACCCGTTTATTACTGCATGTACAACTTAACTTGTTTGACTCGTTTATTACTTTATGTACACATGATATTGGGTCCTTATATCTTATAGTTGCTCGTTCCTACTACTTTATATTAACATTTATTTTCATTACTTTGTATTTTTTAGGTCCCTCGTGTTGGTTCTTCATCTAGTAATGAAAATCTTCAAGAAGTCATGATGATGAATGAAGACTTGACAAAATGTGAAGTGTTGGTGCAGTAGAGATAACAACATTCATGGATTATTTGGAATAGAGTTGACGAACAGAAAAAATCATATTTATTTTGTTTGTAAGCACTTGAAATACATTTGGAACTTATTATGTATTTATTCGCTAACATTGGAACATGTTTTGGATTGAAACCATAATCTATGTTATGATCATGTAATTTTAAGTGTTTTTCATTTTCATTTTATCTTAAATTGTAATTTAGAAATGATTCAAAACCATCATTTATCTCTAACTAGAAATACATTTATTGCCATAATATTCGTGCCCACAAAAGCCTTTTTTTTAAATTTATGGCGAAAACAATTATGCCACTAAATTGGTATAGATATTTTGTAATTAATATTATGGCAAAAATAAAAGTGCCACTAAAGATCTTCCCAAGATTGGGTGGCACATAAAAAAGTGCCACTAAATGGCTTTAGTGGCACTTCTTCTAGTGGCACTTTTTTTTTGTGCCACACAAAAATATAGGGGCCATTAGTGGCACTTTTTGGGTATTCTGTGACACTTTTTGTGTGTCACTGTATGACAGTTTTTTTGTAGTGTGGGAACACTAATCTAGACAATAAGATCAACGTAAAGTCAGAAGGCAGATTGCCTTTTTACTAGTGAGTATGAGATGCCATAGCTCACGTCCTTATCTATACTATATATAAGCAAATGAGAAGGGCAAGGATGTCATTTCACACAAATCTCTTAAATTTAAGAGTTTTACAACCTTTAAAGCTCTATGTACAACTTCTAAAGCACAAAGAGATCCTATGGGATTCAAAATTTAAACCTTACTGTTACAGATCTCTCCCCCACCACCAAACCCATCGGCTCCGCCAACTCTTCGAATCACTCTCCCTCAAACTCCCCCACCACCAAACCCATCGGCTCCGCCACCGGCATCCACTCCTCCGCCACCCCCTGCTACTGCAAGCTCCGCCTCAAACACTTCCCCCCACAAACCACCATCATCCCCCTCTCCTCCGCCACCTCTCCACCCGACACCACCACCTTCTCCTCCGCCGTCGTCTTCCACCTCGACCCACCGGCCCTCCGCCGCCTCCAAGGCAAGCCCCTCCTCCTCACCATCGCCGTCGCCACCGGCGGCATGGGAAACCATCAGCATATAGCCGCCGATCGAACCATGTTCAACGTCTCACGTATCGCAAACGCCACAACTATGCCACCAAATCCAACCAGCAGCGGGTCGTCAAAACCCCTGGTAATCTTCATAACCATTCATCTCTGATGTATTATCGCATTTTCTTCATCTTTCAATAACTTCTAATTTGATATCTCATTTTCCGATTTTGCGTGAAATTGGATGGATCTACTGCTTGAAATGAGTGTTAATTTGGTTTATGTCCTCACATACTTGATTTGTATTTAGATTGAAGAGGCAAGAGAAAGTGGCATTGAGCTCGAGCTCCAACCAGATGTGAAGGTATTGTTTTCATCTTGAATCTATTTTTTATACGAAAGTATATAACATCTTTTGTTCCTTAATGTTAGATCTCTGGGATGCATTTCTTGCTAACTGCAGGCTAAATTTCTGATGATGTTACCTCTGGGCTCCATTTTAAGGTTTTGGGGATATTTGTCCAGCACGGTGAGTATGGGCTCATTATGACATAAATGATTAGTTATGTTGTTGATTTAGAAGTATTTGATGGTTATATGCAACATGTGTTACTTTAGCAGCTTATAAGATAGAAAGGGTGTGCATTTCCAGTTAAAGTCTTCACCCTTCTAATTTTCTTTTAGCAAGTTAAATAAGCAATTAAGCAGTTTGTATGCTTAAATCTTTTAAGCAAGCGTTCACCATCTTCATTGTAGTTCTAAGCATAAACCTATAACAACCATAAAATGTATTTCTTCGTTTGTTTGTTATTCTCTTTTTTTAGTACAGACAATGCGTGCTCTTTGTTGTTATCATTAGAATACAGGTATATAACACTGACTTAGCTTTTACATTGAGCAAAGTTAAAGTATATTTGAAGCTAGCATATTATATTGTAACCAGGCACAAACTATTTAGAAATTAAGCTAATGGAAAATTGTATGCAACTGTTGTGTACCTAACATGTTTGTATGCCTATTATAATCATATAAGGTTTTGATTATTGGTCATGCTTTTAATAGTCTCCTGATTATTATTGATGAATAGATGATTTGTCCCACTGTTTAGTAGTTTAACCTTATGGTGTTTCTTTTCTAGGAGCTTCCTGTTTGGCTAAGTCCATATGCTCATAGAGCTTGGGCTCGTGCGTTTCATTCAAGTAAGTTATGGAATCGTCAATTATTTATTCATTTTTTTTGTTACTTTAAAGAAAAAATATTGTTCGTAAGAGAAAATAAAGACGTCTGAAACATTTAATTTCAAGTAACAAACTATGTGCTATTGTCATTCTCTTTTTAGACCTGGAAGAAGTGGCCTTGCCCTGGATCAATATGCATCAGTTAAAGATTTTTTTGTCCGATCTTTAAAAGAAGGTTGCAGGCCAGTTGATTCTGATCCACATAGTCTGGTAACTAACTGGTAACCAGCTTGACAGGATCTCAGCCTCTCGCTTGATTAATTAGATTATGTTTGCAGCGGATTTAGCACATTAATTAGCAATTAAAGCAAGAACATAAAAGATATTTCAATTAAAAGCATAAACATAGAGAGAGAAGAGTTCTGCGAAACAATAAATGTTCTATTGGTCGCACGTTTCGGCAATTAAAACAGTAGGGTTACCCATCCTTTTATAGGTGGCAAAAGGATGGGTTGATGTCCTTTTTCTGACATCACTGAATATTCAAATTACAACTGACAAAAACATAAAACTACTGAAGATGTCAACAACTGACATCTTCTTACAAAAGTTCCTAAGTACTGACAAAAATAAACTACTGACACTATAACAACTGAAGAACATGCTCTTCAGTTGTTGTACAATTACTGAAACAAAATAAACTACTGAAAAAGAAAAACCACCACAACAACTGAAGAAGACTTCTTCAGTTGTTGTGACAAACTCTGAGTCTTCAGTACTTGGTCTTCAGACTTGGCTTCGGAAGATGTAACAACTTCGGAAGATATAACAACTGATGACTTCAGTAGATATCATCAGTTGTTGTCCTCAGTCTTTTTCTTCAGACTTTGCTTCGGAAGATAGAACAGCTTCGGAAGATGTAACAACTGATGACTTCAGTAGATATCATCAGTTGTTGTCTTTAGTCTTTGTCTTCAGACTTTGTGCTTCGGAAGAAGATCTTCAGTTCTTTAGTTCTTCAGCTTTTGATACTTCAGTACTTGGTCTTCAGTACTTGAAGTCTTCAGCTGTTGTTCTTCAGTTCTTTGATCTTCAATCTTTGTTCTTCAGACTTTGTCATAACAGCTGAGGCTGGGGCTAAGATGCTCTCGAGTCTGACATTCAAGCAAGAGAACACAATAGCTGATGGGAGTCTTCAGATGTTCTCGAGTCTGACATTCAAGCAAGAGAACACTGTAACTGATGGGAGTCTTCAGCAGTTGTTGCAGTGGCATGTAGGACTTAGAGGTTTTCCTGATCTTGACTCATTGGTTCTTTTGGTCCAACAAACTCCCCCTGAACCAATGCAGCCAAAACCTCTAATTATTGGATGTCCCACTTATTGATGGCATAAAGATTGGTCTATTTCCTTCTAGATCAGATTAGAAGTTGACCCAGATAAGCACTGGCCTGAGAGGTAGTCTCAAGTGTTTGTTTGGCTAAGTATGGATGGGAGCTCTGTCTTGGGGAATTGGACACAGAGCTGTTGTCCCATCCATGAGATCTACCTCCCATGTACAAGTCGGTAGGATTCTCGGGTGTAGGCCTGAAGAAAGATCATCTGCTCTTCTTTGGATAGATCTTCAGGCTCACCATCAAACAATCCCTCCCGACCGTACAGCTCTGAGATGTACTTGACCTGTCTTCCATTTTTGAGCTCAAGTGTTGTGATTTGCCTATATGCAAACTCATCAGGATGTTTACCCTCCAACAACAGGTTGAGCTCATTCCTTTGGAAATTCTCAAGCCTCTTATAGACCAGACCCTTCCTACCCACCCTATTATCTAGCATTGAAAAGGGTGATTGGTCGGCTCTATAGGCTTTCTCGAATTCCTCTACTATTTCCCAGGGTGTTATTACAAAAGCCACAGAGATCACTTCATCTACGATTCTCTTTAGTTGGCTTTTGTATCTCACAGGCATGTCCTTTTTGACTATCCTGTGAGACACCCTTGGGTCAGGCCAAGTTCTCACCCTCTCCTTTTCATATTGAAAGGTTTTCTTGAGGGTGAATAATCTCAGAGCTTCCTTTTGCATATTCATTATAGAGGTGGAAGCAGCATAGCATTTGTCAATGCTTTTCAGCATTTCCTCATCATGTCGCTTTTGCTGCTCCTCCTCTTCTAATTTTACCCTCACAGTGTCCTGCTGTGAGGTGGGAGTGATGGTTTGTGATTTGGCTTTGGGTAAAGGTATAACTGCTGAAATAGGCAGGCTATCCTCCTCATCCTCCTCTTCTTCATCTTGCAGCCTCAGCACCCTTCTCTTCTTCTTTAAGGGTGGATCATTGGCTGCGGGTTTTGGTGGTAAAGGAGTTGGTTTTGTGGGTTGTGGTTGGGTTGTTGGTGTGGGAATGTTGGCAGGCACTGCTAGCAATCTAGATATTAGAGAAGGCTTAGTCTGTTTTGCTAGAAGTGTCCTGTTCCCAGCACCGGCTTCAGAAAGGGCCTCTGCGACCAGTCCCTTAGTGAAATCACCAGCCGAACAGATCTTGGTGGTTATAGCCAAGATCCTGTCCCTGGTCCATGCTTTTACATCAAGGACTGGCCTGCCCAGATACTTCGAAATGAATCTACTCATAGCCTCGAGTTTCTTTTGATCCTTTTGGCTATAAGTAGACCATCGGTAGTTTATCTCCCTAGTTTCCATTTTCCTGATCTCCTGATCTAGCAAGGCAGTGTCCTTGTCAAAGCCTTGCTTGAACAGCTGAGCAATGGCAGAATCCATTGATTTACTGTGTTCAGCATCAGCCTCCTTGACAAGGGCTGCTAGATCAGAGTCAGCCACCATCTTTCCCTCCTCTCCCTTTTTCTTATCAGTGAAACTGAAATCTTTTTGGATGTCAGCCACTTGTATTTGCTCAACCTCCCTCTCTTTCCTCTTCCCTTTCTCCATCACCTTCCTAGTCTCCTCAACCAACTCCCTCTCAACCACCACCTCTTTCTCTGCCTCTACCTCCTCCTCACCCCTCTTCCTCTTGACTTGCACTGATGTCTCCCCCTTTTTGGGTGCATTGGTTGGGGTTTGACTATCAGCAAGTGCCTTAGAAATGGCAACCTCCACCATGGGTTGGATGTATGTGGGAAGCCTCTCATCAAGGGTTTGAATGACTAAGTCTTTAAGCATGGGTGTGATGAGAGGTAGGAATTTTTGGAGGATAGCATCCAACTGCTCAGGGGGTTCTGACCCTGAGAGCTAGTGCCAGAAGCAGGGGCTGGTGGCCGAGTTTATGGGATTGGCTCAGTGTTTATGAGACCTTCGGGTGAAGGTGCCATCTGTGGGGTAGTGGTGGCAGATGGACTTCTATCCTGAGTCATTTGAGCAAGCAGCTCTTTGAGTCTGCTTATCTCATCCTCTAGGATAGTGTTTTGAGCTACTACATCATAGAAGAAGCTCAGGTCATCATCAGCATGAGCTGAATCAGCTGACCTCCTGACATTGTCAGGATGAACATGTCCTGAGTGTGGCTCAGTAATGACATGTGCCCCTTGTTCATGGTACTGGGGACTTCTGGCCTCCAGATTGGATCCATCATCGGCCATTGCCTCTGGTGAGGTCTTAGTGATGTTACCAGCTGCACCCTGCTCAGATGTTGATGCAGGGGAAGTGGCAGCCTCACCAGATTGTTCTATCTCCCTAGCCACACTGGGAGATTGAACTGATTCTCTGTGCTGTGGGCTCCCATCGGCACTTGTACCCACCCCCTTTTCGGTTGGAGTCTTCCCAGGTGTAATAGGTTTCTTGGGAGAGGGTGGAGTGCTCAGATCGGTCAGCACTTTGGCTATTGCCAATGTTGGGCTTAGTAGGGCGGTCTCATTAGTAGATGGGCTAGAAGCAGTGTGCACATGGGGAGGACTGTGCTCTTCAATGGTAGTCTTCTCAAGTAAGATAGACCCCAGTAATGTGGTTGCCCCAGTGTTGGCTACATCAGGCTCCTGTTGAGAGGAAGCCTGTGCGGTTGTGGTGGGTGGAGTCGTGGTACCTGCTGGGAGAATCGAACCAGCAGGCACATCCTGCCTTTGTGTTGCAGGGGCATCCTCAGGGGACTCATCTCCCTGAGTAGCCTTTTTGGGCTTCTTTTTGGCTTTTGGTTTGGTGGGGACTTTGGATTTGGAGGTGGAGGCTGTGGGTTCCTGCTGCGTGGGTTTTCGCAGCCGGCCAGCCTGTTTGAGTGTGTGGTCAGTGTTGTGCCTGGAGTATACCTCGGCTTGAACAGCCATGGCAGGGACCCCAGTGCCAACTAGTCCCTCAGCCTGAAGCTGGTTTTCGATCATGGCCATTATGAACCATGGATACAAGTTCCAACGATTAGAAAAAGGTTTTGTGGCCATGTCCTTGAGTTCCAAAAATAAAATATCAGTAAAATTTAGAGGTTGTTTCTCAAGGATAGAATACAATACCTGTTGCCACCTTGTGGACATCTGGTCCCACGAAGAGGTTTTAGGAGCCAGACACACGTTCACCATGTGGAAGATCAATCGTTGAGGGTCAGGGAAGTGTTTCTTCAACAAGGTGGAGGCGGAAAGGTTACCCTGGTAGTCGTTGGATGTGAATGAGAGATCCAAGGTACCTTTGGGGTAGGAAGTTGGGTGAGTGGCATCCTCTAGCTCTAGGGTTTGGCGTAGGGTAGCTGGAGTGATAACCACGGGTTGGCCGTTGACGGAGGACCGGAGGGAGACCTCGCCATCCTGCTCTCCGGTTTGGACGGTTACATTTGTCCAAAACTCCGCCAAAGAGTCGGTGTATATAGTGGGGTTCAGGAGAAAAGCTGTTTTGTAGGGTGAGTCGTTCATAAGATCTATGGCTTGGTGGAACTTAGGCCATAATGGCGATTTTGTAAGATGGGCGACACAGTTGTGTCGAGGTTTCAGTTGCATGGTCGCCATTAATGGTGTATGGGAAGTTCAGAGGGTTTTGTAAGATTAGGGCAAGTGGAGTAAATGCTCTGAAGGTGGGGTATTTATAGGGTAGGCCAAAGGTTGAAAGGAAACTACTGAAGGTTTGGTGTCAGTTATCAGTTGTTGTAGCGACTGATGACGTGGTTTTAACCTTCAGTGGTTGTAACATCTGAGGACTTGGTATTAGTCTTCAGTAGTTGAAACTACTGAGACCTTGGTTTTGTCCTTCAGATGTTGTAAACGTCTGAAGAGTTACTGTCAGTCGTCAGTAGTTATGAACTACTGATGATCTAGTATTCTTCTTCAGACGTTGGAACAACTGAAGACTTGGTGTTAGCCTTCAGTAGTTGTAAACTACTGAGATCAGTAGTTGTGAACTACTGAAGACATGGTATTGCTTCAGTTGTTTTAAACAACTGCGGACTTGGTGTTAGCCTTCAGTAGTTGTGAACTACTGATGTCAGTAGTTGTGAACTACTGAAGACATGGTTTTGTCCTTCAGTTGTTTGTGTATGAAACAGCAGCTGTTGTTATCAGCTGATGAGAAATTACTCATCAGCTGTTTCCGTCAAATCAGTTGTTTCATACTAGCCTCCATACTTACTCATCAGCTCTTTGGCTGACTTTCAGATGTTTCATCGACCCTTCAGCTCTTGTGAATATTTATGCCTTCAGCTATTGTGATCAGATGTTCACAAGTGCTGATGAAATATTCTTCAGAGCTGGTGAACAAATTTTGTCTTCAGTATTTGTGTAAGATTACACATCAGTACTTATGAGCAAAATTTGTTCTTCAGTACTTATTTATTTGAAAATCATACATCAGTAGTTGTAATCCACCTTACTACATCAGTTTTTTTTCAATAAATAATGTACATCAGTACTTTGAGTCATTTTAGTCTTCAGTAGTTGTGAAAGAGCTGAAGTGTTGGTACACATGTCCCCAGTTCTAGTCTAGTGAGCCGAAATGTAATAAACTTCTATCTTGTTACACATATGTAATGTTAAATCAATCTAATGAGAATCTCTTCTTTATATGGTTGTTGATTATAATGTTATATCTACTTATTTTATTAGTTGTTACACGCTTAATATGACCATGTTATATAGGTTTACAGTTGTGAGACACAGTTCTGAATCATTAAAGGTTCATGAATGTGTTTGACTAAACATGTCTTTCAGTCGCCCGACTGGACCATGCGAATGGTACAATCGCACGGTTGAACTAAGAGGCTGAGTCAATCGAACGGTTGAGTCATCAGTCTGACTCAAGCGTACGAATGAATCAGTCGTATCACTCAATCGCACGACTGAGTCAGTCGCAAGACTCAGTCGCACGAATGAGATCTGTAACCTATAAATACCACTTAATTCGTGGAAAAAATGAGACACTTCGAATACTAGAAACCCTAATCGCCCCAGAACGTGCTGTTCGACCATTCCAACTTCATAGAGCGTTTCAGATCATTCCGAGTCAATTCATAACGTTTTCTAATCGTTAGGATTGATCTTGAATTCGTTCTCACTGATTGGATCGCCAATCAAATAGGATTCCGCACTATTTGATTCGGTACAACGAAGAATCAGTTAGTACTCCGTACGTGCACGGTCCTAACAAGTGGTATCAGAGCTTTGGCTCTTGATTCTTCGTTGATTCAATCGTTTTTGTGAAAAAGTCTACGTTTTTACGCAAAAAGATCCATTCTTTCGGCTAAAAATCGAGTCTTTACGTTTGCATGTTCTGAAAATTAAGTGTTTTTCGAGTTTCAGCCGTCTAGGGTGCAAAGAATTGCGTTCTAGGTCAAAAGTGTTCAAAAATCGCGTTTACAGCCGACCCAGTCGCACGATTATCTCAATCGTACGACTGACCTCATTCGCCCCGGTCTTTCGCACGTTTGAGTCATTCGCCAGTCCATTCGCCCGGTTGAGTCAATCGCAGTGTCAATCGCCCGGTTGAGTCAATTGCAGTGTCAATCGCCCGATTGAGTCAATCGCCCACTCCAGTCGCACATCTGAGTCGTTCGGTCTTTTCAGTCGTCTAAGTCTCTCAGTCGTCTGTTTCAACCGTACGTTTGAGTCCAATCGCATATAGCCCATTCGCACAGCAGGTTATTCTCAAGTTAAATTAATTCAAAGATGGACTCAGAAAATTATGCCATGTCAGCTGGAAAGGATTCACGAATTCAGAATTTGTTGTTACTGGAAAATGAGATAGGGAACCATAACAAGCCACCTAAACTATTGACAATAGAGGACTTTCCACAATGGAGACAACGTTTTGAAATCTATCTTAATGGTGTAGATACTAACTTATGGAACTCTATTGAGGTGGGTTATAAAATACCAGTAGGGGCTGATGGTGTTCCTTTGACTTTGAGTGGACTCTCCGATACACAAAAGGTTGCCTACAATGCAGAGAAGAAGGCTTATGCTATCTTGACTCAGTCCATTCCCAAGCCTATTTTTCATCAATACTCAGAGCACAAACAAAGTAAAAAATTGATGGAAGTCCTTGAAAAGAGGTATGAAGGAAATTCTAACTTAAAGGCACTGAAAGGCAAAGCTTTGAAGAAGGAGTTTGATAACTTCTCAGCAATTAGGAATGAAAGCTTAGATGAGATCATCGATCGTTTCTACCATCTGATGAGTGAACTTAACACTCATGGTGTTAAGACTTCAATGGAAGACAAGGTTTTAAGCTTGGCAGATGGTCTACCTGCAAAGTGGGATTCGTTCATCTCTACTCTTTGATACAACTCAGTTTTAGAAACCCTGGATATCAATGACTTTATTCTAAAACTGAAAGAGGAGGAAGTGCGACAAAAATACAAGGCTAAGAAGGGTTCTTATGCTCAAGACCCCTCACTCTACAATGTTGCTTCTACTTCCTCCCCTGCTGCAAAATCTTCTGGTGCACCTTTGCAAACAGCTTTCGTGTCCACTGCATCTTCAATTACTGAACAAGGCTCCTCTTCTGCAAATGAGCCTCTTGGTGCATCTGGAGCTAGTCATAGCCCTATTGTTACTCAATCTGCAAAGTTAACAACAGAAAATCTGGGAAAGGTAACAGTGGAGGTTGCTAAAGAGCACATGGATCTTCTGGCTGCAGTTGTACATTCTTATGATGGTTTGGTGGCAGGCAAGATTGGTAATTGCCACCTTGCTGATGAAGATTATGAGCAAGTAGATGAGAATGAGCTGGAAAGAATGGACATCATGTGGGCTCTTGCAAGCGCTGTCCGAAGAGCAAAGAAATTTGTGAAGAAAACAGGGCAGAATCTTGTGGCTACTAAAGATACAACCTTTGGTTTTGACAAGTCTAAAGTCACATGTTTCAATTGTGGAGAAAAGGGCCACTTTAAAAGGGAGTGTTCAAAGCCTAAGAAGACTGGAAACGGGAATCCATTTTCCTCGTTCAACAGACAAGAAGAGACAAGAAACCAGCATCCACGGGAAGTGATTCTAAAGCTATGGTAGCACAAGGAGATGAAGGACAAGACTGGTCCTTTAGATTCGTGTCTGATGAAGCTAACATAGCATCCGTGGAAGACTTGAACGAAGACTCGGCGAGTGAAGGCGAAAGCTCAGCTGAAGTTGATACTGCTGAATTGGAAGAGACGTTTAATGCTGTTGATGAAATCGTAAAGAATGAGTTGAATTCAGAATCTGAAGCTCAAGCTACGTCTCAGAATGCTTTCATGGCTGGAACATCGACATCCACACAGGTAAAATCTAAAGATGAACTATTTAATGAACATGTTTGTGTCGAATGTGATAAATTTAGAGAAAGCATTGATCTAAAGTTTGCTAGGTTATTAGAACACAATGATAACTTAGTAAATGACTTAAAACTGTGCTCAGAAGCTAATCGTATATTAAAACAAAATGAGAGCAGTTATAAAGAGAAGTTAGATGCGTTGCAGAAACAACTAAAGGAAACTGAAGTTGTTGTATTTAACCAAGAAAATGACATTAAATTCTACTTAAAGACCATTGAAGAAACTAAAAAGGAAAAAGCAGTCTTACAGGTAGAAAATGAGTCATTGCAACAAAAACTACATAGTCTCGCGAGTTCTTCGCACATTTTGAAAAACTTGGTTAAAGAACGCAACAATGGGGAGGGATTGGGTTACAAGGTAGTTCCACCACCACATGAAATCCTTTTGAACACAAAACAACGTCCAATTAATAATAATCAAATTAAGGATCATGTGGTGACAACTCCTTTGGTGAGTGATCCGGACACTGCAGTTCAGTCTGCTTCTTCGGATGATAATCAGAAACTCTCAGCATCAAGAACGGTCAATGTTGAGAAACAGGTGGAAACAAATGTACAAACAACTCTTGGTTTGGAATCAAAGTCAAATATTACACAAACCAAATTTCTAAATCCACTCAAGCTAAACCAGTTAAAAGGGATAATGCTCAACCTCAACGACAAATTAATCAAAATGCTAAACAAGTTAAATTTGTTAAAGAGGGTACATATTCAAAGTTTGAGACCAAAAGACCCATTCCTGAGGTTTACTCACCGCCCCACAAGAGATCTCCTAGTCCTGATGAATGGAGATCCTGCTATACTTGTGGTCAGCGAGGTCATATTTCAACCAATTGTCCACGCTATCAGACACCAAGAATTAAAGTTGAGTTAACCGACAAAGTCAAAGTAGATTCAAAACAGCGATCTAAGACCCCGGTGAGATCGAAAACACCCATTAGGCATAAAACACCTTCTAAGTCGTTTTCGTCCCCCCACGTGAAAGACAACACAGACAAGTCCCCGACAGGTCTGTGACACCGGCAAGAAAAACTGTTTCTGAATCTAAACCATATACTCAAACTGTTAATCAGTCTAAAGTTTATCATAAACAATCCTTTCACAGGGATGGTTTATGGAAAGCCAAGACATCTGGTGAGTCTGACAGACAGGACAATCTGAAAGTTGACATTCCACCTACTGATAAAGGACAGTGGGTTGAATTCATGATGGTTGATTCCTCTGGGAAACCCAAGCCAGTCAAGGCTTGGGTCCCCCTCCTTAACTGATTGTTTTCAATTATGTGCAGGTTGTCCGCTACAGTGCTTCAACAAATACATGGATTGTGGATAGCGGAGCTTCCAGGCACATGACAGGAAACAAGTCTCTTCTTTTCAATGTCAAACAAATTAAAGGGGGACACGTTTCATTTGCTGGTAACAAAGGAGGATACATTACCGCTCAGGGCGAAGTAGGTAATGAGAAGGTAAAGTTTGATAAAGTAAATTTTGTTCAACAACTGGAAAACAATTTACTTTCAGTGTCTCAGATATGTGACAAGGGCTTCAAAGTTATGTTTGACAACCGAAAATGTTACATACTGAAAAAGGAGATGGAGATTCCAGAGAAGCAGGTTTTGATGTCTGCATCCAGGTACAATGATCTATATGTCTTGGATATGTCTAATGCTTCTACTTCTGAATCTACAGCACAATGTTTCCTCTCAAAAGCTACAGAGAAGGACTCCATCTCATGGCATAGAAGGATGGGACACATAAATCAAAGGAAGATGAATCATCTGTTCACAACAACCTAGTTGAGGGAGTTACAGTCAAAAACTTCCAACTTCCTGATTTTTGTGTCTCTTGCAAGAAGGGAAAGCAGACCAGGAAATCTCACAAGACCAAGCATGTCAACACAATAGAGATGCCCTTGGAGCTGCTACACATGGATCTATTTGGTCCTGTAAGCACGAAGAGTATAGCAGGAGACTGGTACTGCTTTGTAGTCACTGATGACTACTCAAGATTCACCTGGGTGATGTTTCTGAAAGCTAAATCAGAGACGTTTGAATCATTCAAGGTGCTCGTCACGACTTTGGAGTCACTCTACAAACTGAAGGTAAGGAGAATTCGTTCTGACAATGGCACAGAGTTCAAGAATCAGTGGATGGATGCTTTCTGCAAGGAGAAGGGTATTGTTCACCAGTTCACCTCAGCATACACGCCACAGATGAATGGAGTTGCAAAACGAAAGAATCGGAGCTTAATTGAGACTGCGCGAACCATGTTAGCTGATTCAAAGCTCCCAGTTCAGTTCTGGAATGAAGGCAGTTGCAAATGCCTGCTACACACTTAATCGTGTGTTAGTAGTCAAAAGGCATGGTAAGACTTGCTACGAGCTACTTCAGAAAAGAAAGCCAAATTTGGAGTATCTGGAACCATTTGGAGCTCCATGTACATTACTGAAGAAGACTCAGGATGGCAAGTTCAGCGAAAAAGCAGATCAGGGAATATTCTTAGGATACAGCATCCCAGACAAGCGAGTTTACAATAATTCGACGGGTCAGGTAGAGGTGTGGTGCAATGTGGATGTTCAGAGATTCACCACACCTCCTGCTGGTGAAGGACCATCATCATTCTTTGATTATGATGGCTTTTTCAAATCCTTCAATCTTCCACAGCTTGATTCAGAGGATGATGCTGCTACCCAGATGCTGTACGATGTTCTTAACTCACCAAATCTGGATTCAAGCAACATCACACCTACTGCTGGTGCCTCAAGCTCTTCGACTCCGGCTCATGATGAGAGTGATGATTCATCAGATGATGAAGAAGCACCTGCTTCTAACACTGAGCAAACAGCTAATCAACACAGTGAATCATCAGCTGCTATACCAGCTGCAGGAAATCCGGATACTGAACAGTTGTCACCAATATGGATACTGAGGTTGTGGTTCCTACCACACCAGTGACTAGGATCAGTGTGAATCATCCCCCCTCGTCTATCATAGGGGACATTCAATCCGGTGTGCAAACAAGAAATCAGCTGTACTCTGCTGATTATGCTGCAGTCATGGAAAAGGGTTATGTCAATGACGGGGCTTTCTCATGTTTTGTTTCACAAATCGAGCCTAAATATGTCTGTGACGCCCTGAAAGATGAGGCCTGGGTCAATGCTATGCAAGAAGAGCTACTCCAGTTCAAGAAACTTGGAGTCTGGACACTAGTTGACAGGCCGAAAGGAGTTAAGGTGATTGGTACCAAATGGGTACTAAAATGCAAGAAAGATGACCAAGGTGTTGTGATCAGAAACAAGGCACGCTTGGTTGTTCAAGGCTTCAGACAAGTCGAAGGCATCGACTACAATGAAGTCTTTGCTCCCGTAGCTAGAATGGAAGCTATTCGTATCTTTCTAGCCTACGCCTCTTACATGAAAATCAAAGTCTATCAACTGGATGTTAAGAGTGCATTCTGCATGGGGAAATCCGTGAAGAAGTATATGTCAGTCAACCCGAAGGATTCGAAGATCCTTATCATCGGGACAGAGTCTACAAGTTGGACAAGGCTCTGTATGGGCTACATCAGGCTCCTAGAGCTTGGTATGAAAAGCTCTCTACCCATCTGCTAAAGCATGGTTTTCGCAGGGGTGTGATTGACTGTACATTGTTCATCAAAGAAAAAGATGGTGACTTGCTTCTGGTGCAGATCTATGTGGATGATATCATCTTTGGATCTAGAAATGAAGCGTTATGCAAAGATTTCGAATCTGTGATGAAGGCAGAATTTGAAATGAGTGCAATGGGAGAGATGAAGTTCTTCCTGGGATTACAGGTGGATCAAACATCAACTGGCATTTTCTTACATCAGACCAAGTATGTCGGCGACATTCTCAGTCGGTTTGACATGGAAAATACGTCTGTTGCCGGTACCCCTCTCGCCACAAATCATGATGTGGCTCCTGATGAGAATGGGGATTTGGTGGATGCCACTATGTATCGTGGGATGATTGGATCTCTCATGTATCTCACTGCCTCGCGTCCAGATATCATGTATGCAACATGTCTATGTTCTAGATATCAAGCGAAGCCAAAAGTGAATCATCTGATTGGGGTAAAAAGGATTTTCCGTTATCTGAAGGGTACTCCAACACTGGGTTTGTGGTATCCTCATGACGATGACTTCGAGCTTACTGCGTACAGCGATTCAGATTATGGTGGCTGCAAGATGAATTTCAAATCGACGTCAGCAGGGTGTCAGTTCTTTGGAAGACGGTTAGTCACGTGGCAATGCAAGAAGCAGACCTCGGTTGCCTTATCAACCTGTGAAGCTGAATACGTTGCTGCTGCAAGTTGCTGCTCTCAAATCATCTGGATTCAACAGCAAATGCGCGACTACGGTTTGAAATTTTCTAACACTCCTATTTATGTTGATAATTCTGCTGCCATAGCTGTCACTAAAAATCCTGTTCAACACCCAAAAACAAAACACATCGGGATTAAATATCATTTCATACGCGATTGCTATGAAAAACAATTAATTGATGTGATTAAAATTAACACGGATTTTCAGCGCGCTGACCTCTACACCAAACCGTTTGATAAACCAAGATTTTTATATCTGCTAGAGGTCAACGGCGTTAAAAAGAAAAGTGATGTAATTGCTGAAGAAGCAGATTCATAGTCCGACTTGTGTCTTTAGTTTATTTCTTTCTTTCTTTCATTTTTAATTTTATTTTGTTAATTTCCATGTCATATAAAATCCAAAAACACAAAAAGATTTTCTGTTTTAGAATTTTAGGGGGAGATTTATTTCAGTATTCATTTACTCAAAAAAAAAAAAAAAAAAAAAAAAAAAAAGGGGGGGGGAAGATAAGTTAAGCTGAAAAGGCATAGACAAATAGACTGGAAATGCGACTCGAGAAAACTGGAAAGTGATAGCACACAGGCACCGAGTTACTTGGAATATCAAATTGGTTTTTCGGTTCTAAACATAAAAATCATAAGTCAGAGAAGTCTAAGTCTAACAAAATGGGAATATGATAGAAGCTTTGACTGGTATTGTAATTACTTGGAGAAAGTAGATCTAGGGTTGTGTAAGTACACAATACGATGTGTCAGTAGATTCAACACAATAGACCATTAGACATCATCAGTGAACAGGCTTAAACTAAAGTTATTCAACCAGTTGTGTGTTCCCATGGTATCCCTGGTCTGCACAATCAATCAATGTCCAATAAGGGGTGAGGAGCAAGCTAATGCCACAAATGTGAGCAAAGACCTGCAAAACAGAGCAAAAGATGACAAATGTCATTAACATAAGGTATATGCAAATATGCTGCTCTAAGAAGATAAATAGGTATTGCGCCTCTCTGCTGTGCGATGGCACTGACCTGAGGCTAAGCATAACCTATTTGTTCTAAGAATTCATTGTTGTTTGCGCCTCTCTGTTGTGCGATGGCACTGACCTGAGGTTCTGCATCTCTTTGACAATTTTTAGAACCAAATCTTCTAAGTCCTAGACCGCTCAAAAATCTCCTGAGTATGATTGATTACCATATACCTGTGGAATACACAAATACGGTTTGACCTAATTCATTAAATTAATCGTTGATGTATGTCAAACGTCTGTGTATGGATTTAAGTGGACAAACATACTGACAATCGTCGTGGATGCATCGCCTGATGTTCAAAATCAATCAGAATTACATATTAGTTCAAACATGATTCCCAGTTAGACCTTAGAATACTTCCATAAGTGAAAAACTGTACTATCATATCATACAAAGTGTAATAAGTACTGAATGTTCCAAGTGATGGTGTATATGCCTGTCTGATTCCACGAGAGTCCATTCGGATAAACTGTTAATGCTAACAAGCTATACAAGCCTGCCCCAACAAAAATCACAAAAATAGGTCTTTTTATTCATAGGTTAAGATTGTTTAGTCTTAGTATAATGCGTCATGTCGGACTGTGTATACTGTTATCTGCTAAATGTCACTGAAGGTGCTTAATGTCTATCTAAACTTATTGTTTCTGAAAGGTTAAAAGGATCACATCTGAGGTGATCGGGTGGATAAATGGATCACGTCTGAGGTGATCGGGTGGATAAATGGATCACGTCTGAGTGATCGGGTGGTTAAATGGATCATGTCTGAGATGATCAATTGCACATAATGTTTTATTCATTGGTAAATAAACTAAGTGTTGGTTCATACCTTAAAATTGGCACAAGGATAGACCAATCGTTCGACTGAATCTGATATGACCCAGTCGACCGAATGGGGTGTACGATTGAATACAATCGTAAGATTGGACCATGCGAATGAACCCAATCGGCCGGTTGAATGTGCCCGACTAGGTCAAACGTGCGAATGAGGTATGCGAATGAAACACATCGAACGATTGGAGGTGACCGACTGAAATTGTCGTTTGGATGAACTTCAATCGGCCGATTGGAGATGAACGATTGGGTAGATGGCACGACTGAGACTCAGTCGTCCGACTATCCAAGACGACTAGACTCAGTCGGTGCGACTAACCAAGGCGACTAGACTCAGTCGCCCGACTGGATTTTGCCCTAGTATAAAAACAGACCAAATCATAATCAGTCGTTCACTCTCCCAAATCGCCCCCTCTATTCGCCCGACCTAAGAAACCGCTGTCAAAATTTCCTTTGATCCATATCTGCTTTTGTTTACGTGTTCTAACACTCATTGTTGATTATACAGGTACTACTCAAGGTGTTCTATCGATAACACTGATAAATGATGTCCAAAATCTCTCAAATTCAGACCAAACAGTAACCGAACACATAATGAACAAATAGGCTATCCAAACTAGCTTAAACGTTCGAATAGAAGTTAGAACCTGATTTATCGGTAGTTTCCGAGTGCAATGAGCAAAATTTCGATGTTTAATTTCAAGAATAGCTCAAAACACGAATTTGAATGGACAAACTGTCGAGTATGCGACTGGACACACTGATGAACTCCAATCGCCCGACTGAGAAGACGACTAGTCTCAGTCGCCCGACTGAGTTGAACGAATGAATCAAACGCACGACTATGCTCATTCGCTTGACTTAGTCGCCCGTATGACTAAATTCACCTTTCAAGACTCATTCGTTCCACTCAGTCGCACGGCTATGTTCATTCGGTTGCTCAGTCGCCCGACTAACCAAAGTGGGAAACTCATTGATTTTGTTTACTTTCTTCTACGTGTACTAACGTAAACTTACATTGTGTGACAGATGGCGAGTCGATGGGTTATGAGCACGAAGCACAACATTTGTGCACATTTGGACTTGACCTCTAGGAATGCCGCTGACTTTTCTGGCATTATCACATTTCTGAGAAGATCGAGGATATACCGAGCCATCTCAGCACAGTGTACACCATACAGGTCGATGCAGCAGTCGTTTTGGGAACACGCTGTGGTAGACAGATCCAGGGAGCCCTATACTATTAGAAGCACCGTTCTTGGGCAAGCTATAGAGATAACAGAGGAGGACTTAAGGACAGTCCTAGAACTAGGAAATGATGGTGACTGTCCTGTTCGTCTACATCCAATGACAGTCAGAGGGTGCTTCCTGAGGGCTAAGTATACTGGGGACATAAACTCAGGGATGCTCAACAAGAGCAATCTCTGCCCCCAGTTCAAATACCTAGCCCACGTCTTGCTCAGGTGTATTGCCTCACGAAAAGGAGGCTTCGACGAGCTCTCAGAGCAAATGCAGAATGCCTACGTTGCTTTGGTGCTGAACCACCCTTTCAGCTTCTCCAGAATGATCTTCACTTACTTAGTGGAGAACATAGAAGTTAAGGGAAGAGAAGGCTTCTGCATGTATCCCCGCTTCTTACAAATGATTTTTGACCAGAAGCTCCCTACGTTACCAAAGCAGAAAGAGGATGCGGTTATGCTTGAGGTGATGGATGATACCACCTTAGGCAGAATGAAGGTTTACCGGGGAAAGCAGGTCAAGCCCCGGTAAGACGTTTGTTTGGGCATCTGGCCCGTGAAGACTATGTGGCGCCAGCTAGGAGAAAGTGGCGTCACGAAGATAGTGACTCTGATGTAGAGCATGTCGCTCTACCCTCCGATGACTCCGATGATGATGACCAAGGATCTGGTCAGGGTGGAGATGGTCAAGGAAGACCTGAGACAGCTCCAATCCACCCTGACTTCATGCAGGAGGAGGAGGACTCAGACGAGGCGCCACTAACCCGGACAGTGGGTAGTCGGGTAGTGGCAACCGAGGAAGGTCTGCGGGCGGTTGGTGGTCGCCCAGGAGAGACTGGGAGCTCTGTTGCTGACCCATCATATAACCCAGTCTCTCCCAGCAGCCAAGGGGAAGCCTCCGGGTCAAGAGGGACTCGGAGGAAACACATGGCTCGTCCTCATGGGACGAAAGCCAAACGCAGGAGGATCACTCTTGTTTCTACCTCCCCTGCAACTACCACTTCCACAACACCTACCCAAACCACCCAAACCACTCATACCTCTCAATCCACCATATCCCAAACACCCCAAACCACCACCACCTCTATACCACCACGTAATACTTCCACATTCACCACCACCACTGTACCACCATTTACAGCCTTTACCTCTAACCCCATATTCACCACAGCCACCACCACCACCACCTCCACTCAACACACAGGCCCCTCACCATTCCCATCCAGCTCATTCATCCCACCAGTTTCTGTTGTAGAGCAGCTTGCTGCCCTAAACAGCATGGTGGTTAAGCTGATGGCGTCTGATGCGGAGAAAACGGCTCAGTTACAGCAGCTGAGAGAGTTAAGTTCATCTCAAACTGCTGAGATTCATCAGCTACGCGAGCAGATTTCTTCCCAAGCCCAGGTGATCACCTCACAGACAGATCAGATCACTGGGTTACTTCAACATGAGGCAGAGACAGATGCTAAGTTGGGAAAGCTAGAGGCGGCTCATAAGACTCTTGTGCTAAAACTGAAAGGTACTCAAAATGAGCCCCTCAAGATTGGAGAAGGTGATGGTGATGATAATGATGATGATAGTGAGGATGAGGAAGACGATGATGAAGATGATGAGGATGATGAAGAAGATGATGATGGTGAAGATGATAATGATGATGATGAGAAGAAAGAAGATAATGAAGGTGAAGGGGGAGAAACTGCCGGAGCTCAAAGCGAAAATGTTGCAGGCGAAAGGCGTACGAAACGCCGACATGATCAAGGCCCCTCTTCATCTACTCCAACTGAAGATCCACCGGAGATACAAGGCAAAGTTCAAGACTAGACGTTTAATTATTCTGCTGAAAATTTGTACTTGAAATTATGTATTCTAGTCTGTTATATAGAAAAATTTGTGGATATAAATCATTTTTGGTTATGTGATCAATGTATACTTACTTGCAATATTTTTGATTTTGTAACAGGATCAACCACACAAGTCGATGAGCATGATGTTATGCCCCTTCATCAGATTGAAACCAAGTTGACTATGATTCTTGATCTTCAAGGGATAGTGCAACGGTCTGTGGGTTACTCAGCTGAAGAAGGGGAGATCATTCACGACTTGACAGATGAACAGATTGCAGAACTGTTCAGTCTGAATCCGGATGAGTTGGTAAAAGATGCTCCCGCAGTCGATGTAGTCAGCGATGAAGAACTTCAAGATGTCGAAGAGGTGGAGATTGAGGACGTAACGGCTGATCATTATCCCCAATACACTAACGCTGAAGGCGAAGTGCTTCCAGATGTGGGGGAAACTTTTGACAGCAATATATTTGATAAAGTGGAAGAGATGACAGCAGCTAAGGCAGCTGCAGAAGAGATTCCTCAGGCAGATGAAGCTGATCGTGCAACCAAGAAGGAGGAATGGATTGCCTGCCTTGAGGAAATGAAGAAACAGCGTGGGCCTCCAAAGTCAAATGCCTACACCAAGCTTTACAAGATTAAAAAGCATCAGAAGGTGTCAGGAAAGATTATCAGCTGGGCATACTTTGATGATCTCAAAGTATATGCAGTGAAGAGAGAGAAGGGAATCGAATATTTCAGATTTCCTCATGATTTGAAAACTCTCCCAGGGTTTGAGCTTAATCGTCTAGCCAACTTGAACCTCCTATATGCTGTTCCAGGAAAGATGTCAGGATGGTTTGAGCAGGCACTAAAGAAAGAGTACCATACTAGGTGGGTCAACTTTAAACCTCAACAGCCAAGAAGGCTATTTCATAGGACTGAGGTTGACCCCACCTCAGGAAGACCAAAAGTGGTCTTGAGATGGCACCCTCCGCGCACGATGTCGCGTATTCCATTGAGAGAGATGCCTCAGGATTTTGCACCCCATTTCAAATGGTGGTATTATGACTGGCGAACTGGTGAAGCCGTCATAGTTTTGGAGAAAGAAGGAACGGTCGAGACGATAAGAGTGTTTGATCTGATGTGGCTAACCAACTTGTCTGAGTCTGATGTCTATATCTTATTCAAGTGGCCACTGTTCTTTGACACACAGGATATTGTGCAAGCACTGCAATTTCAACATGTTATACGTATCTGCTTCGCATTAAATATTCATTCTGGGATCTCAAGAGAGGAAAGGGTGAAACGATATGAAGAGTTCAAGAAAGAAGTAAAAGTCTAGATAGAACTAGGTCCAAGGGGGAGTTTGTTGGTACACATGTCCCCAGTTCTAGTCTAGTGAGCCGAAATGTAATAAACTTCTATCTTGTTACACATATGTAATGTTAAATCAATCTAATGAGAATCTCTTCTTTATATGGTTGTTGATTATAATGTTATATCTACTTATTTTATTAGTTGTTACACGCTTAATATGACCATGTTATATAGGTTTACAGTTGTGAGACACAGTTCTGAATCATTAAAGGTTCATGAATGTGTTTGACTAAACATGTCTTTCAGTCGCCCGACTGGACCATGCGAATGGTACAATCGCACGGTTGAACTAAGAGGCTGAGTCAATCGAACGGTTGAGTCATCAGTCTGACTCAAGCGTACGAATGAATCAGTCGTATCACTCAATCGCACGACTGAGTCAGTCGCAAGACTCAGTCGCACGAATGAGATCTGTAACCTATAAATACCACTTAATTCGTGGAAAAAATGAGACACTTCGAATACTAGAAACCCTAATCGCCCCAGAACGTGCTGTTCGACCATTCCAACTTCATAGAGCGTTTCAGATCATTCCGAGTCAATTCATAACGTTTTCTAATCGTTAGGATTGATCTTGAATTCGTTCTCACTGATTGGATCGCCAATCAAATAGGATTCCGCACTATTTGATTCGGTACAACGAAGAATCAGTTAGTACTCCGTACGTACACGGTCCTAACATGAAGACTAAATTACTCATTAGTACTTGCATTTGACCTTTGCTCTTCAGTAGTTGTGAACTAAGAGTACCAGCATAGGTCAAATCAATCAAGCTGTAGCATACCAAGCCTTAGTACCAAATTTTGGAATGTGGCACTATCTAGAGGCTTAGTACAAATGTCTGCAAGCTCATCAGCACTAGGCACAAACTTAGGATCAATCAGACCTTTCTCATAGCAATCCCTGATAAAATGATTTCTGATCTCAATATGTTTGGTCCTTGAGTGCTGGACTGGATTCTTAACAATACAGAGAGCTGAAGCACTATCCATTAGTAATGGAGTTTTAGTCTCAGTAATGCCATAATCCAGAAGTTGGTTCTGAAGCCAGAGTATCTGAGAGGTACAACTTGCAGCAGCAATATACTCAGCTTCAGCAGTAGATGTAGCAATTGATATTTGTTTCTTACTCTGCCAAGAAACTAAACAATTGCCTAGGAATTGGCAACCACCAGAAGTGGATTTTCTGGTGACTTTGCATCCTGCATAGTCACTATCAGAGAAAGCAACTAATTTGCAAGAATGCCCAGCTGAATACCAAAGACCTAGTGATTGGGTACCTTGCAGATATCTAAAGATCCTTTTGACTGCAATCAAATGGGATTCTTTAGGTGCAGCCTGAAATCTAGCACAAGCACATGTTGAAAACATGATGTCTGGTCTAGAAGCTGTAAGGTACATCAAGGACCCAATCATACATCTGTAAAGGGTTTCATCAACCGCTTTACCTTTCTGATCTACATCTAGTTGTGTGATGCTGCTCCTGGGAGTAGAACAGGGCTTACAGGATTGTAAATCAAACTTATTTAACAACTCTTTGGTATACTTGGACTGATGGATGAAGATTCCATCATCCAGTTGTTTGATTTGCAAACCCAGAAAATACTGTAGTTCTCCCATAGCACTCATTTCAAATCTTAGCTTCATAAGCTTTGTAAATTCATCACACAACTTTGGATCAGAGGATGCAAAGATGATGTCATCAACATAAATCTGAACAAGGAGCTTATGTTGTCCCACAGTCTTGATGAATAAGGTTTTATCAATGGTGCCTCTAGTGAATTTATTCTCTAGAAGAAAGGTTGAGAGTGTCTCATACCAGGCTCTAGGTGCTTGCTTCAGCCCATAAAGAGCCTTATCAAGCTTGTACACCCAATCAGGATGTTTATTGTCCTCAAAGCCTGGTGGTTGACACACATAAACCTCTTCTTTTATTTTCCCATATAGGAAGGCACTTTTGACATCCATTTGATAAACCTTAAGACTGTGAAAAGCAGCATAAGCTAAGAAGAGTCTGATTGCTTCCAGTCTGGCCACAGGTGCAAAGGTCTCATCATAATCGATGCCTTCTTCCTGTGCGAATCCTTGAACAACCAGTCTTGCCTTGTTCTTGACAATTTGGCCCTTCTCATCTGTTTTGTTCCTAAATACCCACTTGGTGCCTATAGCACACTTATCTTTGGGTAATGGAACAAGCTTCCACACTTGCTGTTTCTTGAATTGAAGAAGCTCAAGCTGCATAGCTTCCACCCATCCATTGTCTCTTAAAGCAATATGATAGTTCTTTGGCTCTTGCTGACTGATGAACAGAGCATAGAAGCAGAAGTTAGACAATTGATTCCTGGTTGAAACTCCAGCATGGATATCACCAATGATATGTGATGTGGGGTGATTCTTGAGCTCTTGATAAACTATGATATCTGTGCAAGTGTTTGTAGACCCATCAGCAGCAACAGATGGTGATGGAGATTCCTGAAACCATGTAGAGGATGGCAGCTCAAACGAAGTAGAGCAGGCAAAAATCTCATCAGCATTTGTAGTGGATGGAGCTGCTGAGGCTACAGGAACATCAGGTTCAGTGAACTTAGGCAGGTTGTCACTGATCCTGAAGAGGTGAGTACTGACTACATCATCATCAGTACCACCAGGTGGAGATCTGTTGACAGGCTCAACAGATGGAGGTTGATAAGGAACATATTGCAGTATGTCCAGATCAAACAACTCCACAGGGTTTTGTGGAATCTTGTCCTTTGGAGATTCATTGAACTTAACATGCAGAGTTTCTTCAACCCCCTTGGTTCTACAGTTGAAGACTCTGTATGCTTTGCAAGTTGATGAATAACCAACAAAGTACCCTGCATCCACCTTACTAGCAAACTTATGGAGTGGGTTGCTAGTGTTGAGAATAAAACATGGACACCCAAAGGCTCTAAAGAATGAAATAAGAGGGGCCAAGTGATGAAGAACTTCATAAGGTGTCTTCATCAACCTCTTATTTACTAAAGCTCTATTTTGTACATAGCAAGCTGTATTGACAGCTTCAGCCCAAAAAATCAGTGGCAACCTAGAGTCAGCCAACATTGACCTTGCTGCTTCAATGAGGGTCCTGTTCTTTCTCTCCACCACTCCATTCTGCTCAGGAGTTCTAGGAATGCTAAACTGCCTTCTAATTCCCTTGGACAGGTAGAAGTCATCAAGTGTGTGGTTTCTAAATTCTGTTCCATTATCACTCCTCACACACTTGACCTGTAGGGAATACTGCTTTTCTACTTGTAACACAAAGTTTATTATTGTCTTTGCTGCTTCATCCTTGGAGTGCAAGAAGAAAGTCCATACAAACCTGGAGTAATCATCCACAATTACCAGGCAGTATTTCTTCTTTGCCATGCTCATTACTCTGACAGGACCAAAGAGATCCATGTGCAGAAGTTGTAAGCAAGCAGTGGACTTTGGTTCTTCTATTGAAGGGAATGAAACTTTGTGTTGTTTTCCTTTCAAGCAAGCAGTGCAGTCATCTTCACACTTGAACTCCTTCAGAGGCAATCCTCTTACTAAACCATGGCTTATAAGCTGATTCATGTTCTTGAAATTAACATGACCCAGCCTTCTATGCCATAGTGTAGACTCTTGAGGAGATGCCTTGGAGAATAGGAAAGGATGGCCTTTTAGATCCATCTTTTTGGAAAGATCTAAGGCATACACTCTTCCTGTCCTGTTGGCCTTCAGGAGAGTGTGTTCATCCAATGCCTTGTCAATCAAACTCAGAACTTTGGATGACAGAATCCGACAGTTCTGGCTTATGAAGAGGGCAACATGGCCTTTGTCACACATTTGACTGACACTCAAGAGGTTGTACTTGAGATTCTCCACATGGTTAACATCATCAAACCTTATTTCCCCATTGGAAACAAAGCCTTTTCCGACGATGTAACCCTTTGCATCATTGCCAAAAGAAACAAATCCCTTCTTTCCTTGAGAGTAGTCATTAAAAAGGGAGCTGCTTCCTGTCATGTGCATGGATCCTCCACTGTCTACATACCAGATGCTTCTATGGCATGTTGAAGAACCCTGCAAACACAGCCATGTGTTAGTTAGTCTTGGAGACCCAAACCTGCTTGGTTTTGGGTCTGTTCTCAGCTACAGGTGCAGCACTAACAGGTGTGTTTTGTGTGACAGCTTGAGGTGAAAAAGATGGTACAGAAGAGGAACCCTTTGGCTTGGGCTTCCTTTTCTGTGGTTTCAACACAGGTACATCTAAGTGGTTGACTCTTCCACTAGCTGCTGAACCATCATCACCAACTGTGTCTGATTCTGTGATAAAGCTTTCAGCTCTTCAGACACATTGGAGTTTGCTGATGATGAGTTCCTATGTTGTACCATCTTTTTCTGAGCAACGTCAGCTGTTGCCTGAGTTATCCCTACCTTCTTTTTAGATTTAGCTTTGGGCTTAGGGATTTCAGGCTTTGATGTTGCTAATACAAACTTGGTTTCAAACTCATTCTTCATTTTATTGATGCTCTCAGTAATTTTCTCCTTCTGTTTGAGTTTGGAACCCCTTTTGTACCAGCAATCATCAGTAAGATGATTGAACAAGCCACATATCTCACATGGCTTTTTCTTCATCTTATGCTGATCATCAGCTGAAGAGGATTTAACTGCTAAAGACTTGTTCTTTAGCTGTTTGTCATCAGTACTAGCAGTTTTCTTCCTAGTGCCTGCTTTCCTGGTATCCTCTCTAGCTGTCTTCAAACCTTTCCTACTATTAGTTTTCTTCTCTTTAGTGCTAACAGTATTCGAGGTTTGAACTTCAGATGTTGTCACTTGCTCTCTAGTACCTTCAGTACTTCTAGTGACAACACCTGAGTTGATCAGCCTTTTGGTCATGTGACAGTCTCTCTCTGATGATGCTGATTCAGAGGATAGTAAGTCACATGATGAGAAGGATTGGTTATTGCTCTCCCCATCAGATTCAACTTCTGCTCTTGAAATGAAATCTGTGGGAGGAGCAGTGTGATTATAACCAATGCCAAACTTCACATTGGAAGCTGATTGCTTGCTAAGAAGCATTTCAAAACCCTTGCATGATTGCACCCATCGATCACACTCAACTTGGGTGGTTGCAAGAGTTTCCTTGAGGTCTTTGTACTTCTCTAGAAGTACATCTTCCCTAGCTTTATCATCTTTGATTTGGCATTTAAGCTTGTAAATCTCATCATTTTTATCTTTTAGAACAACCTCAAAATCAGCTTTTCTTTTGGAAATAGTGTGCTCAAGCTCAAGATTTTTATCTATTAAAGCTACATTTGCTTCTCTAATAGAAGCAAATGCTGCTATGCATGACTCTGAACAAAGCTTGGCTTTTGCCTCAGTGGATACCTGAGATGAGGCATTTGATAATGACCCTTCAGTAGAATCAAGGGCCATCAGAGCAAGATTTTCAAAAGGTTGATCACCACCATGTTGACCAGCACCTTGGAGTAGTGGTTCCTGACCAGATAGCTCTTCTGGTAGACTACTCCAGTCAACAGCAGTTGGGGTGAAAAAGCTTTGTTGTTGAGGTTGTGTGTGATGATGAGATTGGGAAGATTGGGGCTCTGGAAGAGCATGAGGTGGTTGAGCCGAGGGTGCTTGAGTTTGACCAGACTGAGGCATGTAGTAATAGGGGTAAGAATATGGCATATGACCCTGTGGCACAAAATAAGCAGGTGGTGCTTGTGCCTAAGATGGATGGGAAGAACTGTAGGAAGGTTGCCCTTTGTGCTGTGAGCTATTGCTGGGAAAAGTCACAAAGGGTGCAGATGAGTTAGATCCAGATGATCTACACTCTCTTGCAAAGTGTCCAAGCCTTTGGCACTTGTGACACCTCAACTTGCTCTTGTCAAAACCAACTTTGGTTTTGCCAGAGAGTCCTGGGAATTTCCTACCAGTTCTTTTGTAGAACTTCTGAGAGCGGATATTTATCATTACCATTTGGTTCAAAATATCCATCTCTTCCAGATCATCATCTGGAATGCCCTTCAAATCCTCCATCAGAAAACACAAGTTGTCACCACCACCTCCTGAACTACTAACACCAACAAAAGCTTGTTCTAAGTTGGTAGAGAAATCAATATGCTCATCATAAGAACTTTCTGATGAAGCATATTCTGACTCATGACTTATCAAGGCAGCATTACCTTGGACAAAGTCATCAGCGAGCTTGCCAGAAGAGGACAGCTTCCTCTTTTGCTCTATCTCTCTCTCAAAAGTGAGCAACTTCCCATGAAGTTGGGTGAGAGTTAGAGTTTCCAGATCAGCACTGGAGCGTAGGACAATGGTATATGTGTCCCATCTCTCAGGTAATGACCTGAGGAACCTGTTGTTCATCTGGCTTTTGGAGTACTCTTGTTTAACCATCTTTAGCTCAGAGATCAAACAAGAGAACCGCTCATATTGCTGGGTCAGAGTCTCACCCTTTCTATATGAGAATGTCTCATATTGTTGGGCGAGGATTTCCCTATTGTTTGCTAAGACCGAATCAGTTCCTCCAAATTGTTCCTTTAGAGCAACCCATAGGTCATGAGCAGACTCATGATGCAAGAGCCCTGAATATATCTCGTTTGGAATGGCCATGGCTAAAATTCCATGGGCTCTAGCATCAATTTCGAACAGCTTTAGATCTTCGTCCGAATATTGTTCAGGTTTCTTCGCAACCTGTTCATTAGATTCCGGGACGCTCACCATAGGCTTGTATGGCCCATGCACCACTGACTTCCAACAACCAGCACTGTTGACAGCCAAGTGGTGTAGCATACGTCTTTGCCATATGTTATACTCGTTCCTAACCAGCATCGGAGGCTTGGTTGCGGAACCAGTATTGTGAGGATCATTGGTTGGTGTTGTCATCTCAGGTTTTAGTCAAAAACAAGTTTAAACACGACAAACGTAACTCAAAACCACCAAAAGACCTCAAGATTTTGGCCGAAAAAAGCAGAAACTCACTCTCTATGGCTAATTCTTGCAAATTGCTAATTCGATCAAACTGAGAGATCAAAAGAGCAGTTTCAAATGATCAATAGTGAAATCGATCAATGATTAACCTGCTCTGATACCATTTGACAGGATCTCAGCCTCTCGGTTGATCAATTAGATTATGTTTGCAGCGGATTTAGCATATTAATTAGCAATTAAAGCAAGAACATAAAAGATATTTCAATTAAAAGCATAAACATAGAGAGAGAAGAGTTCTGCGAAACATAAATGTTCTATTGGTCGCACGTTTCGGCAATTAAAACAGTGGTTACCCATCCTTTTATAGGCGGCAAAAGGATGGGTTGATGTCCTTTTTCTGACATCACTGAATATTCAAATTACAACTGACAAAAACAAAAAACTACTGAAGATGTCAACAACTGACATCTTCTTACAAAAGTTCCTAAGTACTGACAAAAATAAACTACTGACACTATAACAACTGAAGAACATGCTCTTCAGTTGTTGTACAATTACTGAAACAAAATAAACTACTGAAAAAGAAAAACCACCACAACAACTGAAGAAGACTTCTTCAGTTGTTGTGACAAACTCTGAGTCTTCAGTACTTGGTCTTCAGACTTGGCTTCGGAAGATGTAACAACTTCGGAAGATATAACAACTGATGACTTCAGTAGATATCATCAGTTGTTGTCCTCAGTCTTTTTCTTCAGACTTTGCTTCGGAAGATAGAACAGCTTCGGAAGATGTAACAACTGATGACTTTAGTAGATATCATCGGTTGTTGTCTTCAGTCTTTGTCTTCAGACTTTGTGCTTCGGAAGAAGATCTTCAGTTCTTTAGTTCTTCATCTTTTGATACTTCAGTACTTGGTCTTCAGTACTTGAAGTCTTCAGCTGTTGTTCTTCAGTTCTTTGATCTTCAATCTTTGTTCTTCAGACTTTTTCATAACAGCTGAGGCTGGGGCTAAGATGCTCTCGAGTCTGACATTCAAGCAAGAGAACACAATAGCTGATGGGAGTCTTCAGATGTTCTCGAGTCTGACATTCAAGAAAGAGAACACTGTAACTGATGGGAGTCTTCAGCAGTTGTTGCAGTGGCATATGGGACTTAGAGGTTTTCCTGATCTTGGCTCATTGGTTCTTTTGGTCCAACACAGCTGCTCTATATCTTCATTGTTACTTTTCTTTTATACTTTGTTCCTTGTTTTACAATAGGAGGTTACAAAATAAGGTGGCAGGCAGGTTACATAGTGATCAAAACAGGTCATTTCTAGCACAGGAATAGGTTGGCTTAGGATAACCCGCAAACACTTTCTTGTCCTTCAAAGTTAATTATAAATTGTTAGAGCGTTAATTATGATTATTTAAATCACTAAATATATCTATTCAGGAGGTTGTATGCATTAAAAACAGAATTTGGGTGATTCTTAACATGTTCCACCCTCATGTAGCCTGTTCTAATGTTCTTCTAAACGTTTTGATTTTATTTTATTTTTATGCAAATATAACCCAAATCAACTCATTCTTAAGTACATGGGTTGACATCGTAAAGTCTACATTTAAATATAAACTTGTTAGTAATTTAAATATTCAAATTGCAGATCAGTCCTGTTGATGGTACCATTGTAAGAGTTGGAGAGCTGAAAGAAGGTGTTATGATAGAGCAAGTTAAAGGGTTTTCATATTTTGTCTCTTCTCTATTAGGTGCAGGCTCATTTCTCCCTCTAATGGCTGCTGAAGATCGTGTACAAGATGGTAGTCAGCAAGAAAAAAGTTTTCAGGGATGAAAGTACTAAATCTTGGTGGAGAATTTCGTTGGCTTCACCAAAACTTAGGGAGTCTTCTTCATCACGGTGAATATCATATATTAATGTCTTTCTGTTATTTAAATTTATTGTTCATTTCAAAGATTGTATATCTATACTATATATATAAACAAATGAGAAGGGCAAGAATGCCATTTCACACAAATTTTTGATAATTTAATATCTGAGAATGAAGAATAATAACTGAAAAGATGAAAGAACATATCAGATCCTTTAAGGTTGCGACCAAGTCAATATTTGGTGGTACGTATGTAAGGACGTATAAAAGGTTAACTTTAGCATGAAGTGGTAGTTATAGTGATTGTTATTTTTATCACGAGCGGATTAATAAACTAACATAAAACGAGTACCGTAATGTAAATTGTCGCCGCTGCCGCCGCATCGCGCGGGTTTCATGCTAGTGTAGTACAAAAAGGATAACAGTACAAAAGTAGAAAGTTACTGACACAAGACCTTAGTCTACAGTTTGACAAAAGTATGGACATTTCACCAACTCATATAAGTTGGTGAGGCATTAGAGACGGCAGCGGAAAGATATTCAGCGTTTGTCAAAAGGTGATTTAGAAAAAGCATGTCTTCTCTATCTTCAGAAGAAATCAGTCTCTTGGCTTCGAAAGACTTTGTCTTTGAAGCTTCGAAAGACTTCATCTTTGGATTCGAAAGATTTGGTCTTTTGGCTTCGGAAGACTTGATACTTAGAATAATTCACTGAGTTATATCAAATCTTTCTAAGTAACTTCCTTGTACTTAACATGTGCATGCTGAGAGTACTTTGGTTGCATCAGCCTCTGAGTGTAATCCTTATAACATCCAACAGTCGGCTATACTTTGAAGGTCGGTAGGACACTTATTCAGAAAATAAGATCAATGTAAAGTCAAATGGCAGATTGCCTTTTAACAAGTAACTATGATATGTCATAGCTCACATCCTATTGTATTACAAAAAGGATAAACGTATAAGAGTGGAAATTTACAGACAAAGACTCCATACTAAACAATTAACAAAGGTAAAAGGTAATCGCCAACTTACATAAGTTGGTGAGTTTTCAGAGCTGGCAGCGGAAAGTAGGTTTGCTTTTGTAAAAATAAGTCAGAGAACCATGTCTTCTCTGTATTCAGAAGAAATCAGTCATCAGGCTTCGGAAGACTTTATCTTCAAGATTTAGAAGACTTCACTAGTGAAACGTCTTAAATTACATATAAAAGATGCAACCATATGCATAAGTGTTGTAAAGGCATGACGTTTTTCAACATAACATACTCTGACATATAGTCAATTAGCATTTCATCACTTTTTAGTGCTGATCAGAAGTGGATCAACATTTGGCATGATTCGGCAAGTATAACAGCTAGTACTGAACCCTTGAGTTTTTTGTAGCTTCATCCTCTTCACAGATCAAAATGATTTGAAGACATATGATATATCCTAATTAAAATAAATTAACAATAATATTAGTGCACTAAAGATGTATCTTAATAAAACCTAGAGCCGGGTGACCTTCCCGAGTCTTAACACATACCCTAACCTATACCCCTTATTGTTATGGGCTTAAGTGTGCCCTGCTAAGCGCTGTTAATTTTCTCTAATTTATGACATAATGATTATTGAATCTCAATTGGGGGTTTCCCTGTCATAAAGGCCTAATGTGTGCAAGAGATTTCACAAATAGTACTATCCACAAATAATGCGAATCCTAATAGAGTTAATGATTGTGCTACCAATTGGGATAAGAGTAGTAATTATTGCACCATAAATTATTTTTAAGAGTATGTATTCCACCCCAAAATGATTTAAGTAAAAAATGGGGTTTACGAGACTCAATTTAGCCTGTTCTTATGGTAAGTGTTCGGGATCTAGTGTTCTACCGACCGAAAAGGTTCTTAAGTTCTTTTTATATGTATTATTTTCTCACTAATCATCCATCTAAGCCCAACCCATGAGTTTTAGATTTATCATACATGAATTGGTGATATTTTGCATATGTGTAATTTGGTTCAAGTTCTTGAGTTTTTGAAGTCTTGACTTGGGTTTTGTTTAAATTTTAGGTTAACATGTTAACATTATATATTATTTATTTTTTATAAGTTTTTTTAGTCCTAGAACAGTGAGGTTTTGCTTGTTGACTGCTTTGGTCCCTAAACTTTACTAAGTTGGCATTTTCAACCCTAAGGTTTAGAACTTTGTACTTTAATTATTTTGGTGGTTTTTAATGTTTGAGTAAGTCATGGTACTTGAATATATTAATATTGTTTTTATTTTATCTCCCCTTTAACGGCTTAACGATATTCTTTTGAACTTGGCATTTTATGTCGGTTAAAATATAAAATTCTTACTTAAAGTTGTTAAATGGTCTAATAAGTATTTATATTTTAATTATAACTTATTTTGAGTATTATCTAGTATCTAGAATATTAATGTTACGACCATAGAGTCGGTGAGTTGATTATTATATTTTTAAACGCGTATTAGACCACGTTTCGGACGCGTTATGTAGTGTATTTTTAAAACCATTACTTTTTTTAAATTTTTAACTCATGATTTAAGTGTGTGAGCCATAATTTACTGGAAAATGTCAATTTCTTTATTTTGGAGTTTTTTACACATTTTTATTGATTTTCTTTTTAATAGGTTTTGAACTATTTTATATTAACGGTAATTTTATATAAACTACTAGAAACTTGTGTAGATACTAAGATTTAGTTTTTAACCTATATTTATCATTATTAGACCATTAGCTACCAGAATCTAGGTCTTAAGTTGTTCTTGTTTATTTTAAGATTTTAACGCTTGGGGTTTGGTTTTTAACGGGTTTAGGTCGACTATGGTATACTTTGGTATTAGATTAATTTAATATACTTAGAAGAATTTTTAGTTTTGGGGTTTTCATGGTTTTGGCTTAAGAGCTATTTTTAATTTTCCTATAGCATTTATATTTTTATATTTTTGTTTACTAAACAAATATGTTCTAAAAATTGTGAAACTTAGTTTTTAGTAATTCGTTAACATTATAAGACTACTGGTATTCTTTATTTCAATAATTTATGATATTTTATATTATTGTCATATTATTTGGTTAGTCTCGTTAAGTGTTCGTAAAGTCTCGTTTTTGGATTACTAGCCATTTTAGTTATAATTTTTCGATTAAAAATAATATCATAACAAAAATAACTTCTAAATAACCCATATTTCAGTAAATCAAGTCCCCAACCTATTTCTTATGTTTTTCTCAAAATGTAAATGTTTTCAAGTTTTTAGATTATTTTTAAAATGTGAAATACATATGCATAAATCATGAAATTTTATATTTAACGTAAGATAGGTATTATTAACATCCAGAAATATTTAAATTCTGTTTTTAGGACTTGGACCATTTACTTTTTCATTTTTATGAAAACTGGGTTTTCGGTGAACTAGATTTATCAAAACCTTACTTGTGATTAATGAGGGTTTTGAAAACCTTATATATCTTTTAGTTACTAAAAAATAAAGTATTTTAATGTTTCATGAGAAGTTGGGGTGTCATGGGGTTGGTTGTGTCACTAACATGATGATACACAATATATCACGTGTTTCGGGTTGTGACGGGTTACCTTAATGCAAGGAGTGAATGAGTGAAGGTCAAGGGATGTTGGTTCTTGAAATAGCATCAAGAAGATGCCCAAAGGATGGATTGTTCAGGTTCTAAGAAGAGAGATATCAAAGATGTAAGCTTAAAATAGTGATAGTGTGACCTTGTAACATTACCTTAACTTGAATAGTTAGTGGCATGGGACTTGTGGGTTAACTAGAGCTTCCAATATGGCCTGAAATTTGTTGTTTCTTGAGTCTATTCGAACAAGGGAGTGAGTAGAGGAGGGTGGAGAGTGTTTGAGAGGACTAAAAGGGTGTGTAGTAGTGGAAATGAGAGGTAAGGGTGGTGAGGGTTGTGGTAATCGGCCGAGAATGGAAGGGAGGTAGGATTGGGATTCTAAGTTTTTGGTTATCTCAAGATATTACTGGGAATTGGTGGGGATTTTGGTAAAACTTGCAAGTTACTAGATTCTTTAGCTTAGCTAGACTTGAAGACATTGGGTGGTGAGAAGACTAGGCAAGAGTTTTCTTAAATTATAATTGTTTTTATAAAAATTTAAGTATGTATCATTATATGTATGTGTGACATTATTTGTGTGTGTGTGTGTGTGTGTATAGGGCATAGGATTCAATCCAGCCAAGGTAATGGGTTACTCTTACAGCACGTCCTTGTACAATGCTTAAGGCTCTCGGCTGGGTAGCAGGAGCAACTTTTAATTTATTATGAGCCCAAATGATGGATTCAATAACTTCTTGCCAATAACCACGTCCACTGAATAAAAATATTAAACTAAAAGCCCATACAAAATGAGTACATAGGAAAAAAAAGGCCATATGCGGATAATGAAGAACCATAAGACTGAATTACCTGGGATGCTTGTGCCCATAAGAAATCACGGAGCCACCCATTAATAGTAAATAGAACTCTGCGCAAAGTTTCCTCCGATGATATGAGTTACTACTCCTTGACCGCTTATACTGCCACAAACATCTGACTGGATTTTCCAACTGAAATGAAATATGACTACTGAAATCGCATTGTACATCCAGAATAGTCCTAAGAAGACATGGTCCCAAGCTGATACTTGACATGTCCCCCCCCCCTTCCAGACCCATCACAAGGAAAACAAAACCCAAGATTTGCTTTATCCGGTATCAAACGGGAGCTACGAGCAAATAGAACGCCTTTCAGAAGTATCAATACCGTCACATGAATCGTAAATGCATGAATGTGACGTACCAAAAATCCACGATTCCTAATGGAATAGGTAACAAAGCTACCTTGCCACCCACTGCTACTAAATCACCGCCCCCCCCCCTAAGTTAAACTGGTGCTTGCTGTTGCACCAGGAGCCGTTACACGAGGAGCCGTTGCACCAGGAGCCGTTGCACCAGGTGCTAAAGCATGGGTGTTTGTATTCATTGAGCAAAGACGGGTTGTAATTGGTATATGGGTGTGTGAGAATCTGGTGTGTATGCATGCGTGCATCACACGTATATGTATTTTGTGTGTGGTGTAACTTATTTATTTGTAGAAGTTTGTGTGATGTGTTATTTTTATAAATTCATGGGTTCATAATTATATATGTACTTAGGTGTATGTATATGTATATATAGGGTGTGTGTGTCAAGATGTATGTATGAATATGTGTAGTATGTATGCCGTAAATATATACATATATCAGGGTGCGTTCAAGAATAAAAGTTTGTCTTATTATGAATTTGTTAGGATTTTTCATAGGATTTAAGCTAGATTAAGTAGGATTTTTCTAATATCTCCTAGTTAGATACTATAAGTTATTTATTTGATTTATCTAAATATTTAAAGTGTAAGTATTATGTAGTTTAATTTATTATTTAGTTTATAAAAATTCTTATTGTTTTTTATATAGTTCATGACTTTCAAATGTTTTATATTTTTAAATATGTGTAAGGCTTTCATTAATTATAACTTATTATTTAGTATTTATTATTTATTTTAGGTAGTTCACTTAATTTGGTTTATATAATTTATTTTGATGATTATTCGGTAAAGGGGTTCGTTTAATTAGTTTACTTATTGGGTCAAATCTAGAATGCTATATAGTAAAGTCTTTCTACAATCCATTATTATTTAAATTCTAAACGGTAATTAAACTCACTAAGGTAACGAGCCCAAGGCACCTTATGTTTGAAGATCATAACGCATATTCATATCATGGCCCAATGGCCAGTTAAGGTCTTGTGGGTCAAGTCTATTTAGCATTATGGCCCAATGGCCCATCTAGAGTTTGATGGGCCAAAGTCCATAAATGTGTGTGTATATATGGTTCTAGACCTAATTGTGTTGGGCCTATTTCATATGTTCCAATGACTAGATCCAACATAATGTTCATTGTGCAGCCCGTTTAGTTTTCTTTTTAAATATTTCCGGGCACAAAATCAGGGTTGTCATTGTGTTATACCCCATTAAGCTTAATGAGGTGCTTTGGAAGTGTGGTCAAGGATATAGAAGAATGTAAATTGTGATTCTAGCAACCTGTAAAGGTGAACATGTTTCCCAAACTTCATTTAGATGCTTGGTTTATACGCATAAAAATGATTTCTATCATGTTTATGAAATGTCTATATGAAAATGATCACATTGTTTTAAAACCAGCATGTGATTAAATTAAAGTTTTCAAGCATGGGTTTAGGTGACCATTGACATAGTACGTATGTCGATTTAGATACATGCATTAATGGGTAACTATGGTTATGCCATAATACGGTTGAATCATTTAATACCCTGTCAAGAAATGACACTACTATAAAACAAGATGTTTTAATAGTTGTTAATATTGATCATGTAGTTTTGATTTTATCAAAAGTGTCTTGTAAAATGATTCATCAGCTTTATGCTGACGATTCATTTTAAAACCATTTTAGAAAAATATGTAATGCAAATAAATGTTATGGTTTAATCTAAGCATCATGGGAACAGCCACAAAAATCTAGGAAGAAGAATATTTTACTTTAGACTTGTGTCTTGTTATATAAAAGTCTAATGGTTGCTTTAATTAAAACAATGAAATTGTTTGAGGCTACCGTAATCCTTTTAAGAAATGTACAGAGGATTTGAATATTATTTAACCCCGAGTGTTAAAATATCTCTCAAGTGAGATATGATTTGAATTCAAAACAAACAGTTGAAATACCTCCCCAAGTGAGGTTTTGATTATTATTTTAACGGATTATCTCAGTTTGAAAAATAAAAAATTTGAGGTAAATAAGAATGGTAAGTCAGCCAATAAGGTTGAATACTTACAAAAGCATTCTGAAAAAGACTTCAGCTATGATTTGTAATAATATTAGCCGGGACCTATATCAGTTGATACCGATTGATCCGCCCCACATGCCCGTGGTGTACCCGGACCGGAGTGTGAAACATTCCCCAAAAGTAAAACATATTAAAAGGGTCAAACTCATAACGAGGATAACACATTCCAAAGTCCATAACAAGTAAAGCAAGTAACTATAGATAGACAAAACATAAAAATACTAAAGATCGACAAGACCTAATTGGGTGTAAATCTCGTAGTCCAATACTTAATGCCCACCCAAGTTCTTATTTTTATAAAATAAGATTCATTTATCATTCCAAGTCTAATGTCCAACCTTAAATCCCCAATCCTGTTTAGTTTTTGGTCATTAACATATACTAAGTCATTAACGTTCTTCAATATACATTTATTAGTCAAAGCTCAATGATTAACATTAAATATTCTTATCCGTAAATGTCTTATAATCCTTTATTAAACACAACTATTGACTTAATTTGGTTATTTAATCTCAATTCTTAACATTTAGGTTTATAAAAAAATTTTAGCTTGTGGAGCTGACACGTACCGGCGTTGCGTAGGCTTTTTGGACGTAAAAAAAGTAACAAAATAACATGTATTAGGCATCATTTGAAAGATAAGACCTTAAAATAATTTTTAGAAAAAGAATCACCTCAATGGGACAAAGTATGAGGGAGATATGAGTCTATGAACACAGCCTCACATTCTACTCGAATTATCAGCTTTGACCTTCACGTTTGTATATTGCGTTTGGAGGACAAGACGATGTCGAAAAGTCATTTTTGTAACAAATTTCATAATTTAGACACTTATTTGTGTTTATTTGAATTTTATAGTTATCGAATGAAGCTCGATTATTTTTGTGAAGAAAACCCAATATTTGAAGAAGTTTAAGTGGAATAATGCTTCTGATATGACCATATTGAAGTTAAATATGTCCATATAAGCTGTTCAACTCCAAATAGCTCATTTTTGAAGCTGAATTTGGTCATATCACTTTAGATGTAGCCGTATTCGGTCAGAAAACGGGTTTATAACCCCAATATAGTTCATTTCTAAAAATAACTTTTATTTCCTTTCAAACCTTAGCCTTCTTCAAACCCTTAGGTGCTTGTGATCATTTCTAAAGAGTTTTTGGGAGTTTTGAAGGCAAAGATTAAAGATTTTAAACTTTCAAGAAGAATCTAACATCATCCACCCTATTTCCACTCAAAATTGGTTTGAATTCCTTTAGATCTACTATGAGTTCTTCCATGTTCTTGAGATTGAGTGTGTATTTTGTAAACCTTATGGGCTAAACTCTTATTATCACTTGGATTAGATGAAACTTAGCATGATTTAACAACTTGTATATGATTTTTGGTGTTGTTTATGTTAATGTCATGATGAAACTTGATTATTTTTCAATGATTATGTGTAGTTGTTCTAGTTTGATGAAATGTTCAATCTTGTGGGTGTTGTAAGCATGTTATGTTAAAAACCCTCATGTTCTTACAATATTTATATGTATGATTGCTTATTTTGTATGTAATTTTGTGACATTCAACAAAGAATGGTGATCGATGGTTGGGGGTTTAGTAAAATTAGGCAAATGTGCATCCTTATGCTTATGTTTGAGATAACCATGGTGTATGTCATGAATCTCTCTTGCAATTGGTTATGAATTGATTTTGTACTCGTGGTTTGATGTTCATGAGTTTAGGAAAGTTATAATTTTGTCTATTTTACACAAGTTGAGGTGTTTTTCATGTTTTTATCGTGTTAACTTTCTTAAAATTTATGGAATTAGGCAACCCTAACGGGAGTCTAATTCATCTTTAACATTTACATAATTGTATTATTAGTTTCTCATGTCATAACTTTAGGTGGCTATTGTGTGTTGATCATTTTAGATTTCTAAATAGTTATATGTCTAGATATCTTTAACAGGGATTTAGGCTAATTTCATGTATCATGTGTACAAAATGGTCTCACCTCGAGTTTGTGCTAGTTGTTAATTCTATGCTAAGTAGAATCAAAGTTCAAGTGGTATCTTTAATTGAATGGGTATCTTCATCTTTACTTAATTTATTAGTTTAATTTGCTAATCATTTTGGTTAATTAAAATATTCATACATCCAAACTTAATTGATTGGTTATAGTGATGATGATTTAGTATTGGGAGCTATTGTGTGCATGGATCGATAATCGGTTCTTCCCTCAAGCTATACTACTATACGATAGGTGCACTTTCCTATTATGTGTGTAGTTAGTGTATACGTGATAATCGTTTCTTAAATTAAAACTCAATTATGTGAAACAATTCTTACTAAAAATATATATACTTTACACATATCATGACACTAGACTACTTGGGTTAGTTAGAAGATTCCTTGTACTTAAATTTAGTCACAAATTTTGACCTATTTGGATCTCGTATGACTAAGTTATGATCTGTACAACACGTCCTATTTTTATAGATAACAAGCTGTCTAAATTCTCAACCTTGTCCTTTGTACCCCAAATTCACAATTTTTTACCACCATTGACCCGAGACCTAGACCATTGTATACTTCATAAACTATTTGAAAAAACCATTGTAAAAGACCTTGCAGGACCGGTGAAGGGGGTCAATGCAATAGTTTCACAAGGTGGAGAGACTTTAGAACACTTAGCACATCAAATAGGGAACCGACTTAGATGAGACAATGAACACAAGTAAAAGAACAATAACCAGAACACTCAAATATGGTTTTCAAGAATAATGTATATTACTCTCAAGTTCTTACAGATGTTACAAAGCTTAATTCTAAATACAAGTACCTGAGATACTTTATACTACATGCTACAGGCGACTATACTTTAAAGGCCAACTGGAAACACTAATCTGGACAACAAGATCAGTGTAGAGTTAAAAGGTAGATGGCCTTTTGACTAGTGACTATGACATGCCATACCTCACATACTTATCTATTACAAAAAGGATAAAAGTACATAGTTGGAAAGTTACAGACTCAACACCTTAATTTACAGTTGACAAAATCACCAACTCATGCAAGTTGGTGAGTCTTCAGAGATGACAGCGGAAAGGTGTTTCAGCTTTTGTCAAAATCATGTCAGAGAAGACATGCCTTCTCTGTTTTTGAAAGAAATCAGTCTTTGGTTTTGGAATACTTTATCTTTGTAGCTTCAGAAAACTTCATATTTGGCTTTGCAAGAATTGCTCTTTTGGCTTCGGAAGATTTAATACTTAGCATAATTCACTGGGTTATATCAAAGCATAATTCACTGGGTTATATCAAATCTTACGAAGTAATTTCCTAGTACTTCACATGTGCATGCCGAGTGCTTTTTGGGTTGCTCTTTGGTTGCATGAGCCTCTAAGTGTAATCCTTACAGACCCTTAGTTTTATTACAAATTTCAGTCCCAATTCAAGTAGTTCAGATTTGAATCTTCTAGTTCTCGTTTTTAGTCGATTAATACATAGATCTAATCCGTAACGCATCTATCAATTTCGAGAAAGTAGTTTAACGTCTTTAATGTACCCAAGATGCCAACTAGGACCTTATTATACAAGTTTAGAAATCTGAAATCAATAAATCAAAAGAATATATTAACTTAAAAACTAGGGTTTTACCATTTTGAAGATCCAACACCTGAAACACCTATTTCATCATGATGCAATGCCCAAAAGCAAGAACACAAGATTATTAGATGATAATTATGATGCTACATGATTAATATCATCAATAACATAATTAAACAAGAACTAAATCATCAAAACGCATGGTTTTTTTACCGGGAAAAAAAGAGATGAGCAATGCTTAATCAAATCCAATCTTGAATGATTCAATACATCAAATTGATGGATTAAGATTAATGATGATTGTTTTCGATGATGAAGAAGAACAAAGAAAAATTGAGAATGGTGGCTAGGGTATGCAATCAGGAGAAAACTTGGTGGGAAAGTTTTCAACAAATGAAAACAAAACAAGGGGGAGTCCCCCTTGTTGAATTCAAACTCAACTTAGGGAGGGGAAAGGGCCGTGGGCCCCTGACCCATCTCGTCCCGATTCGCATGTCGTTCAATCCTCGTGTTTTTAAATTTTATGTGTTAATATGATTCCAACGGAATATTATATGATGTATTATTAACTAAATAAAGTCAATTAAGTAGACTTTAGGCAAAGTCTCTTCGATTTTTGTTGCGTTTTTAACATAAATTTTAATATTTTATGTTTTTTCAATCCTTAATCAAGTATAAAGCACATAATCATCATACTAAATCCAGTCCATTGAACGTCCCACCATCACCAATTCTAGGCCACTAACACATATTAGCTCCATAATGCACAGTTCTACTATTAGATCAACTTCCAAGTCAAATTCCATATTTAGTCAAAAAGTCGAAGTTTACGGTCAGCACACTTTTTTTGGTAACGAATATCACATATTATTTGTATTAAATCCGCTATTTCTGTCAAACATCAATTTTACTTTTTGAATGAATAAAAACTATGAGTCACCAATTGATAACATTTTTAAGTATTTTTTTCAAGTAAATAATACGAAATCTCAAAAGGTACATATCATAGGAAATAAGTCATATCTTGAATACATTTTTGAAAAGATATTACTTGTATAACTTAATAGGGTTGGGTCAAATGAATGAAATCTTAAGATGATTTTTATTTGATGAATCATGTGGTCGTTAAACATTTGATTTTGGGATGTAAAACTCCGAGTTTTAAAGTTATGTATCCATCGGTATGTTTGTGTTTGTGATAATCATATGCTTTGAAAGCCATACGTTACCGCCTTGTGAATACGTCATGGCGGAATGTGACAATAATAACTACGGTTATACTATTGTTATAAGGAACAGCACTATTGACATAAATACATACAATTTACACACACACACATATATATATATATACATATATATATATATATATATATATATATATATATATATATATATATATATATATATATTGATGTAAATATATACTATCACAATTATTTGTTTATATGTTAATGTTCAAATATATTTAAATTTTAAATAGACAATTACGATGTTCTCATATACGTTCAAAATAAAGTTGCGGCGAAGTGCGGGTCTAACCCGCTATCGATAGATAATACAATTAATAAAGGCAACTGAGTAAAATTGTGATGTTTGAGTTCCAAACTAGCAAAAATATATATTAACTACATATTTGTATTTTCCTAAGCACATCATAAAGTTTTAACGAGCGAAGTTATTTGATTAAATCAGGAAAACAAAACAATATAATGTTAATAAAATACAGAAATATAAAATTAAGATATTAAATAATTTCATTTACGTGCAAACCCAAAAGATGTAGTTAAGCTAGGAAATAGGGGGTTACTTGACTCGATGTGTAAAAATGTTGGGTGAGCGGTTGAGTCTACCCATGACAAATTTGCAACTACTTGCAACTATAATTTAGTTCGAGATTATCATGCATTCGTTTATAGTTATCGACATATATTAAATAATTACACGGACGGATTATACAACATTTATAAAAAAAAGAGGTTATGTAATATTGTAACTACTTACTACTATAATTTAGTTCGAGATTATCATGCATTCGTTTATAGTTATCGACATATATTAAATAATTACACGGACGGATTATACAACATTTATAAAAAAAAAAGAGGTTATGTAATATTGTAATTATTAAATAGTGTGCTACTTAGGAGTGGTTTAAGAGAAATGGAAATGAAGCAAACGTTTTAGATATTCACTTATTAAGGACCCGAAATTAAGAAAAATCATATATGTATTATATATATAAGGGTTGGTTACTATACAAAGTATAATTTATGTGTTTAGCGTACAAAGTTATTAGGACGTGACACTTATTTTTTGCAGGATGGGTAATTCCGTCCGTACCACAAGACGCATATAAAGTATATAATTACGCAAGTTATATTTATAATTACCTAGGTTATATTTATTATTACGCAATTTATATTTATTCAAATTAAAATTAACTAAGTTATAAAAACAATTACGCTAGTTATATTATTAAATACACATATTATATGATAATTACACAAGTTATGTTCAGATTTACGTAGTTAACAATCACGTAAGTTATACGCACAACACATTGACGTTTTTAAAAAATGTTAATTAAAAAAGAAAATTAAAGAGAATAAAATTCTCAATTTTATAATCTAATTTTTTTACAAAATAATATCGTATAAAAATTATATGCATTAAAAAAAGGGGGAATTAGGCTATTTTTAAATCTATCATTCCAGGCTCATTTCTTAAATTATTATTTCATCTTTAATCTAAACTATTCATCTAAAAAATTTATGGTTACTATTTCGTACATTTCTAACTAAAACAACACTTTTTATAGTAAACTTTCTCTATACGTATATATAATTTTTTTTGTTGCTTTGAACTTCAAATTCTAAAACTAGTTTCGAAAATTATTTTGGAAAAATATACCAAAACTTCGTAAGTTCGTTTGAGTCTTTAAAACGTAGTATTTAAAAAGAGCCTAAAGTCTATATCGGGTATGGGTTACATAAAGATTGAGCTGGCCTTGATACAACCTACATAAAATTACACAACATATTTTTATAATAACGCACATTATATATACTTTAAAAGCCATAGAGCAAAGCAGCAAAGCAATATGTATAAGTGAGTAATGCATAACTTTTACATGACAAAGTTGTAATTACAACAATATTTATGTCCGAATTGAAATCAATATAATTATTTTAATAATGCATCCTTATCCAGATCATCGTTTCTTGAATATTGCAATGATATGTCTCTCCTAATTCTTTGGCTTCATATTTTTAAAATACTTTCATGCACATGTTTTCTTCAGTTATGAAAACATAAAAATCTATTTGTATTTATAGTTTCTTTATATTATAATGTGTATCAAGTTTGATATATTATTTTTAAGAAATCAATCACTAATTATGATATCAAGATGACAAGTGATTAGATTATACTTTATTTATAGAAAAAACATACTATTCATTATGTATTAAGTTTAAATGAATCTAAATATACGATTGGAATGATATTTACAAAGGTATTAGTATGATATAAACAAGTCGAGTCAAGTTCAGGCAAATGACTTTGTTTTTTACGTAATGTTTCGAATATAAGCTCCAAAATGTGTTCAGTCACCGATCACAAAAGTCCGCTGCGAAGCGCGGGGCCTTTTACTAGTTCTACACATAATACATCAACATCTTTATAAAAAAATCACTTTGCTAAAGAAAAGAATGAGAATAATATACTCAAATTAAAAAATATCCACATGATTTTATAATATAATGTTTCTAAAAAGTATAATTTCATATATAACTATTCGTTTGAAACATTGCGACAACTTAAAAATAAAATCAACATATAGACGCTTTCAAGCGTGAATAAAACTGACGTGAATGTCTTTTGTAATCTTAACCATCAAGTACTTAACACCATAAAATTAGTTTTTAACCTGCGCGTTGCGCTGGTTTGAACAAAATTCATATCGAAAAACTAACAACATATTAGGAACATAGAAAACATTTATGATTTTTGTATAAAAATAAAAATATATTATACTTGGACCATGGGTTTTGGCCGCTTTTTACGAAGGTTGGTTATAAATAATATTTATATCGAAATGTACGTAGAGATAACACGTCGCAATCTAGAAATAAACAAATTCATAGTATATTATATTTGGGTCCAATCTATTTCGAATGAAAATTAAGCTTAAATGTAGATAAAATTCAGCATGTCGCAACGATGCATTCATAATTTAAAAAAAAAACACTATATTTTCAGTAATAAAAAAATAAAATAACATAAACATCAATTATAATAATAAACAAATAAATATAAAACTTAAGGTGAAAAGCAAAACAAACTAACGGGATCTATGTCTTGCATTTATAATGATGCTTTATGCAGTGAGGGTATTATATTGGGTTCTAATGGGTAAACCGCAGGAGTTTTTAGGGGGGCACAAGACCTAAAGGTCACGGTTAAACCTAAACGTGAAGGTTTGCACCCTAATCGTAACCGCAAGGCCTTACCATCATGGTTTCTAAGTCACGGTTCACTGTCATCCGACACTGTAAGGCCCCGTTCCCGGAGACCTCACAGTTGGACAATCATAGCATTATTATATAAAACAATACATATTTTATAAGATTAAGCAGCGGAATTACGTTAACAAAAATCATTCATTTCGTTGATAATTAATGTTGTTAAGAAATACAACATTGTTTAAGTTACAAAAGAATCATTTAATTGCATTACAAAACAACAATATTCTTAAGCATGAATGGATGCCAGTCTTACCCTCCCGAGTAACTTTCTTTGCGTGCTATTCTCAGCAAAATTTACATGCCAACTGAAAATGCATAAAAGTCAGCGTTGCTGAGTGAGTTTTAGTTTTAAAAGATTAAAATACATGGTGTGTTTTATATACGAAAATATACTTCTTGAATAAAATACATTACTTTCGTATGTGAGCACACATCATACGTACGTCCAGACAATTTTCATTGTTCATTTCATTCTTTCGTGCTTTCATTCTTATCTTTTATCATCATACGCATACTTTCGTTTCGTACTTTTCATTATCGTTCACTTTCATACACATATTTTCGTTTCGTACTTTTCATTATTTTTTACTTTCATACACATACTTTCGCTTCATACTTTTCATCATCTTTTACTTTCATACACATACTTTCGCTTCGTATGTTTCATAATCTTTTACTTTCATCTGGATGGATGTGCAAAACCCCAAACGTTGTGCACGGAGCTGATGATGGGCCTGAGGTCTATAAATAGACCCCGAACATTATGCACGAAGCTGACCCAGTCACCTAGGGCATGCCATCTTTCACTTTCATCCGGACCAATATGCAATACCATGAACATTATGCACGAAGCTGATGCTGAGCCAGAGGTCTATAAATAGACCTTGAACATTGTGCATGAAGCTGACCTAGTCACCTAGGGCATGCCACAAGCGTCCCATCAATATCAATGATTAACCCTGTGTGCATCATTCGGGTTAGCTAAACCGCACACAGTTGAGCTAACGACAACATTGTCGTGCACCTCTATTCGATTTGCTTGCAATGCATTCATTCATTCATTACGTTCCACTTTTCATCTTTGTTATCTTTCAATTCCTTACGTTATAATGTACTTCATTCATACATACATCATAATACGTAAAGTCACTACATAATACATAACGTATATTATAACATAATATATACGTTTTGAAAACCGTTAAAAGATAACACATCATATACATATCATAACATTCATCATATCAAAATCCTCAACACCTCATCATACATACTTTAAACATAGACGATCACATCACATCAGTGTCTATTTTAATCACATACCTCTTAAAATCCCATAGAAGGTTCTATGTTCAAAATAGACGCATGGGACATTTCAGACGCGTAAGCCTAAAGTTTTCTAAGTAAAAACAGTTTAGGCGCATTAGAAATATACAGGCGCATGAGCCCTGCTGAGGCGCATTACCACTATGCAGGCGCATGAACCTTACTTAGGCGCATTAACACTTAGGCGTATGAGCCATTTCGGGCGCATAGGTACTATTTGGGCGCATGATCTACACTCAGGCGTCTCGGCATAAATTTTGGGCGCATGATCTACACTTAGGCGTCTCGGCATAAATTATGGGCGCATTACTGTTTGGGCGCATGAGCTATTACTTAGTATAATTTCCAAATAACTTAGGCGCATGGACACTATTTGGGCGCACGAGGTATACTTATATTTTCTAAGTCAAATTTCAAGCGCATGGGCCACTGTTTAGATGCGTGGACCATACTTATACATGTTTCTAAACCATTTTCAGAGGAAATCATCATCTTAACATGTTCTTAGCTTAAATCCATCATTCTAGGCATCTCAAACAAGTGTATAACCACATAACACATGAATTCACACATTCATACATACAGTTGCACACATGACATCTTTTAAAACATTTTACATGCATTTTCAGCCCTAAAAAAGTTTAAAAACATATAAAACCAGGGTTTAGAACTCAGCTGTGACTGCTTCCAAGCACAACTTCCTCAAATTCAAGCACTCTTAATGTTCTAACACCTAGACACCAAGAACATATACACTCGGACACACATAAACACATAAGAACACATAAAACTCGGTTCTGAAGCTGAAAACTCAGCTGAAACCGAATATTTACAAGAAAATCTTACCTCCTCGCAAATTTCTCCTCTTCTTCTCTCTAGAAAACCGTTGGAACTCTGCTTTCCCTCTCTAAAATGGTCGAATGCAGTTGGTGGAGAAGTTGTGGGCGGCCATGCCACCTTTTAAACATAATAATAACAAGTTTTTCATCTTGTACACTTTTGCCCCCTTCCACTTGTGTTCATTTTACTTTCTTTCAAGATACTTTTCTTTTTTTTTCTTTTCTTATTGTTTTTCCTTTCTTTTATTTTGGCAAAATTTCCGGGTGTTACAAGTCTACCCCCTTAAAGAGGTTTCATCCCCGAAACTTGTCATTCTTCGAATAACTGTGGGTAATACTGTCTCATCTCTTCTTCGGTCTCCCACGTAGACTCTGAACCTTTTCGGTGTTTCCAATGTACTTGCACTAGTGGAACCACTTTATTTCTCAATCTCTTCTCCTTTCGATCGATGATTGCCACTGGTTGCTCCATATAATTGAGTCGTTCATCCACTTTGATGTCTTCCAGTGGTACAATCACGTCTTCATCAGCTAAACACTTTCTTAGATGAGATACATGGAATGTTGGATGAATTCCAGTTAACTCATCGGGCAGTTCTAATTGATAGGCCACCTCTCCTACTCGTGCGATGCTTCGGAAAGGTCCTATGTATCTTGGGCTCAGCTTGCCCCTTTTCCGGAACCGGATGATCCCCTTTCAAGGCGAGACCTTTAACATGACTCTATCACCCACATTGAACTCGATCAGCCTACTCCTCTTATCGGCATACGACTTCTGCCTATCCTTGGCTTCCTTCATAAAGGCTTTAATCTTTTCTAACTTTTCTGTCATAGCCTCGATCACCTCGATACTTCCCAACTCTTTCTGCCCAATGTCTCCCCAACATACGGGTGTCCTACACCTTTTACCGTATAACATCTCGTATGGTGGCATGCCAATACTAGGATGATAACTGTTGTTGTATGAGAATTCCGCTAACGGTAAGTGATCATCCTAACTTCCTCCAAAGTCGATCACGCATGCTCGAAGCATATCCTCGAGCGTCTGAATCATCCTCTCAGACTGACCATCTGTCTGAGGATGATAAGTCATGCTAATGTGTAGCCTCTTGCCCATCACATCATGAAATCTTTTCCAAAACATGGATGTAAACCGAATGTCGCGATCAGACATAATAGACAATGGTACACCATGATTAGCTACAACTCCTTCATGAATTGATCCACCAGTCTCTCAGATGAGTATGTCTTGAGGATCGGTAAGAAGTGAGCACTCTTCGTCAAACGATCAACTATCACCCAAATGGTATCGTACCCCCTCGTCGTACGAGGTAGCTTCGTTATGAAGTCCATGGTGATGTGCTCCCACTTCCACTCGGGTATATCCAACGGTTGGATCTTCCTGTATGGCTTCTGATGCTCTACCTTCACTTACAAACAAGTAAGACACTTACTCATATACTCAGCTACATCGCGCTTTATTCCCGGCCACCAGTAATCCTTCTTCATGTCTTGGTACATCTTCGTGGCACCGGGATGAATTGAGTATCTAGCCTTGTGAGTTTCATAAATAATTCACCCACGTAGGTCTCCGTAACATGGGATCCACATTCACCCAAAGCGGGTTCTAACCCCGTGGGTATTTTCTCCCAACTCCGTGACTAGACCTCTCATTCTTTCAAAGTTAAGGGGATCTTATTTCAATGCCTCATCTTGAAATTCTTTCACCTGGGTCATCACATCAGTGGTTATAACTAAGTGATAAGCCTTCACCCGAATCGGCTCGGGTCTCTCGTTTTGGCTAAGGGAATCGGCCACAACGTTGGCCTTACCCGGATGATAATAGATCTCATATTCTTAATCCTTGATGAGCTCTAACCACCTCCTCTTCCTCATGTTGAGATCCTTTTGTTCAAAGAAATACATTAAGCTCTTATGGTCTGTGAAGATGGTGCACTTCGTCCAGTATAGGTAGTGCATCCAAATCTTCAACGCGAAGACCACAGCCGCTAGCTCCAAATCATGGGTAGGATAATTGACTTCATGGGTTTTCAGCTGTCGGGACGCATAGGCAATTACCCCTTCCTCGTTGCATCAGCACGCAACCCGGTCTTGAATAGGAAGCATCTGAATAGACCACTAAGTTCTCACTCCCTTCAGCTAATGTCAAGACAGGAGCTTGAGTCAATCTCATCTTCAACTCCTCGAAAGCATTCTTTTACGACTGAACCCATACGAACTTCACATCTTTACGGGTCAACTTAGTCAACAAAGAAGATATCTTGGAGAAGTCTTAGATGAATACCCTGTAATAACCCGCCAAACCCAAGAAACTACGGATTCAAATGGCGTCTTTAGAGATTTCCATTGCATCACTGCTTTCACCTTTGCCGGGTCCATCATAATTCCTTCAGTATTTATCACGTGACCCAAAAATTGGATTTCTCGCAACCAAAAAGCAAACTTAGAGAATTTAGCATACAACTTCTCTCTTCTAAGTGTCTCCAACACTTCGCGTATGTGGCCGCATGTTTTTTCCTCATTTCTCGAATAAATCAGGATATCATCAATAAACATGATCATTGATTTATCTAATATTGGCCGACACACTCGGTTCATTAAATCCATAAAGGCAGCTGGCACGTTGGTTAGACAGAAAGACAAGAAACTCGTAGTGTCCATAACGCGTGCGAAAAGCTGTCTTAGGAATATCTCACTCCTTTACTTTCAACTGATGGTAGCCAGATCGGAGATCTATCCTTGAAAACCAACTGGCACCTTGGAGCTGATCAAACAAGTCATCTATTCTCAGTAAGGGATATCGGTTCTTCACTGTTAACTTGTTTAACTCCCGGTAGTCTATGCACATCCTCATACTACCGTCTTTCTTCTTAACAAACAAGACCAGAGCACCCCAAGGAGAGATGCTCGGTCGGATGAACCCTTTATCCATCAACTCCTGCAGTTGAAACATGAGTTCCTTCATCTCGGTCGGAGCTAATCGATACGGTGCTTTGGCAACGGGTTGAGCACCGGGTATCAGATCAATCCGAAACTCAACCTCGCGATCCAGCAGCGCACCTAGTAAATCTTCTGGGTACACGTCCGGAAAATCACGCATAATTGGTACATCAAACAATTATGGTACCGATGCGTCCACATCCTTTATGTAAGCCAGGTAGGCATTACATCCGCGTCTCATGCACTTCTCTGCCACCACCATCGAAATCACCTTAGGAACCATAGTGATGCGATCACCATAAATCGTCACTGAACTTCCATCGGGCGTAACTAATCAAATCATCATCTTGTAACACATGATGTTTTCCTCATAGGCTGCTAACCAATCCATCCCTAGTACTACATCGAATCCGCCTAGGGGCATCACATGTAATTTCGCAGAAAACGTATGGCTCTAGTTCTATGTCGTAGTTTTCTATAATTTCAGAGATTCTTGTAGACTTACAAATAGCAGCTTATACGTCAAAAGTTTCATCAATACTCCTACTACTAACAGGCAACTTAGCATAGAAAGCAACAGAAATGAAACTCCTAGTAGCACTAGAATCAAATAATACAGAGGCACAAGTTTGGTTTACTAGAAACATACCTGACACGACATCGGGGTCTACCCTGGCCTCCTCCCCCGTCATCGTGAATGCTCTAGCAGTTGCCCTCTGTCCTCCATCCTCCATTCCCTTCTTCACTCCGGAACCCTTGGCCCTTGGCTTCTTGCACTCCCGACTCATGTGACATACTTCACCACAGTTGTAGACCTCACCACCCTACAATCCTTAGCAACGTGACTAGGCTTCCCACACTTGAAACAAACATGTAATCCCAACCTGCACTCGCCAGTATTCTCTCTCCCATACTTACCATACCTTTTCGTCCCCGAGCCTGCTGCAACCACCCATCGATCATCAACCTTGGGGTGAAACCACCACACCTAAACCGTTTCCTACTCCAGTTCCTATTGTTGGGTTTGATAGAACACAAAAACAAGTTTAACCACTTAAACTTTCTGAAAAACGCAGCGGAAGTTTAGCTTTACAACAATGTTTATAAGCTGAAAATTTCATGTTCTAGATGATGTTTTAAGATGTAAACAAACCCAAAACAAAAGGATCTTTAATATGTGAATTAGCAAGCTATAAATACATAAAAATGAGCATTATGGACAGCCATATAGAGGCTGCCATATACTACCTTTTTCAGCCAACAAAATCGACCAAGAAGGAGGTGTTGGATGCTCCAAAAAACGGCCAAGGCTCCAAGGAGAGGATCCCTCAATCTTGTATACCCCAAGCTTACCTGCAAAGGCACCTTCTTGTTAGGAAGAAACACCACAAAAAGCTCCAAAACCGCTTGTTCTTGCTGCTTATTTCCGTAAGCAATGAGCGAGAGAGGAGAGGATTTTTGCTAGTTTGCATGTGTGGATATGGGAGAAAAATGAGGAGTACAAGACTAGTTAAGATGTGTATGTTCTCAAGGGAAAGGAACCAATAAAACAAAGGGGGGGGCGGCCAAAATTTTGGGATTAAAAGAGTTTCCCTCTTTTAAATTATAACACATACATTATGTTAACTAGTCTTGTAACTAGCTTATGCAATTAACCATTTAATTGTATAAGTAGTATACTCTTATTATTATTTGGTGTTATCCAACTTATTTAAATAAGACTTCAAATAATATTATTGAACAAAATATTCTAATAAGTTGTTCATTCTCATATACAACTTATTTAGAAAACCTATTTTGTAAATTGGTGTAAATATTTAATTGCATGATCATATCATCAATTAAATATTAATTGGTGTTTGCTAAGCTTGTTATTGGGTATAACCCGACTTGGATCATAACGTACTAACCACATCAAAATTCTACGTGTCTTGGGCATATAGAATCCTACAATCTCCCACTTGCTCAAGATTCATAGAAGACTGATGCAAGCAGTAAATACCGCCTAACAACTATTTGCTACCCTTAATATGCATGAGTTATAGCCATTCAATAACATCATCCCATTCAAGTACCCTACTTGAAATGATATAGGTGAATCAATCATCTATCCTTTTGTTACAGATGTCATGTTAAATCCAACGACACAGAATGATCATTCCTTGTTGATTTAACTTAATCAGGCCTTAGACATCTTGCTCTCAACAAATAAGAGGAACAAATTCCATCTTGATTACATACGTTTCTCACAAACACCTCGTGTCACACCTAAACATAGCCTTATGTATTGTCCAATATTTCTGGACAGTGAAGAACTAGTTCAAGGTATAACACCTGGTGAATATCAAAACCCAATATTTATCTTAGGTCTGAGGATACCAAATGATATTCACCTTTTACTCAAACTTACTTATGATCAATCTAGAAGATTCTATGTAGTAATAATTTGAGATGCGGGTTAGTCCAATATTTGTATCCCACAAATATCTATGAACCTTGGTAGCAACCCATTGCTCTATATTCATCCTTATGAATATCAACCAATCCATGTTCATAATAATCTTACCTTCACACTTGTTCCCACAAGTCTGAACGATTACGGACATTTAGAGTAAACAATTTACTCATGGATTAAACATGATAAATTAGAACATTAATTGAAACATTATAACCAAATAATTTTATTCAAATAATAAAGAGTTCCACATATCCAAATGCAAAATTTACAAATAAAATCCAATCACTAGAATATCAACGTCCCATAGCACAAGTATGACCTTCATGCTTTGCCTTTTCAAGGAGCTTCGTGAGAGGATCCGCAATGTTTTGATCCGTGTGAACTTTGCGAATACATATCTTTCCCTTTTCAACATCATCTCGTATGTAGTTGAATCTCCGCTCAATGTGCCTAGTCTTTTGATGAGCATGGGGTTCCTTGATTTGATCAATCGCACCATCGTTATCACAAAAGATCTCTAGGGGGTCCTGAATAGAAGGGACAACCCCTAGATCGGCAATGAATTTCTTCAACCATGCAGCTTCTTGAGCTGCCAATGAGGCGGTGACATATTCTGATTCTGTAGTTGATAGAGCCACCACATCCTGTTTGGAGCTCTTCCAAGAGACAACTCCTCCATTTAGAATGAAAATATATCTCGATTGTGACGGTGAATCATCACGATCGGTTTGGAAACTCGCATCCGTGTAACCTTTTACAACAAGTTCCTCATCACCAGATCCGTAGATTAGGAACATATCCTTCGCCCTCCTCAGGTACTTAAGTATGTTCTTAACAGCCATCCAATGACTGCTTCCAGGATTTTGCTGGTATCGGCTTGTCATGCTTAATGCGCATGAGACGTCCGGTCGAGTGCATATCATTGCATACATGATGGATCCAATAGCAGATGCGTATGGGATTGCCTTCATTTTATCTTGCTCATCCTTTGAGCTTGGATATTGAGTAGTACTCAATACCGTTCCTCTTTGAATAGGTACCGTACCTTTCTTAGAGTTCTCCATCTTGAACCTTTTCAAGATTTCATCAATGTATGCACTTTAATTTAAACCAATCAACCGCCTTGATCTATCCCTATAGATCTTTATTCCCAGAATATAGGCGGCTTCACCAAGATCCTTGATGGAAAAACAACTTACAAGCCAGGTTTTTACACCTACCAAGGTTGGAATGTCATTTCCAAATAGTAGTATGTCATCAACATATAATACCAGGAAAGTGATGATGCTCCCACTAGCTTTCTTATATACACAAGCTTCATCAACGTTCTTGATGAATCCAAATTTAATCACTTCTTCATCAAAACGGTGATTCCAACTTCTCGATGCTTGTTTCAATCCATAGATTGATTTCTTTAACTTGCGTACTTTATTAGGATGTTTTGGATCGGCAAAACCTTCAGGCTGAACCATATAGACATCTTCCTCAAGATGTCCATTTAGGAAAGCGGTTTTGATATCCATTTGCCAAATCTCATAATCATAATGAGCAGCTATGGCAAACAATATCCTTATAGACTTTAGCATCGCAACAGGTGAGAAAGTTTCATCATAATCAACCCCTTGAGTTTGAGTGAAACCCTTTGCTACAAGTCTAGCCTTATAAGTATCCAAGTTTCCATGCATATCGGTTTTCTTCTTGAAAACCCACTTACTTCCAACTACCTTGGAATTAAGAGGTGGTACATCAAGTTACCAAACTTGATTGTCATACATGGATTGCATCTCAACGTTCATGGCTTCAAGCCATTTGTCACAATCCGAATTGGACACTGCATTATGGTATGTGGTTGGTTCATTTGAATCTACCACATAGCGTCCATCCATGAAAAATCCGTATCTTTCAGGTGGTTACTAGTTCTACCACTTCTGCGAACGCTTTGTGTGTATTGATCAACCGCTTGATCATCCTCAACATCCTCATATTGAGTGCTTGTTTCAACCAAACGTGCATCGGGTTGTGGTTCTTGATCCTCCTCAAGATCCACTGTTCTACTGCTAGTTCCTTCCATAAGGAACTTTGCTTCTAAGAATTCACCCTTTCTGGCAACAAACACCTTTTGTTCCGGTGGATCATAGAAATAATATCCCATAGACTCTCTAGGATATCCAACAAAAATACACTTGGTGGATCGGACTTCCAATTTGTTTGGGGTGGGAGTCTTAACATAAGCCTCACAACCCCAGACCCATAAGTATGATAGGGATGGAACTCTTCCATGCCATATCTTAAAAGGTGTCCTTTCCACCTTTTTGGTTGGGGCTATATTTAGTATACGGGCCGCGGAGAGCAAAGCGAAACCCCAAAATGATAGAGGCAATAAGCTTCTAGCCATCATAGATCGCACCATATCCAATAGGGTTCGATTCCTCCTCTCAGACACACCATTATGTTGTGGTGTTCCAGGTGGAGTGAGTTGTGAGACAATCCCACAACTCCTAAGATGATCTTGAAGGGCATCACTTAGGTATTCACCTCCTCTATCGGTACGGAGAACTTTAATCGACTTGTTGAGTTGATTTTCTACTTCATTCTTGAAGATTTTGAATGTTTCAAAAGCTTCATCTTTTTGCCTTAATAAGTACACATACCTATAGTGACTATAATCGTCGGTAAAGGTAATGAAGTATCTTTCACCATTCCTAGCCATTGGATTAAAAGGACCACATACATCCGAATGTATGATTCCTAATAAATCTTTTGCCCTTTCGTTAGTTCCACTAAAGGGTGCCTTGGTCATTTTTCCTTGTAAACAAGATCCGCATACATCAAATGAATTACATTCATTTGTTTTTAAAAGACCATTCTTTTGAAGTGTTTGTATACGTTTCTTGTCTATATGACCAAGACGACAATGCCAAAGATAGGTATCACTCAAATCCAACTTGAGTTTCTTGGTGTTAGTTTGGTACAATGAACTATCTAAAGTATTTTCATGAACCAATTAATAAATACCATTAAAGGGAATAGATTTAAAATAGAACATATCTTTTAAAGAAACATGAATATCATTTTCAACAAAAGATAATACATAATCATAATGTCTTAATTGGGATACAGAAATAATGTTCCTAGTCAAACTAGGAGCATACAAAACATTCTTCAAAATTACATCCAAGCCACTTGGAAGTTTTAGGATGTAGTCCCCACGAGCTTCAACTAAGACTTTAGTTCCATTGCCCATGAAGAGGCTAACATCCCCTTGATTGAAGTCCCTACTTCTTGTGAACCCCTGCAACAAATTGCAAATATGAGCTTCATATCCGGTATCCAATACCCATGTGTTAGAAGATGTAACATTAAGATCAATATGAATCATGTATATTGTACCTGAGGTCTGCCCGGCATCCCTCTTTGCTTTCAACTCTTGGAGATGAACAGGACAATTCCTTGCCCAATGTCCAATCTCCCCACACTTGAAGCATGGGTCATTAGTAGCAACCTTTTGCTTCTTCTCTTGAGGTTTGGGTGGCACCCTTGCCACCCCTTTCCCCTTTCCCCAAACGGGTCCCTTACCCTTGGCAACTTTTGCCTTGGGTGCGGGATGAGGCCTTTTATTGTTCCCACCTTCGTTGATGGTGAGAACGGGTAAAACCCTTTTACCCATGGCCGCCTCAGCCGTTTTGAGCATTGAGTGAAGCTCACCAATGCTTTTGTCCCAAGCATTCATGTTGTTGTTCAACACGAATGTCTCGAACTTCTTGGTAAGGCCATTAAGGATCAAATCCGTGGCCAATTCCTTCGAGACAGGACAATTAAGCCTTTTAAGGCGATCAATGTGGCTTTTCATCTTAAGTACATAAGATGAAACCGATTAGTTGTCGTCCATACGACATGCATGGATTGCTCAGAGCGTTTCGAAGCGCTCAACCCTTGCTTGCTGTTGGAACGTTTCCTTGAGCTGGGTTATCATGTCATAAGCTTCGTGATGTTCATACTCCTTTTGGAGATCCGGAGTGATGCTCGCTAGCATGAGACAAGACACTTGGACAGAGTCCTCAGTGTACTTTGGCCAATCATTATAGGCCTCCTCATCATCCTCAGTAGGTTGATCCGGAGTGAGTCTCTCTTGCTTGAGAACGATTCTCAAGTTCGATACCAATCAATAAAATTGTTATGATTTAGACGTTCCTTTTGGAGTATCGCTCGTAAAGATTGGGTGGACATAGATGAGTTATCATGATTATCATTATTGGTGGCCATCTACAAAATTTAACAAAGATCTATTTTAGTATTTTTGATATTGCTATTTTTTAATAAGTAATACCTTTTAAGGTTATTTTTACATTTAAATTATGGTTAGGTGACCTTTATCCCACGATTTAAATTAATAAGGTGGTCAACGATTGACGGTTGCAACCATTTGCAACTTCTAGAGGTATGGGATCGACTTTAAACATCATATGTAAAGTCGGCATGTTAATCCCATCAACACCATTTGGAAACCATATTGTAGGTGATCCATTTAACATGGTTTGCAAATCAAGACATCCTACTTACCCACACGTGTGAGTTTGCCAAAATAAGTGGTTAGGTGACCTTTATCCCACGAATATGGCATTCTCACCTTAAGTCATAAGTTCCCTCAAAATGGTTAGGTGACCTTTATCCTACTAAGAGTTCCCAAGTGACTTAAGTGTTGTGTAAAAGGATGGTGTTGATCTTGTTTTAGAATATTTAGAGGTTTCATGATTCTAGTTTAGAAAACTCTATGTACTTGTATTCACATGCTTTCAAATACAAGATACCTTATGGTCCTCTGATTAAAACTTATTTTAATCTTTAAAATCATTAAATCATTTTAATAACCTTTTATTACCTTTTAATGATTAAGAACCATCACTTTTTAGCTTGTTAAGTTTGTTAATTAGTTTGTAATGCATGTCAAAATATCAACCATATGATCAAATAACAAACATTCAAACAAGCATAAACATAAACAACCATATGTACATAACCATAGCCATTATGTTGACAACACTTGTTTGCCATCACAAGTGTTGTCATTTGGTCTTTTCTAAGGTCATAACAAAGACACATAGAAAGCTTCCAAAAGCCTCCCACTTGAAACCGCATCCATAATGCTCCATGTTTCTCTTGTGTCTTTCCTTTGTGCTTCCAAGGCATATGTCTTCATATTACAAGATATAAAGTCCTAATACATGATATCTAGTAAAATGAAAAATACACCTAATATATTTATTACAAACCAATAATAAATAAATTACATCTTTTATACAAAGCACAAATAAATTAATATACAACCCCATTGAATAAACCAAAACAACCATTTGCATACATCCAAAAAACACAAGGCCAAATGCTAGGTTATGCACCAACAAGAACATTCATCATATCATCCAAATATATTAAAGAAACCCTACTAAAACCTCGAAATTTCAGCCAACATAAACTGAAATTTCGGGTTTTAAACATTGTCCAAACAATGTATATATCATCATATATATCTTTCAAGGTTTAGTCACAAGCATGTGTGATATGACCTTGAAAGTTTGGGGATTCAACATACAAGAACATAGCAGCCCCTAATGGGATTTTAAAGTCCATAAAACAAATTTTTAAAAGACCATACAAGCTAGCTATCCACATAACCGGCTCTTGATTCCATTGTTGGGTTTGATAGAACACAAAAACAAGTTTAACCACTTAAACTTTCTGAAAAAAGCAGCGGAAGTTTAGCTTTATAACAATGTTTATAAGCTGAAAATTTCATGTTCTAGATTATCTTTTAAGATGTAAACAAACCCAAAACAAAAGGATCTTTAATATGTGAAATAGCAAGCTATATATACATAAAAACGAGCATTATGGACAGCCATATAGAGGCTGCCATATACTATCTTTTTCAGCCAACAAAATCGACCAAGAAGGAGGTGTTGGATGCTCCAAAAAACGGCCAAGGCTCCAAGGAGAGGATCCCTCAAGCTTGTATACCCCAAGCTTACTTGCAAAGGCACCTTCTTGTTAGGAAGAAACACCACAAAAAGCTCCAAAACCCCTTGTTCTTGCTGCTTATTTCCGTAAGCAATGAGAGAGAGAGGAGAGGATTTTTTGCTAGTTTGCATGTATGGATATGAGAGAAAAATAAGGAGTACAAGACTAGTTAACATGTGTATGTTCTCAAGGGAAAGGAACCAATAAAACAAAGGGGGGGGGGAGCGGCTGAAATTTTGGGATTAAAAGAGTTTCCCTCTTTTAAATTATAACACATACATTATGTTAACTAGTCTTGTAACTAGCTTATGCAATTAACTATTTAATTGTATAAGTGGTATACTCTCATTATTATTTGGTGTTATCCAACTTATTTAAATAACACTTCAAATAATATTATTGAACAAGATATTCTAATAAGTTGTTCATTCTCATATGCAACTTATTTAGAAAACCTATTTTCTAAATTGGTGTAAATAGTTAATTAAATGATCATATCATCAATTAAATATTAATTGGTGTTTGCTAAGCTTGTTATTAGGTATAACCCGACTTGGATCATAACGTACTAACCACATCAAAATTCTACGTGTCTTGGGCATGTAGAATCCTACACCTATCACCACCACTTGGTCTTCTTCATCTCAACCACCACAGACTCCTCTCTTTAATCATACAATCTACCTGTCAGGTCTACCGCTGACCGAAAGATACCCGGCCAGGCAGCAATCAGATGCCTACGGATGTCATCGGGCAATCCTTGGATATACTTCTTGATCTTCCTTGACATCAGCGTCGCACCGGTCTCGCCATCTAATTATACTTACTGGTGTATAGCAGGTGTGTCATGGTGCCCACCTCAAGCTGTTAGAACTCTCTCTCTCTCTCTCTATCTTGTCGAGTTCCCCTGTGAGGACAGAATTCCTTAATCACCCGCTTCTTCAGTTCTGACCACCTTATCCTACCGATGGCCCTACTACCCTTGACCTGGATAATATTGTCCCACTAGCATAGGCCGAATCCACAAACGAGTGGGTAGCAAACTTCACGTTTTGATCTTCTCGGCACTCGCTGATATCAAGTACCACCTCCATCTTCCTCACCTATCGATGAGCAGCAGCAACATTGCCATTCCCATCGAATGCTGGGGGCTTGCACCTTTGAAATGGCCCGTGGTTATAGCCTCATGCAGTTTCCTGCACAGCTTCTTCCTCCTCCTCACTTGAGACAACCGTCTCAGTCTCTGGTTGCTCTCTTTCTTCTCTCCTAATGGTCTTCCTTTTTTCCTTCCTTTCATCCTCCCTCACAGCCTTAATCACTTCAGTCACCAAAGACGGCAGAATCGTCTGCATGATTTGATGAACTTCCTCTACTACTGTCTTTTTCATCGAGGCCCTCAAGTTCACACTCTCATCACCACCTTCTTGGCGATGGACCTTGGGCTCTTCACGTGTCGTTTCAGTAGTCCTAGCCCTATTCCTCGTAACATGCGGTTTGGCACCACGTCCACCATGTACTCCACCCCTAGAAGCCTTAGACGATCTACCTCCGGCCATCCTCAAATCACTATAAGATTTAAACACTAACACGGTCATTCCAAGTAATAGCTTAGTTTATGTTAAGTATAGTAAGTCCCTAACTACAGTGGCCAGTTGTGATTAACCACTTACTTTACTCTTCATACCCCAAGCATTTTCTATCCTGACTACATTACTATCTAAATCTACTAAGAGCACATATTCAAATAGCACACGCATATAATACAAGTTAACGTTGAGAAAAGAAATATCTGATGTCACTTAACTACTTGGGCTGGCATCCCTTTCTTTTAGTCACATTCTCAGTTTAAGATTAGGTTTTGAAAATATTTTACCCAATTCACTTAAACTTTAGCTCTGATACCAACTTGTAAGGCCCCGTTCCCGGAGACCTCACAGTTGGATAATCATAGCATTATTATATAAAACAATACATATTTCATAAGATTAAGCAGGGAAGTACGTTAACAAAAACCATTCATTTCATTGATAATTGATGTTTTTAAGCAATACAACATTGTTTAAGTTACAAAAGCATCATTTAATTGCATTACAAAACAACAATATTCTTAAGCGTGAATGGATGCCAGTCTTGCCCTGCCGAGTAACTTTCCCTACGTGCCATCCTCAACAAAATTTACCTGCCAACTAAAATGCATAAAAGTCAGCGTTACTGAGTGAGTTCTAGTTTTAGAAGTATTAAATACTTGGTGTGTTTTATATACGAAAATATACTTCTTGAATAAAATACATTACTTTTGTATGTGAGCGCACATCATACGTACATCCAGACAATATTCACTGTTCATTTCATTCTTTCGTGCTATAATTGTTATCTTTCATCATCATACGCATACTTTCATTTCATACTTTTCATTATCATTCACTTTATACACATACTTTCATTTCGTACTTTTCATTATCTTTTACTTTCATACACATACTTTCGTTTTATACTTCTTATCATCTTTTACTTTCATACACATACTTTCGTTTCATACTTTTCATCATCTTTTACTTTCATCCGGATCGATGTGAAATACCCCGAACATTGTGCACGAAGCTGATGCTGGGTGTTAGGTCTATAAATAGACCCTGAACATTATGCACGAAGCTGACCCAGTCACCTAGGGCATGCCACAAGGGTCCCGTTAATCTCAATGATTGAATTTGTGTGCATCCTTCGGGTTAGCTAAACCGCACACAGTTGAGCTAACGACAACATGGTCATGCACCTCCATTTGATTTGCTTGCAAGCCATTCATTCATTCATTACGTTCCACTTTTCAACTTTGTTATCTTTGAATTCCTTACCTTATGCTTTATGTTCATTCATACATACATCATACTACGTAAAGTCATTACATAATACATAACGTATATTATAACATAATATATGTTTTAAAAACCGTTAAAAGATAACACATCGTATACATATCATAACATTCATCATATCAAAATCCTCATCACATCATCATACTTACTTTAAACGTAGACCATCACATCACATCTGTGCCTATTTTAATCATATACCTCTTAAAATCCCTTAGAAGGTTCTAAGTTCAAAATAGGCGCATGGGACATTTCAGGCGCATGAGTCTAAAATTTTCTAAGTAAAAACAGTCTAGGCACATTAGCACTATGCAGGTGCATGAGCCCTGCTTAGGTGTATTACCACTATGCAGGCGCATGAGCCTTACTTTGGCGCATCAACACTTAGGCGCATGAGCCACTTCAGGCGCATGGGCACTATTTGGGCGCATGGGATATTGTTTGGGCGCATGAGCTATTACTTAGTGTATTTTCCAAATAACTTAGGCACATGGACACTATTTGGGCGCACGAGGTATACTTATATTTTCTAAGTCAAATTTGAAGCGCATGGGCCACGTTTTAGGCACATGGACCATATTTATACATGTTTCTGAACCATTTTCAGACCAAATCATCATCTTAACATGTTCTTAGATTAAATCTATCATTCTAGGCATCTCAAACAAGTGTATAGCCACATAACACATGAATTCACACATTCATACATACGGTTGCACACATGACATCTTTTAAAACATTTTACATGCATTTTCAGTCCCAAAGAAGTTTAAAAACATATAAAACCGGAGTTTAGAACTCATATGTGACTGCTTGCACGCACAACTTCCTCAAATTCAAGCACTGTTGATGTTCTAACACCTAGACACCAAGAAGATATACACCCGAACACACATAAACACATAAGAACGCATAAAACTCGGTTCTGAAGCTGAAAACTCAGATGAAAACGAATATTTAGAAGAAAATCTTACGTCCTCGCAAATTTCTCCTCTTCTTTTCTCTAGACAACCGATGGAACTCTGCTTTCTCTTTCTAAAATGGTCGACTGTAGTTGGTAGAGAAGTTGTAGGCGGCCATGCCACCTTTTAAACATAATAATAACAAGTTTTGCATCTTGTACACTTTTACCCCTTCCACTTGTGTTCATTTTACTTTCTTTCAAGATACTTTTTTTTTTTTATTTTCTTATTCTTTTTCCTTTCTTTTATTTTGGCAAAATTTCCGGGTGTTACCGACACCACGTGATAACAAAACGGCAAAAGGACACTGATAAAGAGAAATTACCATCACGGTTTGCCCTAACCGTGACCTTTAGCGTACCAGGTCACTGTTGATGTTGACAAAAGGTTGTTGATGTTGACAAAAGGCTCCAGAAATCTCGCGTCTACCACTTTGAACCGTCACCGTTAGGCCAAACCGTGATGGTTTCTCATCCAGATTTTCATCATAAATAGCCTTCATGATTTCATGCAACAACAATCACGGTGCGTCAATTTTTTCAACTTAAATATCCTTCAGATTTTCAACATAAATAGACTTCATCGTTTTAGAAACACGTAAATTCAAAAACAATTGTGAATCCAAGGATCATAATCAGGAAAATATCATTATTAGAATGGAATCAAGTTAATGATTGCGGAATGATCATTAAACGTTGTTTAAATGTTTTATTTTATAAATAAATATCAAACAGAATAAATGTTGACTATGACGAACACAATGATATCAACGCAATAATTAAACAAACAAGATTTGATTCAAAAGTATTTTATTAAAACTGATTAATGATTACGGATGAATAAATAATGAATGCGATAAACAATAATTGCTTCGAACGTGTTGATGTTGGTGATATATTGATGTGACGGCTGCTAGGGTTTGTAATGAATTGATTCGGATGTGATGTTTTGTGTTTACCGTCTAATCGCTCGTATACTCTTTGATGTGAAACCTAGGACTCATATTTAGAGCCAATTATGATTCTGTTAAGGAAACACCAGATCTCTTAGGATTTGAAATTGTCTTGTTGACTTGTTGACTTGTAACACTTGTATAATGCAAGTCCAAGTGTTTGGTCTTCCGCAGCTACTTTTGTCTTCCGCAGCTACTTTTCTCTTCCGCAGCTACTTTTGTTCTTCCAAAGGAGTCTTCACTTCAGTTTCTTCTTGTGGTGTTTGTTCATCAGTGAATACTGATGTTCATCCGTACAAGATCTTCGGATGTTTATCTTGTAAGAAACATATCTACGGAAGAACAAAAATGTTCACCCGTAGATGTTTGATCTTGTAAGAAACATATCTACGGAAGAACAAAAATGTTCATTCGTAGATGTTTCTTACACTTAATTGATTTCACAAATTGACCAAGTATAATATTTTTACCTACAATCATACACATAAATCAACAGACACATGGGTTAACCTATATACATAATGCATACATCAAAATAATGAATTACAATCATTCATTACAAGTATTGATTAAAGTTCTAATCCTATACAAAATGATCTAGATCTATGGTTCCTAGATCTAACAATACTCCCCCTTAGGCTTAGACACTTGTAATCAGCTCTTTAAAATTGAGAGCTCCTTCTCTTGCTATAATTTTGTTTCATAAGTATGAGATAGCAGTTTTTTAATCATCATACTTGTAGTTGATCTTCATCTTGCTAATCTTCTGTAAAGTTTCAAAACTGAGCCCCAGAACATCTTCTTCAGTTGTAAGAGTTTCTAAAACATTATTGTTGTGGACTATTTCCAACTCATCTTGCTCTGAGATCCTCAGCTCACTCACTTCCTTGATGTTAGACCCTCTCAAAATCCCTGCCTCATATCTTCTTCTTTTGTAAGCCTTGGCATGTAGTTTGTCAATCACTTATATCATATGGACATGTAGTAATAGATCATTCTGAACTCTTTCATCATTCAGCTTTAGGAAGAATTTGTCATGTAAGTATGAAGTATAGCTGGGATGGAGCAACTTGATTTCCACAGGATAAAAGATCCTGATCCGATCAGCATTCTTGTTCTTTGCATTCCTCAGCAGCACTAGCTCTTTTGTCTTCTTAACATAACCCCACTCTATGATAGGATGTGTGTATTGATTTCCATCAATTGACTTTATTGCTGCTATTTTTCTGTTGTTGTATCCAATACTCTTTAAAAGTTCATCATCAACCAATTCAAAGGCGTTGGATTTAAACATTTTCAACCCTTGTATTCTTCTCTTGTGTTCAACATCCTCTCTCTTTGCTTCTTTCAGCACATCATCTCTAAACTTAGTCTTTAACTTACCCATTAATGTAGAGAAATCTCTTCCTCTTGGGTGAATTGGGTAGTTAGTAATGATTAAACTTTATAGATCCTTTATGTTATATTCAGGCAGGCACAATACTTGTTCTACATCAAGGAAGTATTGAATCCTTTCTGATGTTCTCTTTATGACTGCACAATCCCAGTCTAGATCATATTTCCAGGACATGATCCTATTTTCTTCCACAGACCTAGGAGTTGTGAGATGATCAAACAACTCTATCAAAGTAGATTTCTGTTCTGTGACTTCTCTAACTGTTGTTCCAAGTGGCCATACTTTGTCAAGTATCATTTGTCTTGGTTCTATAGTCAGTTTGTCTTTCCCTTTGTGTTGGTCTTTACTTTCAACTGTTATTGGTTCAGCAGGGGTTTTGTTGTGTTGCTCAGTATGAGACTTTGGAGCTTCAGTCCTGAACCTCACTCAAGTTTCCAGCTCAACAGCCATTATGTGCTCCATCATACTCCTTAGCTCACCAACTGTTCTTCCCTTAAGCTCGTGTACTTTGTAGTTGTGACCCTGTAGCCAACAGGTCGTATTTTATTTACTAAGCTTTGATGTATCAAAGTGACCCAAGTCTTTCTTGATTTTTAGAATAGATTGGAATGTTATGAATGCATCATAGTCACAATTAGGGATCATGAATCTAGCAAGCTCAAATTCTTTCAGTAAATCCTTCATTTGAGTCATATTCATCCTCTCAACCATGTCATATGGAAATCCATGGTTGATAAGGGTCATAAACATGGTTGACTCAGGCCTCTCTTCTAATATGTCTTTTGTTGTGAGAAGATCATCAGCCATTGAATCTTTTTGTTCTTTTGGAGAGTCCATCTTGGTAAGCTCATTCCATTCATTATAACTGTCACTATCCTTATGAGAAATGGTCTTCACAGTAGATAAATCTACTAAAGGAGGGTGTTCAGGGGACATGGATCTTGATCTTTTGGGTGAGTCTTCAATCTCAATTACCTCCTTCTTGAAGAACCCCAAATACTTCCTTTTTCTAGAATATTGTATTATTTGATTTGAAGTCTTAGTAGATTCTTTTGGTTGTTTTGATACAGTGGCGTTTGACTCAAGGTCACTTATCTTCCTTTCTAGTTCTCTATTTAGTTCACGCAGTGCATCAATTACTTTATTGTTAGTTTGAGTATCTACTCTTAGTCTTTTCAGTGATGCTTCTTGTTGCTTTAGCTGCTCATCCTTTTCCTTTATCAATCCCTTCAACTCTTGTATTCTTTCTTTCCATTTATTTGACTTGATTACAAGTTTATTATACTCAGCAACCAGGTAACTTTTCTTCACAGGGATGTCATCCTCACTCAGATCATCTTTTTGATAAGCAATTACATCAACATAGTTTCCTTCTTCTTCTCCTTTTTCATGTTCAGCAGTAGTCTCATCATCATTAACATCAGCAGGGGCTGCACTTCCTGAGCTTAAGTTGGACTTAACAGCTTGATCTGTTTTCTCTTGATGTGGTTGTTGTAGTTGTTACTAAAGATCAAGGATTGGAGATGTTGGTTCAGTGTGATTAGACAACACTGGGTTTTGTAAGTTGGTGATTGAGATTGGAATGGTGCTAGCTTGAGATACCAACTTAGTCTCACTAGTGTAAACTGAGTTTTGAGATTGAGTAGTAGAAACAGGCTCTGTATGTACACTCATAGGTGATTGACTAGGTGAGTGATGGAGAATTGGAGAGATTGGCTGGGTGTTTTGGCTAACTATTTGAGAATGTGATAATGGTTCATGTTGGACAGGTGAGATGGGCAGGGTGTTTTCACTGGCTGGTGATTGATGTTGTGGAGATTGATGATGTTGGTGAATGGGTGATTGATGGGGTGAATGTGAGGCTTGCACAGTTTCAGCAGATGAACTCTCTTGCCGGTTTCCCATATCAGTTCTTGCGGGATGTTGCCACCGGCATCCACCATATAAGCAAACATTGGCATGTCTTCTCCTTGGTATTTACCACTAATCTTGTTCAGTACAAATATACACAAATGTGCTTGCACAAACACATCACCATCTTTTCTATCCCAGGCAGCTCAGCATTAATGATCAGTTGGAGGAACCTTGGAAACATAAACATTTTATCATCCTTCTGTACTCTTATTTGGTCACACAGATAGTTAAAAATGTACTTTAACTAGTTGTATATCCTTCCCTCAAAGATGCTAATGATTCCAGATGAAATGTGTCTAGAATTTGTCAAGCTCAGACTTCCTGTTGGAAATGCACTTTAGATAGGTATGACATAAGAATCTATATGGCTTGCACAGTCTCCCTTTCTTTATCTCACCCTTGTCAAAGTCACCATCATATCCCATCAGATAGAACACTTTCTCTATGTAGTCATTCTCAAATACATCCGGATGACCAACTTCTTGTTCTCCCAGCTCAAGTGCCTTTTTGATAGTTTGTTCATCAAATCTTATCCTTTCATTTTTTATTTCAGCAACTATCACTTCAGATTCTCCAACTTGCTCTATTCGAGCTGAATTCCAGAAATCAATGATCTGTGCTTGATAAATCACAGGCTCTGCTGTTAAGGCATAGAAGAGCTTGGATCGTCGTAGGTATCAGATTATATCCCGACACCCTTCCGATACGGGTCATCAGGATTTAGGAATGCACATACATTGTGCTCTCTTACAAACCTATTTGTCATCTGTACATAAAAACGATGAAGATTAGGTTAGTATCAATGTTACAGACATAAAAATATGAACAGTTTTAATGATAACCATGAATCAAACAGTTCATTATTGATGATTACAACGTGTTTTACCTTCAAAATAATGATCTGAGATCAAGATTATGTGTTTGTTTGAGGTTTTGATTTGGTAATTTTGAATGTTTGTGAAAGGGGGAAAAAGGTTTGTTGTGTGCGCTTTTCTAGGTCTGAAAAGTGCTCTGAAAAAGTGAATAATGAAAGTTTTAGGTCAAAAACATCATTTATACTCACTGGGACACATTAATTTCATTTATTTAATGAAGTGGCTCCCACTTCCTTTTTACCCTTCCGTGGAATTTATTTATTCCGCAGATTTTAGTTCTTCCGTAGGACATCTGCAGATGTATAACATCTGCGGATGCCTAACCATCAAGAACTGAAATACAATTTGAAGTATAACTTGATTATCCATAGATTACCACTCTACGAACATAGAATATACTTTTAAAATATTAACACAACCGTAGTTTACCAATTCTACGGATGATCATATATTAGTTGGTTAAGTTTCGCACTGTAGCTTCCGCTGATGCCGAAATTGCACTGTAGCTTCTGCTGATGCTTAGAATGCACCGTTTGAAACTTCTTTTGATTGTATGGTTCTAATCAAGTGATAGAACCATTTATTGCTTTTGGACCTTGTTGACTTTGTTTTCATGACAATTGTGCACAAGAAGGTTTATATTTTGAAAAAACTTCATATATCCTACAGCCAAGTTAGTGCTCAAGTACTAGTTCCTTCTTAGATTTTTTTATCAAAATTAGATTTTATTGTTTTCATGTATTAACTACTCCCCCTAAATTTATGATTAAGATAAGTTGTTGTATTCATCATAAATTTATATAGAAGAATAGCATGAAAGGCATATGATAGTCCAAAAATTATGAAACCTGCTAAGGTGAAAGAAATAAAAAAAAAAAATAAAATAATTATTATGTATGACAGGATCTCAGCCTCTCGATTGATCAATTAGATTATGTTTGCAGCGGATTTAGCACATTAATTAGCGATTATGCAAGAACATAAAAGATATTGCATGTAAAAGCACAAGCATAGAGAGAGAAAAGAGTTCTGCCAAATAATAAATGTTCTATTGCTTCGCATGTTTCGGCCATTAAAACAGTATGGTTCCCCATCCTTTTATAGGCGGCAAAAGGATGGGCTGATGTCCTTTTTCTGACATCAACTGAATATTAAAATTACAACTGACAAAACATAAAACTACTGAAGATGTCAACAGCTGACATCTTCTTACAAAAGTTTCCTAAGTACTGACAAAAGTAAAACTACTGAAATCCTACAACGACTGAAGAACAAACTCTTCAGTCGTTTATAACTACTGATACTATAACAACTGAAGAACATGCTCTTCAGTTGTTGTACAACTACTGAAACAAAATAAACTACTGAAAAGGAAAAACCATCACAACAACTGAAGAAGACTTCTTCAGCTGTTGTGACAAACTCTGAGTCTTTAGTACTTGGTCTTTAGACTTGGCTTCAGATGATGCAACAACTGATGACTTCAGTAGATATCATCAGTTCTTGTCTTCAGTCTTTGTCTTCAGACTTTGTGCTTCAGTAGAAGGTCTTTAGTTCTTCAGTTCTTCAGCTTTTGATTCTTCAGTACTTGTCTTCAGTACTTGAAGTCTTCAGTACTTGTAAGATCAGTACTTCAGACTTCAGTACTTGGTCTTCAGTACTTTGGAGTCTTCAACTGTTGTTCTTCAATTCGTTGATCTTCATACTTTGTTCTTCAGATTTTGTCAGAACAGCTGATGGTTGGAGCTAAGATGCTCTCGAGTCTGACATTCAAGCAAGAGAACACAATAGCTGATGGGAGTCTTCAGCAGTTGTTGTGATGTCATGTGGGACTTAGAGGTTTTCCTGATCTTGGCTCATTGGTTCTTTTGGTCCAACAATGTACATGCATATATATATAAGGGGATCATACTATGGCACTAAGCTTCTTCCTGTTTGATTTGTTTGATTAAATGTCACCTGATTCTAGTCCTGATTGCAAGCATGTATTTCTACTTAATCCAAACAAGAGTATTGTATCAACTAGGCATGTTGTTTATCATGTTTTAATGTTTATTAGAGATTAACTGTTATGTGCTCCACATTCAATTCACATTAGAGTTTGTCCTCCGTTTGTGAGTCAATTCATCACTTTTTCACACTTAGAAACTATGTACATTAAGTTACAAAATCTATCTTGAGACAAATTTGATGTCTCATTAATGCTTTGTTGCTAAAGCTCTTTAGATAATACACAATTGATCATAATGGATTCTTTTGAAAGCTTAGATATGATCATCATCAGGTCACCAGGTCTTTACTTATGTAAAACAGAGGTGCCTTCAACCCAGGTCTTTGTTTACACAAAACAAAGGGACGATAAGGATCATACTCTATACACCAGTTGGTTACAGAGGTATACCAAGGTGTTCATAAACCCAGGTCTTTGTTTACACAAAACAGAGGGAATATGATTTGCAAAGATAGAAATTATAAAGTGTTTTACATAGTGTGCTTTGGTGAGTGATTTGATCACATCAGGATAAGACATACTTGCTTGATCCTCAAAATGGAGTTTCCCACAGACAGTCACCTTTTCATTATGTTAGGCATGCTCTTAGTGTAGTTTCCACTCAAGATGAAACTACTTACATATCAAAGTACTTTTGATCAGATTTAAATTAACTTCATTACACAGGAAGTAAGCAAAGGCATAGTGTACTATCATTTCCTAAAGATATGACATGCTAAATCAAAAGACATAATAAAGAAAGACTATATTTTTGTATTTTTTATATGGTTTTCTGAATGTTTTTGGATTTTATAGATTACTATTCACAAGGACAGTCACATGCTTTTCTTTGTTCATGATGATCAATCTAAGTTAATCGTGCCCAAAGGCTCAATTAGAAATTTAAATCTAACTGAATCAAAGGCTTTAGTGAATAAATCAGCAAGCTGATTTCTTGTGTCCACTTAGATTAAGGGGCTGTTTGATTGCGCTGACTGAGTAAGATCTATCTGAGTCAGAAGCTGACCCAGTAAGAAGTTCTGACTGAGTCTGCATCTGACTGAAACTTGGCTGTTTGATTTAGTATCTGTCTGACTCTGCTGAATGATAAAAATAACCTTATTGCCTCGTTGTTCTAACGAGTTTGAATTTAACTGGTGTTATGTAATCAATAAAAATAGCCAAACTGAACGCAAGTACTACCGTGTTAAACAAGAGACGTTCATTTTTCAAAAACCATACAAAAATGCTCACACTTGTGTCACCACACACACCCAATCATATACACAAAAACCCTAATCTTAAAATCACCCACAACCACCACCATGTTCCACCATCATCTTCTTCACAAAATTTCAAGAAAACACATCAAGGTTTCAAGAAAAGACATCATCAGCACAGCTACACATATTTCACACAAAACCTATGAAGATGATCAAGGGGGAGGAGGAGGTGGTCACGCAGGGGAAGTCGCGCAAGGGGAGGGGGAGGAGGTCGATCGGAGGAAGGGCGGCGGATGAAGAGGCTTGGGTGGAGGGGAGGACTGGTATGGCAGATTCGGTCGCACAAGGGTGGTGGCGGTCGCCATGGGTGGTCACGCAGGTTGTCGCCGTGGCTGGTCGCGGTCACGCAGGTGGTCGTGGTGGGTGGTCAACCGGGTCAGCCTGTTTGATTTTTAGGTCTGGGTCAGCCATCTTGGACCCGGTCAGCTGAAATGAACCGCGTATCAAACAGGCTGACTCGTTGACCGAGTCAGCCGGTCAGCCGGGTCAGCCAATATCAAACACCCCCTAACTTGATTAAACCCTTTTCTGAGCAATCTCTCATAAAATGGTATCTGATTTCAATATTCTTTGTTTTTCTATGTTGGACTGGATTAGTAGTGATAAACATAGCAGCTGAATTATCAATATGAATTAGGGTTTCAAGGAAATTGTAACCATAATCAAGCAATTGGTTCTACAACCAAAGTACTTGAGAGCAACCAGCTGAAGCAGCTATGTACTCAGCCTCAGCTGTGGATACAGATACATTTGCTTGCTTCTTGCACTGCCATGAAACAAGTCTTGGTCCTATAAATTGACATCTACCAGTTGTGAATTTTCTGTTGTGGTTGCATCCTCCAAAGTCACTATCTGAATATGAGTAGAGAGTGAAGTCACCATCCTTTGGATACCAAAGGCCAAGAGTAAGTTTCCCTTTTAGATATCTGAAGATTCTCTTAACAGCATTCAGATAAGACTCTTTTAGATCAGATTGGTACCTAGCACAAACACACACTACAAACATTATGTCAGGTCTGCTGGCAGTTAGATGCATAAGAGATCCTATCATTGATCTATACAATCTTTGATCAACAGATTTTCCAGAAGGATCAGACACAATCTTGTCAATTATTGAAGCAGGACTCTTGATTGATAAAGATGCCATCTATTTTCTGATGAACTTGTAGACTAAGGAAGAAAGTCAATTCTCCCATTGAACTCATCTGAAACTCAGATTTCATTAGTTCTTCAAAACTAACACAGAGTCTCTTGTTTGTTGATCCAAATATAATGTCATCTACATATACTTAAACAACTAAAAGGTCTTGATGTTCTTGTTTGAGAAAGAGTGTCTAATCAATAGTCCCCTTTTTATATCCATGCTTGAGCAAGAAAGATGATAATGTTTCATACCACTTTCTTGGTGTTTGATGAAGATCATACAAAGCTTTGTCTAGCTTGTATTACCTATGTGGGTAGTCAGGATCTTCAAAATCAGGAGGTTGAGCTACATAGACCCCTTCATCAATTTTCCTATAAAGGAAAGCACACTTGACATCCATTTGGCAGACAGTGAACTTCTTATATGCAGCATAGGCTAGAAATACTCTTATTGCTTTAATTCTTGCAACAGGTGCAAAAACTTCATCATAGTCTATCCCTTCTTCTTGAGTATAGCCTTGTGCAATTAGCCTATCTTTGTTTCTCATAATTATACCTCTATCATCTAGTTTATTTTTAAAGAGCCATCTTGTCACAATTGGATGTTGACCTTCAGGCAAATCAACAAGATTCCAGACTTTCTACTTTCGGGATTGCTGAAACTCTTCCTGCATAGCTTCAATCCAGCTATTATCTTTTAGAGAAGCTGTGATGTTTGGAGGAATAACTTGTGAAAGAAAACAAGTAAACAAACAAGTGTTTGCAGCTCCCCCTTGGCTTCTTTTGGTTCTTTCATCTAGATCTCCAATTATGTTGTTTATTGGATGAGACTTGTGAATTCTGGTTGTTGGAATAGATTCAACTGGAATGGATGATTCCAAGTTAGTCATATCCATTGATGCAGATGGATTCAGCTGTGATGATGAATTTAGGAAGTAATCAAAGTGTTCTTCATGTTCATCATTGGAAGTAGAATGATTTTCTTCATGAGTTAGTAAATCAGCTGTATTGTGAATATCTTCCACATAAACTTCTACGGAAGTATTTTGTGCTTCCGTAGGAGTTACAATAACATCTATGGATGGTATTTGTTGACTTGTTGACATTAACTCTTTGGAATGCAATGGATCATCTCCAATGTGTGGAACATCTGCTGAGGCATTATCCATATCTCCGGATGTAGGATGCTCATCTGCGGATGCAGAGTCATTAGTTACGGATGCAGTGTTTCCATCTGAGGATGTAGATCCATTTTGCTTGACTTGTGCAGCATTATTGTTGTTATTGGTTGTTCCTTGATCCATGATACAAGATGTTTGTGTTCTTGGAGGATCAGCTGATAGTGATACTTCATTCAGATTTAGAGGAACAAATGGATAACATGTATCAGCAGAACCTGCATTATTCAAATAACCAGAGTTAAATGAGTCTGTTAGTGCATCTATATCAAACAACCATGATGATCCTTTTACAGATTTAGGAAATAAGGATTCATCAAATGACACATTAGGAGTTTCTTCCATAATGTTTTTTATGGAATGTAAATCCTATATGATTTAGATGTTGAAGAATATCCAACAAAGAAACCATCATAGGTTTTCTCTGAAAATTTTCCCAATTGTTCCTTTGTGTTTAAAACAGATACATGACACCCAAAAGCTCTAAGATATCCTATGTAAGGTTTTCTTTTGAAAAAGCTCATAAGGTGTTTTATTATGTTCTTTGACAATTAATGTCCTATTTTAAACATTGCATGTTGTGTTCACAGCTTCAGCCCAAAAGGTGATTGGCAGCTGTGAATCAGCTAGCATTGTTCTTCCTGCTTCAATCAGAGTTTTGTTTCTTCTTTCAGCAACTCCATTCTGTTGTGGAGTTCTTAGTGCACTGAACTGCCTTGCAATGCCTTTATTCCTGCAAAAAGAATCTAAGTCAACATTAACAAATTCAGTCCCATTGTCACTCCTGAAAAGTTTAATTTTTAAATCAAGTTGATTCTCAATCTTAATGACAAAATCTATTAATGTTTCTGATTTTTCACTCTTTTGTTTTAAGAAAAAGACCCATGTGAATCTAGTGAAATCATCCACTACCACTAAACAATATTGCCATTTCCAATGCTTATCACATTGGTTGGACCAAAAAGATCCATATGAAGTAATTTGAGTGGTATAGCATTTTTATTGATAATTTTAGATTTGTGAGACACTCTATGTTGTTTTCCTTTATAACATGAAGGACAATGGTTTGAACAATAAAACTCTTTCTTTGGCAGTCCAATGACTAGGTCATTTTTCACCAATTTATTCATGTTCTTCATATTGGAATAAACAAGCCTTCTATGCCATAAATTGAGATTCATATTCTGATGACTTAGATAGCAGCCATGTTCCATGGCTTGTGATTGTAGTATTGTTCATATCCAAAATATAGGTGTTTCCTTTTCTTGATGCTTTAAGAAGGATCCATTCTAGAACTAGAAAACCTGGCTTAAAATGTAACAATTAGTCTTATCAAACAATGTGGTGTAATTTTGATTACAAATTTGAGACACACTCAATAAATTATACTATAGATTTTCACAATAATCTACTTTCTCAAATTTGAGCACACCATTAGTTACCATTCCTTCACCAACTATTTTACCTCCCTTATTATCCCCACCAAGTGCCACATATAAGGCATTTTTATGCTTGAAGTCATAGAGAAGAGAACAGTTTCCTGTCATATGCCTAGAACAACCACTGTCAGCATACCACTTGTTGTCAGCTCTCCATGATTGTTCCTGCACACATAAAGAAATCAATTAGAATTGACAACCCAAGCCTTAATGATCTTGGGTTTGCCAGCAGTGTCTAAAATTGTTACTCCTTCATGAATTAGTCTTGAAGTTTCAGTATTAATTTTAGTCTTAATTGATTCATTCCGCGTTGTTTGTGGTGATGATGATTCTGTTGAAGATGGGGTTGTTGAACTTGGTTCTGGTTCTTCAATCTCTTCTTCATTCACCTTGTTATTAGTTGTTTGTCGCTTTGGTTTTGACAATGAACCTTGATTGTTGAAGGTTTCATCATCTGTTAATTTTGAATGAGGTACATGAGTTCCCTTTTTACAATTATCAAAGAAAGCATCATTTGTCTCCTTTTCAGTCAAATCCACCTTTTTGTGAGGTGTTTTGGAATACTGAAATGATGTTCTTTTCTTCAAAGGTTTACCATCAGTAGATGTTTTCTCCTTTGGTTCTGGCTTTTGTTTTGTTGCAGCTTCTTTGTTTTTGAATCTTCTTGACTATCAGTGGATTGAGAGTCTGATTCAGCCATCTCAGATTGTGGCTTCTTTGTGCTCTTTGTCTTTTTCTTTTTGTTAAAATGACATTCCTGAGTTGAATGATTATTTTTGTTACATATTGCACAATGTTTATTGAAGTAGTAGTCAGAGGTAATGTGATTGTTCATATTGCAAATACAACAATAACTGCTAAAGTAACAATCTTCAGTATTGTGATTTTTCATATCACACCATTTGCAATACATTTTCTCTAATTCTTTATCAGAATTGATAACTTTCTTTTTCTTATTTTTGAGGCTTCAAGTCTTTTTCCAATTTTGCAGTTGATTTGTCCTTGCCTTTCCCTGGTAACCCTTAAAGGATTCTTGTTTACCATTTTCTGATTTCTACTGCTTGGAATTCACCACTTTCTGGTTTGATTTGTCGGTTGTTGCATTTGTCTTCCACAGATCTTCTACCGATTCAGTAGATTTGGTTTTTCGCAGATCTTCTACTGAAGAAAGTTTCTTCTTCCGCTGACGATCTGCTGATTGTTTCTTCTTTCCCTTTTCTATGGAAGATGTGTGTACTTCCTCAGTAGATGTACACTGTTTAATTCCTTCAGTTGAAGGTTTTGGATGCTGATGAACTTCTTAAAGACCTTCATTTAGCTTAGCTATTCTCTTGCAAATAGTCTTTAACATGTTTCTTTGTTTTGGAGGATATTGCAACTTTGTTTCTTCAAGAACTTTGGGAATGATTGTTTCAAAAGCAATATTCTTACTAATGTTCAGTTGATCATCATCATGTTCATTAGAATCATCCAAGTCATCACACTCATCAAAGCCAAATTCTAAGTCATTTTGTTTAATATTTTCTGATTCAGAAGACTTAGTTTCACTCACCTCAGTTTCATGTTATTAATTTGTTGATAAGATTTTGTTTCAAACTTAGTGCTTGGCACACAATGATTTCACAAAGTGTTTGTCATTGTTTCAGGTAAAGTTGTGTAATTATCATTTATAGGAGGTGCAACAGCATTAAATCCTAACCCATACCTGTTCTTTGATTCAATATAAGAATTTAATAATTTCTCATAGTGCTAGGATGAAAGTTGAAACTTCTGAAGTTTCACTTTAGTTGATGCATGATCAGCCATGAATTTAGTTAAGGAAGTGGTCAGATGCTTAACTTGTGCTTTTAAACTGTAATTTTCTTAAACAAGTTTATCCAAATCCTTTTGTAAAGAGTTAATTTTGATTTGATATAATTTATGTTCTCTTATATGAGCTTCATTCAAAATCATTGTTTCTTTTACTTTATCAGCTAGTTGTTGAGCATGGACTCTATATCTTTCAGTTTCCTCAACACATACTGATGAACACAGTCTATCTCTTACCTCTCTAGCCATGGGTGGAACTTTTTTCTCCATATGGGCCATTAAAGCTTGATTCCCTTCCAAGACTTCCTTTTCATACATGCTCCAGTCATAGGTTCCATCTTGTAGTATGATCATCCAAGATTCTTTAGAATTACTAGGTCCTGCTGATTTATTTATGGCTGGTGGGGATGAATTGGTTACCTATGGTTGTCTGAAAGATCTTTAAGATGTTGATGGTTGATGAGATTGATGTTGATGTGATTGATGTTGATGTGACTGATGTTGCTGATGTTCTCTCAAGTCAGGATTTGATTATTGATTACATTCTCTAGAGAAATGTCCATAGAGATTGTATTTGAAACATCTTACCTTTGACTTATCAACACCAATCTTTGATGTTTTACTTTGCTGCAGCCAAATTTTTATTTCTTCTCAGGTACTGTTTGGCACTATAAGCAATCATTGCCATTTGCCATTGAAGATCCATCTCCTCTACTACATCTGGATGTAATTCTTCCAAGTCTTGCTGGCAAATGTTGGCTGATGTTAAAGAGCTTCCCAAGTAAGCTTGAAAACTTGAACTAAAAGCTACAAAGGTTGCCTTTTGTTCTTCAGAGTCCAGAATCACAGTGATGGGCTCTACTTGGTTGTTATATGATGAAGACTTTGCTGATGATGTAGATGCATCTCTTCTATCATCAGTTCTTCCCTTTTCCTTTCCTGATTTACTTTGAGAAGATTTCTTTAAAGGCTTTAATGCATAAAAACTCACTTCTTCTTCATCTTCACTCAAAGTACAAAAGTTGTCACTATCGTTGTTAGATATAAAAGAACTTCCAGTACTTTTTGTTTCTTTAAAGTGATAGGGTGTGACATGTGTTCTCACACTCTTGTTTCTTGATTAGTCATCCATTTCAAGAGCCTCCACTTTAGCTACCAATGTATCTAAACTAGTTGCTTTGAGGTCTATGGTGTTCTTGAACATGGACATAGTTTGCTTCCAACTCTCAGGAAAATTATAGAGCATCTTTTTGTTTAATTCCTCATTTGTATACTTCAACTCCAAGATGGTCATCTCTGTTACAAGTTGCATAAATCTATGGAGTTGTTGAGTAATTGATTCACCCTCTATAAGATGAAAGGTTTCATATTGTGAATGAAGGGTGTCCTTTCTAATGCTTTTTATTTCATCACTCCCTTCACAGAGTGTATGAAGTATCTTCCACATGGAATTTTCTGTTTTATAATTCTCACACCTGATTAAAATTTCTTCAGGTAAAGCCATACTAAGCAGACTGTATGCTTTAATATCGACTCTGACCTTCTTAATGTCATCAGGTGACAAATCTTTTGTACTTATGGGTTGATTATTGTAATTATAATCCGGCCCAAGAGTGGGTGGAATATATGGACCTTCAGTTATTGATACCCATAAGTCAAAATCATTATAATTCACATGATTCCTGAACTTGATTTTCCAGGATTTAAAATACGCCTTTGATTCCAACTTTGGAGGTTGGTATGATCCACCAAAGTTACTCATTTTTAGTTAAAGTCTAAGAATTTAACAATAACAGAGTTTCTTTTAAGTAATGAACTAATTAGTGACAAAATTTAATTAATAATAATTAAGTGATTGTGGTCACAAATCAGTCAATCCTTTTAGTGATAATTGATTATCAAATCAAGGATTTTGTTAATGTATTTGTTCAATTTAATTTGAACAATTGATGAATGTCAATCAATACCCCTAGATCTACTATTCAATTGATGTGAATATTGATCTAAGTTAACCGAGCAATGACACAGTGCTTGTTGAAAGACAAATCACTGCTTTAATATTTTTTTAAATCGATTCACACCAAAACGATTTGCTCAAAAACAGGCAAACAATTAAACAATTCTAACACCGATAGATCAATCGATCTAAACCAATGAGCACTTGGCTATGATACCACCTGTGAATCCAAGGATCACAATCAGGAATTATCAGTGTTAGAATGGAATCAAGTTAATGATTGCGGAATGATCATTAACCGTTGTTTAAATGTTTTGTTTTATAAATAAATATCAAACAAAATAAATGTTGACTATGACGAACACAATGATATCAACGCAATAATTAAACAAACAAGATTTGATTCAAAAGTATTTCATTAAAACTAATTAATGATTACAGATGAATAAATAATGAATGTGATAAACAATAACTGCTTCGAACGTGTTGATGTTGGTGATATATTGATGTGACGGCTGCTAGGGTTTGTGATGAATTGATTGTGTGAATTGATGTGATGTTTTGTGTTTGTCGTCTAATTGCTCGTATACTCTTTAATGTGAAACCTAGGACTCGTATTTATAGCCAATTATGATTCTGTTAAGGAAACACCGGATCTCTTGGGATTCGAAATTGTCTTGTTGACTTGTTGACTTGTAACACATGTATAATGCAAATCCAAGTGTTTGGTCTTCCGCAGCTACTTTTGTCTTCCACAGCTACTTTTGTCTTCCGCAGCTACTTTTGTTCTTCCAAGGAGTCTTCACTTCAGTTTCTTTTTGTGGTGTTTGTCATCAGTGAATATTGATGTTGATCCGTAGAAGATCTTCGGATATTTGTCTTCTAACATATCTACAGAAGAACAAAAACGTTCATCCGTAGATGTTTGATCTTGTAAGAAACATATCTACGGAAGAACAAAAATGTTCACCCGTAAATGTTTCTTACACTTAGTCGATTTCATAAATTGACCAAGTATATTGTTTTTACCAGCAATCATACACATAAATCAATACACATATGCGTTAACCTATATACATAATGCATACATCAAAATAATGAATTACAATCATTCATTACAAGTATTGATTAAAGTTCTAAGCCTATACAAAATGATCTAGATATACGGTTCCTAGATCTAACAACAATGTCGGGTTCGGGAGATCATTATCAGAAGCCGAAGCTTCCAAATTTGAATGAGGAGCCACATATCGAAGATTCGAACCAGGTTGAAGTAGTGTCTGTTTTATTGTAACTTCTTATTTGAAATATCTAACCATTACCTTTTTTAGGAATATTACGTATAAGGGAGTCACCCTCCGTGGGGGGAGGAGGAAACCAACCCGTCGAACACATTTGCTGAAGAGGCGTACAACTCATTATTTGGACCGACGGGTTTCAGTGAAGGGTACAGACATCCCCTTTACCATTCTTACGGACATGCCCTGAACATGTACCACTCACAAACAGAGATGGATTACAGACATCCCCTGTACCAGTCAGAACTAGATATTACACATGTGTCAGATACTATTAATAGGAATGACACATATGAGAGTGACGGTTCGGTTCACCTCAAACAAAACCATGGGGACACCGCAGAGCACGATGGGGGGGACACCGCAGAGCACGATGTGGATGAGGATCAGACAAGAAAGGCTACGGTTTCTTATAAAACCGATAAAGTATGTAGAGTTTTCATTCTTTTG
>CM044001.1:39006111-39048611 GCA_024085815.1 Flaveria linearis | reverse complement strand
TAACTTAGGATTGAAGTTATTTGCTAAGTTCAGGTGAGTTCTAGATCCCCTTATTTAAACGTTTTTCTTGTTTTGAGGCTATTATGCATAGTAAACATAAGGTTTTCAAGATAAGGATTTCAAGGTGTTTTAACAAGGAAATACATTTTTCTAAAGTAAAATGTGACACCTAAATAGCTCAAAATAATTTTCGGGCGCGCTGACCAGGTCAGCCCGGCCCCAGCCAGGGGCGTTGCCCCTTGGACCCCACTAGGGGCTGCTGCCCTAGAACCCCGCTGTCAGGGGCTGCCGCCCCCGAACCCCCGCTGTCCCGCGGAGGGTCGGTTACGTGTTATGATGACTACTATTTGGTGTGTTGTGTACTTAATAAGCTAAGTATTATAAACATATTAAGTGAAAGATAATACTAATGAGAAGTGGAACTTAACGAATGTTACCCCCGGGCCCATTGATGATGAAAAGTCTTGCAAGCACTATGATAGACTTCACTTATGTGAGTCTGATGTATGATGATGGATCCGTATTCATGAGCGGGCTACGTGCCTGCTAGTGTGGATCAACTGTCGGGGGAAGCTACCATGAAGATGTGTACCGACGGGGATCGATCGACCGTCGGGGGTAGTGACCATGGATAACGTGTACCGACGGGGATTGACATTCGTTGTCAATCAACATGGAGATCTTGCTTTGTGCAAACTCGCCTATGATGAAGTGAAATGAAATGAAAGAATGAAAGATAGTGAACGTGCCTAATGCGATGAAAAGTAATGTTTGTAGTATGATGTATGCGTGTTCATTATGTGAAGGATAAAAGATTATATTTTCTTAATTATATAAAACTAGAACTCACTCAGCGTAGCTGACTTTTTATGCATAATAGTGGGCAGGTAGGCGCTGATGCTGAGGATGGCACCACGGAGCTACTGGGGAAATATGGATGGCATTCCTATTTTTGAAGTCTTTATTGTAACTAATGAACAAGAAATATGTTTTGTTTACTTTTAAAGGACAAATGTATGAGTACAATGGGGTTTCTAAGTCTTTAACGAATGTTTAATTATTTTCCGCTGCAATGTTTTGTTATTAAACTGATTTTATGCTATGAGTTGCCAACTGTGAGGCTTCCGGGAACGGGGCCTTACAAGTTGGTATCAGAGCCAAAGTTTAAGAGAAATGGGTAAAACATTTTTTCAAACCTAAACTTAAACTGAGAATGGGACCAATGAGGGATGCCAACACAAGTAGCTACGTGCCATCAGGTAAAATATTTCAAGTAAACTGGCAATATGTGCGTGTGCTATTTGTTTTATATACGTGTAGATTTGAATGCTGGCATGTGTTAGGATAGTGATTGCTTGGGACAGGAGGGTAAGGTAAGTAGTTAATCACACTTGGCCACTGTAATTAAGGACTTACCATACTTGTAATGATCTGAGCAATTAACTTGAATAACCATTTCGGTGTTTAAATCTTATAGGAATTAGATATGGCGGGTAGGAAAGCTGGGAAGGCTACACGTGGACGTCCTCGAGGTGGTCGTACCACTACACCACGTGTCACCCGGAGCAAAGCTAAGGCTCCCGAGACTGTGCACGAGGAGTCAGACCTCCATAGTCAACAGAGGGCGAGGGATCAGCCACCCTCAAGTCCACTGTGAAGGAGGCCATCGCCGATGAAGTCTACAATGTCATGCAAGATGTCTTACCCTCGGTGGTGAATGAGGTGCTTAAAGCAGTCAAGGATGGAGATAAAGATGATAGGAAGGAGAAGGAAAATGAGAAGAATTCTGGAAGGTCCACTGGGAGGACGGAGGAATCTGAAGAGGAGCCATCAAACCCTAAGGTGGTAATCCACAATGACGACAGTGATGAGGAGGCTGAGAGGGAGAAGGTTAGGGGGTGTAACAATGGGGCATTTCAAAGGTGTAAGCCCCCGACCTTTGACGGTAACGGCAATACTACTGCCGCTCATCGATGGATTAGAGAAATGGAGGCGGTACTGGAAATTAGTGAATGCCGCGAAGATCAGAAAGTTAAGTTTGCCACTCATTCCTTCGTCGACTCAGCGCTGTGCTGGTGGGACAATATTGTCCAGGCTGAAGGAAAGCGATCGATAGCCAAACTGAGGTGGCCCGAGTTGAAGGAGTTGGTGGTGGAGGAGTATTGTCCCCATCGGGAATTAGACAAGATTGAGAAGGAGTTCTTGTATTTGGAGGCTGGAACATGACTCATCAAGAGTATACCTCCAAGTTCAATGAACTTGCAAGACTTGTGCCAGACATGGTAACACCTGCATCCAAGAAGATCAAGAGATACATGCAGGGTTTGCCAGTGGACATCAGGAGGCACATGATTGCGGCTAGACCAGGCACGTTTAGGTCTGTGGTGGATTTAGCTGGAAGGTTGTACGATGAGAGAGACCCAATACCTGTGCAAAAGAAGGTGGAGAAGTGGAGTGGGAACAAGAATGGAAATGGGAAGAGGTTCGGAGGTGATAACTTCAGGGGTGGAGAAAAGAAGATGAGAGCTGAGGGTCAATCAGGGAGACAGGAGAATACAGGTGAAGGGGGTGCATGTAGAAAATGTGGAAAACGCCATTTTGGGGAGTGCAGAATTGGGACTGGAAAGTGTTTTAAATGTGGGGGCGAGGGTCACTATGCTAGAGAGTGCAAGGCGGTGAAGTGCTACCAGTGTGGCGAGATAGGGCATGCGGAGAAAGACTGCAAGAAAGGAAAATCGGGAGGACCAGGAACAGTTAAAGCTGGAGACAAAGGGAAGGGTGACGGTTTAAAGGCAAAGGCAAGGGCGTTTAACATAACTCGTGAGGAGGCCAGGGCAGTTCCAGAAGTAGTTTCAGGTATGTTTCTGGTGGATGGCGAATATGCTTCTGTGCTCTTTGATTCTGGTGCTAGTAAGAGTTTTGTGTCTACTGCCTTTTGTCGTTTATTGCATGATAAGAGTAGGAAGATAGACGAGCCCTTTTATGTAGAAACAGCCATTGGAGAGTCCACTAAGGTAACTGAAGTGATTGAGGATTGCCTGATTGAGTTAGAAGATTGTAAGTTCCCTGCTAGGTTGTATGTTATGGCCTTAGGAGGTTTCGATGTGGTGTTAGGCATGGATTGGTTAGCTAGCTATGAAGCCAATATTGTATGTAGCAAGAAAATAATTCGTCTAAAAGCGCCCGATGGTAGTTCTGTTACTGTACGTGGGGATAAGGTGTGTTGTGTGCCGAAGGTCGTGTCGATGATCACAGCTGAAAAGTACATGAGACGTGGGTGTAGCGCTTACTTGGCCTACGTAAAAGATGTGGACGTGCTAGAGCCACAATTATCAGACGTGCCGGTAGTGCGCGATTTTCCTGACGTCTTTCCTGAAGACCTGACTGGTGTGCCGCCTGACCGCGAAATCGAATTTCAGATCAATTTATTACCGGGAGCGCAGCCCGTCGCTAAAGCACCTTACCGATTGGCTCCTTCTGAAATGGTAGAATTGAGGGACCAATTAAAAGACTTATTGGATAAGGGCTTCATCCGACCGAGTATCTCTCCATGGGGTGCTCCAGTTTTATTCGTCAAGAAGAAAGATGGTAGCATGCGGATGTGCATTGACTATCGCGAGCTCAATAAGCTGACCGTAAAGAATCGATACCCGCTACCAAGGATCGACGACTTGTTCGATCAACTTCAGGGTGCCAGCTGGTTTTCAAGGATAGATCTGCGGTCTGGTTACCACCAACTGAAGGTGAAAGAACAAGATACCCCTAAAACAGCGTTCCGGACGCGTTATGGACATTACGAATTCCTCGTCATGTCCTTTGGTTTAACTAACGCACCAGCTGCTTTTATGGACCTTATGAATCGGGTATGTCGGCCAATGTTGGATAAATCGGTAATAGTGTTCATCGATGACATTTTGATCTATTCAAAAAGTGAAGAAGAACATGCCGATCATATTCGAGAAGTCTTGGAGACACTCAGAAGCGAGAAGTTATATGCTAAGTTCTCCAAATGTGCATTTTGGCTTCGAGAAGTTCAATTTCTGGGTCATGTGGTTAATCCTGAGGGGATCAGGGTGGATCCTGCGAAGGTTGAAGCGGTAATGCAGTGGGAATCTCCAAAGACGCCATCCGAGATTCGCAGTTTCTTAGGTCTGGCAGGTTACTATAGGAGGTTTATCCAGGATTTCTCCAAGATAGCTTCTCCATTGACTAAGCTGACCCGGAAGGACGTGAAGTATGAATGGGGTCCTGATCAGGAGAACGCCTTCCTAGAACTAAAGATGAGGTTAACGCGAGCCCCTGTCCTGACGCTACCTGAGGGGAACGAGGACCTGGTAGTCTACTCGGATGCCTCATATGCAGGACTGGGTTGTGTGTTGATGCAGCAAGGGAAGGTGATAGCCTATGCTTCTAGACAACTAAAAGCCCACGAGGCCAATTATCCTACACATGATTTGGAGTTGGCCGCGGTGGTGTTTGCGTTGAAGATTTGGAGGCACTACCTGTATGGGGTGAAGTGCACCATCTTCACCGATCATAAGAGTCTGAAGTATTTCTTCGAACAAAAAGAACTCAATATGAGGCAGAGGAGGTGGCTGGAACTGATCAAGGATTATGACTGCGAAATCGTTATCATCCAGGCAAAGCTAATGTGGTTGCTGACGCCCTTAGCCGAAAGGGACGACCCGAACCAATTCGGGTGAGGGCTTACCAAATAATTATGACGCCTGATGTTATGAAGCAAGTGAGGGTGTTTCAGGATGAGGCATTAAGAGAGGACAGAGTCAACTCTGAAAGAATGAAAGGGCAAACTTCAGATTTGGGGGAAAACACCCTGGGTGTTAGAACTCGATCTGGGAGAATGTGGATCCCTCTCTATGGGGATTTGAGAGGAAAGATCCTGGATGAGGCTCACAAAACTAGATATTCTATTCATCCTGGGGCCACAAAAATGTACCAAGATCTGAAGAAAGATTATTGGTGGCCAGGAATGAAGCGTGACGTGGTTAAGTATGTAAGCAAGTGTCTGACTTGTTTACAGGTGAAGGCAGAACACCAAAAGCCATATGGGAAAATCCAGCCGTTGGATATTCCTGAATGGAAATGGGAACACATCACGATGGACTTCATCACGAAGCTACCTCGCACGACGAAAGGAAGCGACACGATCTGGGTGATTGTTGACCGCTTGACAAAGAGCGCCCATTTCCTACCAATTCGTGAGACATTTTCCTCTGAGAAGTTGGCAGATCTGTTCATCAAGGAGATCGTGGCTCGTCACGGCGTGCCAGTGTCTATCGTTTCGGATAGGGACACGCGGTTTACGTCTAAATTCTGGAAGAGGTTCCACGACTCAATGGGGACTAGACTGCATATTAGTACGGCTTACCACCCCCAGACGGATGGTCAGTCGGAAAGAACAATTCAGACATTAGAAGACATGCTGCGAGCATGTGTGATCGATTTCGGTGGAAGTTGGGATGGGCACTTACCGTTGGCGGAATTCTCGTATAATAATAGTTACCATGCCAGCATTGGTATGCCACCTTACGAGATGTTGTATGGTAGGAAGTGCAGAACGCCCGTGTGTTGGGGTGACATCGGGCAAAAGGAATTGGGGAGCCTCGAAGTGATTGAGGTCACAACTGAGAAGTTAGATAAGATCAAGGCATTCATGAAAGCTGCAAAGGATCGTCAGAAGTCTTACGCCGATAAGAGGCGTAGACCTATAGAATTTGAGGTTGGTGACAAGGTTATGCTCAAGGTATCGCCATGGAAAGGGATCATTAGGTTTCGAAAAAGGGGAAAGTTAAGCCCGAGATTCATAGGGCCTTTCCGCATCATCGCAAAGGTAGGGGAAGTGGCCTACAGACTAGAATTACCTGATGAGTTGAGTGGAATTCACCCTACGTTCCACGTATCTCACCTTAGGAAATGTCTAGCAGACGATGATGCATTTGTACCATTAGAGGACATTGAAGTCGATGAGCGACTGAATTACGTAGAGCAGCGGTGGCTATCCTGGATCGGAAAGAGAAGCGCTTACGTAATAAAGTGGTTCCGCTTGTACGAGTACAGTGGAGGCACAGAAAGGGATCAGAATCTACGTGGGAGGCCGAGGAAGAGATGAGGAGATTTTGTCCTCAATTGTTTGAGGACTGACAGGTTTCGAGGACGAAACCTAAATAAGTAGGGGAGACTTGTAACACCCCGAAAAGTCAAAACGAGCCATTAAGGATAAGTGGGCTTAACTAATGGGTATTTAATAGAAAAAGAAAGGATTATGGGCTAATTTGGGTTTATGGACAAGAACTTGAGTAATTGAGGCCCATGATCAGCCTTAACCTTCCCAAATGCAGCCACCATCTTTTCATTTCAACCTAACAACAAGAATTCGTAGAGAGAGAAAGTAGAGAGAGAAAGTGCAAGGAACACAAGATTTGAAGCTTGTAAGATCAAGGGATTGAGGATCTGGGTGTTTGTGCATCAAATCTCAAAGAAAGGAGCAACAAACAAGGTAAGAATCGACCTATAATACCTTCTGTAGATCAAACCCGGATTCTAGGGTTTTGGGGTTTTGAAAAGTTTAAAGAAACACATAAAGGTCGAATTTTTACGTATGAAAACGTGTAAAAAGCTTAGATTTGGCTTCATGGAAGGTAAACTAAGGATTTGGACGTAAAAAGTTAAGATTTTGGGTTAAAAACGGGCTGGATCTGAGTTTTTATTCATCCAGCGAAACTGGGCCCCGATTCAGCGAAACTGTGAGTTAATCCAGCGAAACTGTGCACTCATTCAGCAAGACTAGGAGAATTTCAGCGAAACTACAGTTTCGCACAGGCGAAACTACAGTTTCGCCGGGAATCTCGCTAAGACCAGACTGACCCATAGACTTCGCGAAATAGGAAATTCCAACGAAAGTTGGGCGCTCGAGGCAGCGAATCTGTCTAGCGAAACTAGCAGAAGTACTGCCCAGCGAAACTGCTGGCGAAACTGCAGTTTCGCTGCAGCGAAACTGTGGGCGAAACTATGAAGAAAATGACGTTTTTGTGTATTAACTTTCGTGCAGCTAGAGTGTTTGGACTATAGCTTAAGTAACTTAGGATTGAAGTTATTTGCTAAGTTCAGGTGAGTTCTAGATCCCCTTATTTAAACGTTTTTCTTGTTTTTGAGGCTATTATGCATAGTAAACATAAGGTTTTCAAGATAAGGATTTCAAGGTGTTTTAACAAGGAAATACATTTTTCTAAAGTAAAATGTGACACCTAAATAGCTCAAAATAATTTTCGGGCGCGCTGACCAGGTCAGCCCGGCCCCAGCCAGGGGCGTTGCCCCTTGGACCCCACTAGGGGCTGCTGCCCCTAGAACCCCGCTGTCAGGGGCTGCCGCCCCCGAACCCCCGCTGTCCCGCGGAGGGTCGGTTACGTGTTATGATGACTACTATTTGGTGTGTTGTGTACTTAATAAGCTAAGTATTATAAACATATTAAGTGAAAGATAATACTAATGAGAAGTGGAACTTAACGAATGTTACCCCGGGCCCATTGATGATGAAAAGTCTTGCAAGCACTATGATAGACTTCACTTATGTGAGTCTGATGTATGATGATGGATCCGTATTCATGAGCGGGCTATGTGCCTGCTAGTGTGGATCAACTGTCGGGGGAAGCTACCATGAAGATGTGTACCGACGGGGATCGATCGACCGTCGGGGGTAGTGACCATGGATAACGTGTACCGACGGGGATTGACATTCGTTGTCAATCAACATGGAGATCTTGCTTTGTGCAAACTCGCCTATGATGAAGTGAAATGAAATGAAAGAATGAAAGATAATGAACGTGCCTAATGCGATGAAAAGTAATGTTTGTAGTATGATGTATGCGTGTTCATTATGTGAAGGATAAAAGATTATATTTTCTTAATTATATAAAACTAGAACTCACTCAGCGTAGCTGACTTTTATGCATAATAGTGGGCAGGTAGGCGCTGATGCTGAGGATGGCACCACGGAGCTACTGGGGAAATATGGATGGCATTCCTATTTTGAAGTCTTTATTGTAACTAATGAACAAGAAATATGTTTTGTTTACTTTTAAAGGACAAATGTATGAGTACAATGGGGTTTCTAAGTCTTTAACGAATGTTTAATTATTTTCCGCTGCAATGTTTTGTTATTAAACTGATTTTATGCTATGAGTTGCCAACTGTGAGGCTTCCCGGGAACGGGGCCTTACAAGTTGGTATCAGAGCCAAAGTTTAAGAGAAATGGGTAAAACATTTTTTCAAACCTAAACTTAAACTGAGAATGGGACCAAATGAGGGATGCCAACCCAAGTAGCTACGTGCCATCAGGTAAAATATTTCAAGTAAACTGGCAATATGTGCGTGTGCTATTGTTTTATATACGTGTAGATTTGAATGCTGGCATGTGTTAGGATAGTGATTGCTTGGGACAGGAGGGTAAGGTAAGTAGTTAATCACACTTGGCCACTGTAATTAAGGACTTACCATACTTGTAATGATCTGAGCAATTAACTTGAATAACCATTTCGGTGTTTAAATCTTATAGGAATTAGATATGGCGGGTAGGAAAGCTGGGAAGGCTACACGTGGACGTCCTCGAGGTGGTCGTACCACTACACCACGTGTCACCCGGAGCAAAGCTAAGGCTCCCGAGACTGTGCACGAGGAGTCAGACCTCCATAGTCAACCAGAGGGCGAGGGATCAGCCACCCTCAAGTCCACTGTGAAGGAGGCCATCGCCGATGAAGTCTACAATGTCATGCAAGATGTCTTACCCTCGGTGGTGAATGAGGTGCTTAAAGCAGTCAAGGATGGAGATAAAGATGATAGGAAGGAGAAGGAAAATGAGAAGAATTCTGGAAGGTCCACTGGGAGGACGGAGGAATCTGAAGAGGAGCCATCAAACCCTAAGGTGGTAATCCATAATGACGACAGTGATGAGGAGGCTGAGAGGGAGAAGGTTAGGGGGTGCAACTATGGGGCATTTCAAAGGTGTAAGCCCCCGACCTTGACGGTAACGGCAATGCTACTGCCGCTCATCGATGGATTAGAGAAATGGAGGCGGTACTGGAAATTAGTGAATGCCGCAAAGATCAGAAAGTTAAGTTTGCCACTCATTCCTTCGTCGACTCAGCGCTGTGCTGGTGGGACAATATTGTCCAGGCTGAAGGAAAGCGGTCGATAGCCAACTGAGGTGGTCCGAGTTGAAGGAGTTGGTGGTGGAGGAGTATTGTCCCCATCGGGAATTAGACAAGATTGAGAAGGAGTTCTTGTATTTGGAGGCTGGAAACATGACTCATCAAGAGTATACCTCCAAGTTCAATGAACTTGCAAGACTTGTGCCAGACATGGTAACACCTGCATCCAAGAAGATCAAGAGATACATGCAGGGTTTGCCAGTGGACATCAGGAGGCACATGATTGCGGCTAGACCAGGCACGTTTAGGTCTGTGGTGGATTTAGCTGGAAGGTTGTACGATGAGAGAGACCCAATACCTGTGCAAAAGAAGGTGGAGAAGTGGAGTGGGAACAAGAATGGAAATAGGAAGAGGTTCGGAGGTGATAACTTCAGGGGTGGAGAAAAGAAGATGAGAGCTGAGGGTCAATCAGGGAGACAGGAGAATACAGGTGAAGGGGGTGCATGTAGAAAATGTGGAAAACGCCATTTTGGGGAGTGCAGAATTGGGACTGGAAAGTGTTTTAAATGGGGGCGAGGGTCACTATGCTAGAGAGTGCAAGGCGGTGAAGTGCTACCAGTGTGGCGAGATAGGGCATGCGGAGAAAGACTGCAAGAAAGGAAAATCGGGAGGACCAGGAACAGTTAAAGCTGGAGACAAAGGGAAGGGTGACGGTTTAAAGGCAAAGGCAAGGGCGTTTAACATAACTCGTGAGGAGGCCAGGGCAGATCCAGAAGTAGTTTCAGGTATGTTTCTGGTGGATGGCGAATATGCTTCTGTGCTCTTTGATTCTGGTGCTAGTAAGAGTTTTGTGTCTACTGCCTTTTGTCGTTTATTGCATGATAAGAGTAGGAAGATAGACGAGCCCTTTTATGTAGAAACAGCCATTGGAGAGTCCACTAAGGTAACTGAAGTGATTGAGGATTGCCTGATTGAGTTAGAAGATTGTAAGTTCCCTGCTAGGTTGTATGTTATGGCCTTAGGAGGTTTCGATGTGGTGTTAGGCATGGATTGGTTAGCTAGCTATGAAGCCAATATTGTATGTAGCAAGAAAATAATTCGTCTAAAAGCGCCCGATGGTAGTTCTGTTACTGTACGTGGGGATAAGGTGTGTTGTGTGCCGAAGGTCGTGTCAATGATCACAGCTGAAAAGTACATGAGACGTGGGTGTAGCGCTTACTTGGCCTACGTAAAAGATGTGGACGTGCTAGAGCCACAATTATCAGACGTGCCGGTAGTGCGCGATTTTCCTGACGTCTTTCCTAAAGACCTGACTGGTGTGCCGCCTGACCGCGAAATCGAATTTCAGATCGATTTATTACCGGGAGCGCAGCCCGTCGCTAAAGCACCATACGATTGGCTCCTTCTGAAATGGTAGAATTGAGGGACCAATTAAAAGACTTATTGGATAAGGGCTTCATCCGACCGAGTATCTCTCCATGGGGTGCTCCAGTTTTATTCGTCAAGAAGAAAGATGGTAGCATGCGGATGTGCATTGACTATCGCGAGCTCAATAAGCTGACCGTAAAGAATCGATACCCGCTACCAAGGATCGACGACTTGTTCGATCAACTTCAGGGTGCCAGCTGGTTTTCAAGGATAGATCTGCGGTCTGGTTACCACCAACTGAAGGTGAAAGAACAAGATACCCCTAAAACAGCGTTCCGGACGCGTTATGGACATTACGAATTCTCGTCATGTCCTTTGGTTTAACTAACGCACCAGCTGCTTTTATGGACCTTATGAATCGGGTATGTCGGCCAATGTTGGATAAATCGGTAATAGTGTTCATCGATGACATTTTGATCTATTCAAAAAGTGAAGAAGAACATGCCGATCATATTCGAGAAGTCTTGGAGACACTCAGAAGCGAGAAGTTATATGCTAAGTTCTCCAAATGTGCATTTTGGCTTCGAGAAGTTCAATTTCTGGGTCATGTGGTTAATCCTGAGGGGATCAGGGTGGATCCTGCGAAGGTTGAAGCGGTAATGCAGTGGGAATCTCCAAAGACGCCATCCGAGATTCGCAGTTTCTTAGGTCTGGCAGGTTACTATAGGAGGTTTATCCAGGATTTCTCCAAGATAGCTTCTCCATTGACTAAGCTGACCGGAAGGACGTGAAGTATGAATGGGGTCCTGATCAGGAGAACGCCTTCCTAGAACTAAAGATAAGGTTAACGCAAGCCCTGTCCTGACGCTACCTGAGGGGAACGAGGACCTGGTAGTCTACTCGGATGCCTCATATGCAGGACTGGGTTGTGTGTTGATGCAGCAAGGGAAGGTGATAGCCTATGCTTCTAGACAACTAAAAGCCCACGAGGCCAATTATCCTACACATGATTTGGAGTTGGCCGCGGTGGTGTTTGCGTTGAAGATTTGGAGGCACTACCTGTATGGGGTGAAGTGCACCATCTTCACCGATCATAAGAGTCTGAAGTATTTCTTCGAACAAAAAGAACTCAATATGAGGCAGAGGAGGTGGCTGGAACTGATCAAGGATTATGACTGCGAAATCGTTATCATCCAGGCAAAGCTAATGTGGTTGCTGACGCCCTTAGCCGAAAGGGACGACCCGAACCAATTCGGGTGAGGGCTTACCAAATAATTATGACGCCTGATGTTATGAAGCAAGTGAGGGTGTTTCAGGATGAGGCATTAAGAGAGGACAGAGTCAACTCTGAAAGAATGAAAGGGCAAACTTCAGATTTGGGGGAAAACACCTTGGGTGTTAGAACTCGATCTGGGAGAATGTGGATCCCTCTCTATGGGGATTTGAGAGGAAAGATCCTGGATGAGGCTCACAAAACTAGATATTCTATTCATCCTGGGGCCACAAAAATGTACCAAGATCTGAAGAAAGATTATTGGTGGCCAGGAATGAAGCGTGACGTGGTTAAGTATGTAAGCAAGTGTCTGACTTGTTTACAGGTGAAGGCAGAACACCAAAAGCCATATGGGAAAATCCAGCCGTTGGATATTCCTGAATGGAAATGGGAACACATCACGATGGACTTCATCACGAAGCTACCTCGCACGACGAAAGGAAGCGACACGATCTGGGTGATTGTTGACCGCTTGACAAAGAGCGCCCATTTCCTACCAATTCGTGAGACGTTTCCTCTGAGAAGTTGGCAGATCTGTTCATCAAGGAGATCGTGGCTCGTCACGGCGTGCCAGTGTCTATCGTTCGGATAGGGACACGCGGTTTACGTCTAAATTCTGGAAGAGGTTCCACGACTCAATGGGGACTAGACTGCATATTAGTACGGCTTACCACCCCCAGACGGATGGTCAGTCGGAAAGAACAATTCAGACATTAGAAGACATGCTGCGAGCATGTGTGATCGATTTCGGTGGAAGTTGGGATGGGCACTTACCGTTAGCGGAATTCTCGTATAATAATAGTTACCATGCCAGCATTGGTATGCCACCTTACGAGATGTTGTATGGTAGGAAGTGCAGAACGCCCGTGTGTTGGGGTGACATCGGGCAAAAGGAATTGGGGAGCCTTGAAGTGATTGAGGTCACAACTGAGAAGTTAGATAAGATCAAGGCATTCATGAAAGCTGCAAAGGATCGTCAGAAGTCTTACGCCGATAAGAGGCGTAGACCTATAGAATTTGAGGTTGGTGACAAGGTTATGCTCAAGGTATCGCCATGGAAAGGGATCATTAGGTTTCGAAAAAGGGGGAAAGTTAAGCTCGAGATTCATAGGGCCTTTCCGCATCATCGCAAAGGTAGGGAAGTGGCCTACAGACTAGAATTACCTGATGAGTTGAGTGGAATTCACCCTACGTTCCACGTATCACCTTAGGAAATGTCTAGCAGACGATGATGCATTTGTACCATTAGAGGACATTGAAGTCGATGAGCGACTGAATTACGTAGAGCAGCCGGTGGCTATCCTGGATCGGAAAGAGAAGCGCTTACGTAATAAAGTGGTTCCGCTTGTACGAGTACAGTGGAGGCACAGAAAGGGATCAGAATCTACGTGGGAGGCCGAGGAAGAGATGAGGAGATTTTGTCCTCAATGTTTGAGGACTGACAGGTTTCGAGGACGAAACCTAAATAAGTAGGGGAGACTTGTAACACCCCGAAAAGTCAAAACGAGCCATTAAGGTAAGTGGGCTTAACTAATGGGTATTTAATAGAAAAAGAAAGGATTATGGGCTAATTTGGGTTATGGACAAGAACTTGAGTAATTGAGGCCCATGATCAGCCTTAACCTACCCAAATGCAGCCACCATCTTTTCATTTCAACCCTAACAACAAGAATTCGTAGAGAGAGAAAGTAGAGAGAGAAAGTGCAAGGAACACAAGATTTGAAGCTTGTAAGATCAAGGGATGAGGATCTGGGTGTTTTTGCATCAAATCTCAAAGAAAGGAGCAACAAACAAGGTAAGAATCGACCTATAATACCTTCTGTAGATCAAACCCGGATTCTAGGTTTTTGGGTTTTGAAAAGTTAAAGAACACATAAAGGTCGAATTTTTTACGTATGAAAACGTTAAAAGCTTAGATTTGGCTTCATGGAAGTAAACTAAGGATTTGGACGTAAAAGTTAAGATTTTGGTTAAAAACGGGCTGGATCTGAGTTTTTATTCATCCAGCGAAACTGGGCCCCGATTCCAGCGAAACTGTGAGTTAATCCAGCGAAACTGTGCACTCATTCAGCGAGACTAGGAAATTTCCAGCGAAACTACAGTTTCGCACAGGCGAAACTACAGTTTCGCCGGAATCTCGCTAAGACCCAGACTGACCCATAGACTTCGCGAAAATAGGAAATTCCAACGAAAGTTGGGCGCTCGAGGCAGCGAATCTGTCTAGCGAAACTAGCAGAAGTACTGCCCAGCAAACTGCTGGCGAAACTGCATTTCGCTGCAGCGAAACTGTGGGCGAAACTATAAGAAAATGACGTTTTTGTGTATTACTTTCGTGCAGCTAGAGTGTTTGGACTATAGCTTAGTAACTTAGATTGAAGTTATTTGCTAAGTTCAGGTGAGTTCTAGATCCCCTTATTTAAACGTTTTTCTTGTTTTTGAGGCTATTATGCATAGTAAACATAAGGTTTTCAAGATAAGGATTTCAAGGTGTTTTAACAAGGAAATACATTTTTCTAAAGTAAAATGTGACACCTAAATAGCTCAAAATAATTTTCGGCGCGCTGACCAGTCAGCCCGCCCCAGCCAGGGGCGTTGCCCCTTGGACCCCACTAGGGGCTGCTGCCCCTAGAACCCCGCTGTCAGGGCTGCCGCCCCCGAACCCCCGCTGTCCCGCGGAGGGTCGGTTACGTGTTATGATGACTACTATTTGGTGTGTTGTGTACTTAATAAGCTAGTATATAAACATATTAAGTGAAAGATAATACTAATGAGTGGAACTTAACGAATGTTACCCCCCCGGGCTTGATGATGAAAAGTCTTGCAAGCACTATGATAGACTTCACTTATGTGAGTCTGATGTATGATGATGGATCCGTATTCATGAGCGGGCTACGTGCCTGCTAGTGTGGATCAACTGTCGGGGGAAGCTACCATGAAGATGTGTACCGACGGGATCGATCGACCGTCGGGGGTGACCATGGATAACGTGTACCGACGGGGATTGACATTCGTTGTCAATCAACATGGAGATCTTGCTTTGTGCAAACTCGCCTATGATGAAGTGAAATGAAATGAAGAATGAAAGATAGTGAACGTGCCTAATGCGATGAAAGTAATGTTTGTAGTATGAGTATGCGTGTTCATTATGTGAAGGATAAAAGATTATTTTTCTTAATTATATAAAACTAGAACTCACTCAGCGTAGCTGACTTTTTATGCATAATAGTGGGCAGGTAGGCGCTGATGCTGAGGATGGCACCACGGAGCTACTGGGAAATATGGATGGCATTCCTATTTTTGAAGTCTTTATTGTAACTAATGAACAAGAAATATGTTTTTGTTACTTTTAAAAGGACAAATGTATGAGTACAATGGGGTTTCTAAGTCTTTACGAATGTTTAATTATTTCCCGCTGCAATGTTTTGTTATTAAACTGATTTTATGCTATGAGTTGCCAACTGTGAGGCTTCCCGGGAACGGGGCCTTACAAGTTGGTATCAGAGCCAAAGTTTAAGAGAAATGGGTAAAACATTTTTTCAAACCTAAACTTAAACTGAGAATGGGACCAATGAGGGATGCCAACCCAGTAGCTACGTGCCATCAGTAAAATATTTCAAGTAAACTGGCAATATGTGCGTGTGCTATTTGTTTTATATACGTGTAGATTTGAATGCTGGCATGTGTTAGGATAGTGATTGCTTGGGACAGGAGGGTAAGGTAAGTAGTTAATCACACTTGGCCACTGTAATTAAGGACTTACCATACTTGTAATGATCTGAGCAATTAACTTGAATAACCATTTCGGTGTTTAAATCTTATAGGAATTAGATATGGCGGGTAGGAAAGCTGGGAAGGCTACACGTGGACGTCCTCGAGGTGGTCGTACCACTACACCACGTGTCACCCGAGCAAAGCTAAGGCTCCCGAGACTGTGCACGAGGAGTCAGACCTCCATAGTCAACCAAGGGCGAGGGATCAGCCACCCTCAAGTCCACTGTGAAGGAGGCCATCGCCGATGAAGTCTACAACATGTCTGCAAGATGTCTTACCCTCGGTGTGAATGAGGTGCTTAAGCAGTCAGGATGGAGATAAAGATGATAGGAAGGAGAAGGAAAATGAGAAGAATTCTGGAAGGTCCATTGGGAGGACTGAGGAATCTGAAGAGGAGCCATCAAACCCTAAGGTGGTAATCCACATGACGACAGTGATGAGAGGCTGAGAGGGAGAAGGTTAGGGTGTAACTATGGGGCATTTCAAAGGTGTAAGCCCCCGACCTTTGACGGTAACGCAATGCTATGCTACTGCCTCTCGCTGATTGGAGAGAAGAAATGGGCGGTACTGGAAATTAGTGAATGCCGCAAAGATCAGAAAGTTAATTTTGCCACTCATTCCTTCGTCGACTCAGCGCTGTGCTGGTGGGACAATATTGTCCAGGCTGAAGGAAAGCGGTCGATAGCCAAACTGAGGTGCCCGAGTTGAAGGAGTTGGTGGTGGAGGAGTATTGTCCCCATCGGGAATTAGAAAGAAATGGACAAGAGGAGTTCTTGTATTTGGAGGCTGGAAACATGACTCCCAAGAGTATACCTCCAAGTTCAATGAACTTGCAAAGACTTGTGCCAGACATGGTAACACCTGCATCCAGAGATCAAGAGAGATACATGCAGGGTTTGCCAGTGGACATCAGGAGGCACATGATTGCGGCTAGACCAGGCACGTTTAGGTCTGTGGTGGATTTAGCGCTGGAAGGTTGTACGGAGAGAGACCCAATACCTGTGCAAAAGAAGGTGGAGAAGTGGAGTGGGAACAAGAATGGAAATGGGAAGAGGTTCGGAGGTGATAACTTCAGGGTGTGGAAAAAGAAGATGAGAGCTGAGGGTTAATCAGGGAGACAGGAGATACAGGTGAAGGGGTGCATGTAGAAAATGTGGAAACACGCCATTTTGGGGAGTGCAGAATTGGACTGGAAAGTGTTTTAAATGTGGGGCGAGGGTCACTATGCTAGAGAGTGCAAGCGGTGAAGTGCTACCAGTGTGGCGAGATAGGGCATGCGGAGAAAGACTGCAAGAAAGGAAAATCGGGAGGACCAGGAACAGTTAAAGCTGGACAAAGGGAAGGGTGACGGTTTAAAGGCAAAGGCCAGGGCGTTTAACATAACGTGAGAGGCCAGGTCAGCCCGGCCCCCCAGGGGCGTTGCCCCTTGGACCCCACTAGGGCCTGCCCCCTAGAACCCCGCTGTCAGGCTGCCGCCCCCGAACCCCCCGCTGTCCCCGGAGGGTCGGTTACGTGTTATGATGACTACTATTTTGTGTTGTGTACTTAATAAGCTAAGTATTATAAACATATTAAGTGAAAGATAATACTAATGAGAAGTGGAACTTAACGAATGTTACCCCCGGCCCATTGATGATGAAAGTCTTGCAAGCACTATATAGACTTCACTTATGTGAGTCTGATGTATGATGATGGATCCGTATTCATGAGCGGCTACGTGCCTGCTAGTGTGGATCAACTGTCGGGAAGCTACCATGAAGATGTGTACGAGGGGATCGATCGACCGTCGGGGGTAGTGACCATGGATAATGTGTACCGACGGGGATTGACATTCGTTGTCAATCAACATGGAGATCTTGCTTTGTGCAAACTCGCCTATGATGAAGTGAAATGAAATGAAAGAATGAAAGATAGTGAACGTGCCTAATGCGATGAAATAATGTTTGTTTTTGTATGATGTATGCGTGTTCATTATGTGAAGGATAAAGATTATATTTTCTTAATTATATAAAACTAGAACTCACTCATCAGCGTAGCTGACTTTTTATGCATAATAGTGGGCAGGTAGGCGCGCTGATGCTGAGGATGGCACCACGGAGCTACTGGGAAAATGGATGGCATCCTATTTTTGAAGTCTTTATTGTAACTAATGAACAAGAAATATGTTTTGTTTACTTTTAAAGGACAAATGTATGAGTACAATGGGTTTCTAAGTCTTTAACGAATGTTTAATTATTTTCCGCTGCAATGTTTTGTTATTAAACTGATTTTTATGCTATGAGTTGCCAACTGTGAGGCTCTTCCCGGAACGGGGCCTTACATGATGATGATGATGATGATTATGAGATGATGATGATGATGATGATGAGATGATGATGATGATGATGATGATGATGAGATGATGATGATGATGATGATGAATGATGATGATGATGATGATGATGATGATGATGATGATGATGATGATGATGATGATGATGATGATGATGATGATGATGATGATAGATGTGATGATGTGATGATGATGATGATGATGATGATGATGATGATGAGATGATGTGATGATGATGATGATGATGATGATGATGAGATGATGAGGATGATGATGATGATGATGATGAGGATGATGATGATGATGATGATGATGATGATGAGATGATGAGATGATATGATGGATGATGATGATGATGATGATGATGATGATGATGATGATGATGAGATGATGATGAATGATGATGAATGAGATGATGAGATGATGATGATGATGATGAGGATGATGATGATGATGATGATGATGATGATGATGATGATGATGATGATGATGATGATGATGATGAATGATGATGATGATGATGATGAGATGATGATGATGATGATGATGATGATGTGATGATCATGATGATGATGATGATGATGATGATCATGATGATGATGATGATGATGATATGATGATGATGATGATGACGATGATGATGATGATCATGATTGATGATGAGGATGACGATGATGATGATGATGACGATGATGATGATGATCATGATGATGACGATGATGATGACGATCATGATGATGATGATGAGGATGACGATGACGATGAGGATGATGATGAGAACGATGATGATGATGATCATGATGATGACGATGACGATGAGGATGACGATGATGATGAGGATGACGATGAGGATGACGATGAGGGTGACGATGGCGATGACGATGACGATGACGATGAGGGTGACGATGACGATGACGGTGACGGTGACGATGACGATGGGTGACGATGACGATGAGGGTGACGATGACGGTGAGGGTGACGATGACGGTGAGGTGAGGATGACGGTGAGGGTGAGGATACGCTGAGGGTGAGGACGACGATGAGGGTGAGGACGACGATGAGGGTGAGGGACGACGATGAGGTGTGAGGACGACGATGAGGTGAGGATGACGATGAGGGTGGGGTGACGAGGGGTGAGGTGACGATGAGGTTGAGGTGACGATGAGGGTGAGGGTGACGATGAGGGTGAGGGTGACGATGAGGGTGAGGGTGACGATGAGGGTGAGGTGACGATGAGGGTGAGGGTGACGATGAGGTGAGGGTGACGATGAGGGTAGGTGACGATGAGGGTGATGGTGACGATGAGGGTGAGGGTGACGATGGGGTGAGGGTGACGATGAGGGTGAGGATGACGATGAGGGTGAGGATGACGATGAGGGTGAGGATGACGATGAGGTGAGGATGACGATAAGTGAGGATGACGATGAGGGTGAGGATGACGATGAGGGTGAGGATGACGATGAGGGTGAGGATGACGATGAGGGTGAGGATGACGATGAGGGTGAGGATGACGATGAGGTGTGATGACGATGAGGGTGACGATGACGATGAGGGTGACGATGACGATGAGGGTGACGATGACGATGAGGTGACGATGACGTTGAGGGTGACGATGACGATGAGGGTGACGATGACGATGAGGGTGACGATGACGATGAGGGTGACGATGACGATGAGGGTGACGATGACGATGAGGGTGACGATGACGATGAGGGTGACGATGACGATGAGGGTGACGATGACGATGAGGGTGACGATGACGATGAGGGTGAGGATGACGATGAGGGTGACGATGACGATGAGGGTGACGATGACGATGAGGGTGACGATGACGATGAGGGTGACGATAACGATGAGGGTGACGATGAGGGTGACGATGACGATGACGATGACGATGACGATGACGATGACGATGACGATGACGATGACGATGACGATGACGATGACGATGACGATGACGATGACGATAATGATGACGATGATGATGATATGATGATGATAATAATATAACTGTAATAATACTAATAATAATAATAATAATAATAATATATAATAATAATAGAAATAATAATAATAATATAACGATGATGATAATAATAGAAATAAGTAATATAATAATAATAATAATAATAATAATATAATAATATAATAATATAATAATAGTAATAATAATAATAATAACTGTAGTAGTAGTAGTAATAATAATAATAATAATAATAACTGTAATAATAGTAATCAATAATAAATAATAATAATAATAATAATAATAATATAATAATAATAATAATAATAATAATAATTTAATAATAATAATAATAATAATAATAATATAATAATAATAATAGTATAATAATAATAATAATAATCATGGAATAATATAGTGTAGTAATATGATGATGATGATGATGATGATGATGAGAGATGATGATGATGATATGATGATGTGATGATGATGATGATATAATAATAATAATTATAATAATAAATAATAATATATAATAATAATAATAATAATAATAATAATAATATAGTAGTATTAATAGTAATAATGATAGTAACAATAATAATAATAAGAATAAGATAAGAATAAGAATAAAATATGAAAATAAGAATAATAATAATAATAATAATAAATTAATAATAATAATAATAATAATAATAACATTAATAATAATAATAGTAATATAATAATAATAGAATATATAATTATAATATATAATAATAATAAATATAGAAAAATAGTAGTAGTAATGATAATAATAATAATAATAATAACTTTGATTTTGAAAATAATAATAACAATAATAATAATAATAATATAATAATAATAATAATAATATATCATAATAATAATAATAATAATTGTACTAATAATAAAAATAAAAATAATAATAATAATAATAATAATAATAATAATTATAATAATAATAATAATAATAATAATAACTTTGTAGTAATATAATAAATAATAATAATAATAATAATAATAGATAATAGTAGTAGTAATAGTAATAAAAATAACAAAAATAAATTATAAAATAATAATATAATAATAATAATAAAATAATAATAATAATAATAATAATAATATAATAAATAATAATAATATAATAATAATAATAATAATAATAATAATAATAATAATAATAATGCTAAACCAAATAAAGAAGGACAAACCGTGACGGTTAGGGGCTAACCGTCAAGGTTAGGGTTCTGTTTTCTGACAACTGGCTATGTCACCTTTAGGATTTCTAACAAAAGAATAAACGTCACGGTCTGTGCAAACCGTGACGGTTTGTTTTCTATTTGTTTAAAAATATTTACTTTCCATTAGTTTCAACGAACCACTCTCACCTCGACCGGTTAAGACGGTAGGGGAATACGAGAGTGGCGTGGGTTCGAAACCCACTACCACCGGTTCAAACGTGTTTTTTTTGTAAAAATTGATGCTTAAGAATTTTTATTAAAAATTATATCAAGGGGTCATGGTGTGGTCGAACCATGACCTTTTGGTATATTTTTTTAGAGAAAACGTTCCTAAGTAATAATTTTAAAAAAAAATAAACCAGCATTGAACCGGTGGTAATGGGTTACGAGCCCACGCCACCCCGCGTTCTCCTACCATCCTAATTAGTCGGGGTGGGAGTGGTTCGCCGAAATAAACGAAAAAAAGGTTTTAAACAGGAGTGTTAGGACCGTGTACGTACGGAGTACTAACTGATTCTACATGAAACCGAATCAAATAGCGCGGAATTCTATTTGATTGGCGATCCAATCAGGAGAACGTAATCCGGATCAAACCTAACGATTAGAAAACGTTAAGAATGAAGTAGGAATGATATGAAACGCTCTGTGAAGTTGGAAGGGACGCTCTGTGCGAACTGGGACGGCTAGGGTTGTAAATTGTCGAAGTGTTACGTTTTTCCACGAATTAAGTGGTATTTATAGGTTACAGCTTTCATTCGTGCGACTGAGCCAAACGACTGGCTCAGTCGTGTGACTGAGTCATACGATTGATTCATTCGTACGACTGAGTCAGTCTTATGACTCAATCATGCGATTGATTCAATCATCTGGTTCAGTCGTGCGATTGGCCCATTCGTATGGTCTACTCATGTGACTGAATCAGAATACTTAGTTAAACACATTCGTGAACCTTTAATGATTCAGAACTATATCTAACCTCTGTAAACCTATATAACATGTTCATATATGCCTGTAACATTGAATAATATTAATAGATATGACATTAAATAACCAATAAACATTCATAGAAGAGTTTTTCATTTCATTGATAAAACATTACATATGTTTTACAAGATGAAAGTCTATTACATTGATGCTCACTAGACTAGAACTAGGGACATGTGTATCAACAAACTCCCCCTTGGACCTAGATCTAGCTAAAGTTTGACTTCCTTCTTAAACTCTTCATATCTCTTCATTCTTTCTTCTCGTGACACCCCAGCATGAATATCAAGTGCGAAGCATAGACGTATAACGTGTTGAAACTAAAGTGCTTGCACGATATCCTGTGTGTCAAAAATAATGGCCACTTGTACAAGATGTAGACATCTGAAGCAGACAAGTTGGTTAGCCACATAGGGTCGAACACCCTAATCGTCTCTGCCTTCCCTTCTTTATTCAAACAATGACAGCCTCACCAATGCGCCAGTGATAATACCATCATTTAAAATGGGGTGCAAAATCTTGTGGCATCTCCCTCAGTGGAATACGTGACATTGTGCGCGGAGGGTGCCATCTCAAGACCACCTTTGGCCTTCCGGAGGTGGGATCAACCTCTGTCTTATGAATCAACCTTTAGGCTGTTGAGGTTTAAAACTGACCCACCTCGTATGATACTCTTTCTTCAGAGCCTTCTCAAACCATCCCGACATCTTTTCGGGAACAGCATACAGGAGGCTCAAGTTGGCTAAACGGTTTAGCTCAAATCCAGGGAGAGTTTTCAGATCGTGTGGGAATCTAAAATACTCTATTCCCTTCTCCCTTTTTATGGCATATACTTTGAGGTCCTCAAAGTAGGCCCAGCTGATAATCTTGCCCGACACCTTCTGATGCTTCTTTACCTTGTAGAGCTTGGTGTAGGCGTTTGACTTTGTAGGCACGCGCTGTTTCTTCATCTCCTCCAGGCAGGCTACCCACTCAGCCTTTTTGGATGCTAGATCAGCATCATGTGCCTGGGAATCTTCTGTTGTAGCTTCTTTTGCAGCTGTCATTTCTTCAACTTTGTCGAATGCACTGCTGTCAAAAGTTTCTCCCAGATCCGGTAGAACTTCGCCTTCGGCGTTAGTATACTTGGGATAATGATCAGCAGTTACATCCACTATCTCCCCTCGTCGACATCCAGTAGCTCCTCATCACTGACTACGTCGACCTCTGGAGCATCCTTACTAGCTCATCAGGATTTAGACTGAACAGCTCAACAATCTGTTCGTCAGTCAAATCATGTATGATTTCTCCCTCTTCAGGCGTGTAACTGACGGAGCGATGTACTATCCCTTTCAAATCGAGAATCATCGTCAATTGCATCTCGATTTGTCGAAGGTGTACTACATCATGCTCGTTAGCCTGTTTAGATGAACCTGTTAAAGAAATAACCAAACACAATACAAGTTAGTATACATTAAGAACATAACGCATGTTGGTTTAACTTCTCATTTATTTATTTAACCCAATAAATGATACATGATTTCAAAACAAAGTTTAATAATAAATAGACATCTAATCTTGAACTTTGCCTTTGATCATCGCAGGGTCTTTGGCAGATGGGGAGGTAGGCGGGGCGGACGATGATGCTCCCTGGTCCTGTTTCCTTTTTGTCCGTTGCTCTTGACCAGGAGCAGAGGCAGATGCAGCAGTATCCCTTTCATCGTCATCACCATCCTTGCCTCGAGCCTCGCCATCACCCTCCTCATCATCATCTTCATCATCATCATCTTCATCATCATCCTCATCATCATCCGCATCATTATCATCATCATCTCCCTCCCTTATCTTCAGAGGATCAGCTTTTGACCCCTTCAGCTTCAGTAAAATCTTCTTGTTAGCAGACTCCATCACCCTCCTCATCATCATCTTCATCATCATCACATTTTGCTCCTGGAGTCGGGCAATCTCATGCACTTGAGAGGCATTTTGCTCCTCAAGCTAAAGAAGTCTAGCTGCCTTCTCCTCATCCGCAGCTAACACCTTCAGCACCATTCTGTTCAGTGCTACAAGCTGTTCCTCCATTCTAATAGAGGGAGGGATGATCCTGTGGGGAAGGAGGATGGGCCGGCTCGATGGCTGGTGGTGGTAGTTGTGGCGGTGGTGAAGAACGGTGGTGGTATATAAGTGGGTGGTGATGTAGAGTGTAGGGTAGTGGTAGGTGGTATGGTGGTAACAGGTGATGGAATGGGTGTAGTGGTGGCTGTGGTAGTAGGAGTGGTTGAAGTAGTAGGGTGGTTGAGGTAGTAGGGGTGGTTAAGGTAGTAGTGGTGGATGTGATTAGGGTCAACCTTCTTTGCTTGGGCTTCTTCCCATGGGGCTGAGCCATCCGTTTAAATCTGAGTCCTTTAGATCCGGATGCTCCCTCTTGGCTGCTGGGAGTGTCTGGGTGTATGATGGTTAGCCGTAGAACCCCCAGACGCTCCCTGGCGTCCACCAACCGCCCTAATACCCCTCTCCATGGCTACGACACGGCTTCCTACCATTCGTACGAGGGGCTCATCATCTGACTCTTCTTCTTCTTCCACGGGCTGAAAACCCTGATGAAATCTGGCTGTCTCTAAACCTTCATGTGGGGATGGTGGAGATATAGCATCAGCAGCTGCAGTAGTGGTCTCAGTACCAGTATCTCTACCATCATCGCCATCATCATCAGAATCATCAATAGGGACAACTATTGGTTCGTGTTCGAGTCACTATCATCGTGACGCCACTTTTTCCTAGCTAGCGCCACATAATCCTCATGGGCCAGGTGCCCAAACAATCTCCTCACCGTGGTTTCACCTGCTTACCCCGGTAGACTTTCATCCTCCCCAGTGTAGTGTCGTCCATAATCTCTAGGACGACCGCATCTTCTTGAGCTTTAGGTAGTTGGGGGACCTTTTAGTCGATAATCATCTGGATGAACCGAGGATACATACAAAAGCCCTCTTTCCCCTTGCCTCGATGTCTCCACCAAGTAGGTGAAGATCATCCTGGAGAAATAGAAGGGATGGTTCAGCACCAGAGCAACGTATGCATTTTGCATCTGGTCTGACAGCTTATCAAAACCACCCTTCCTTGATGCGATGCATCTCAGAAGTACATGTGCCAAGTATTTAAACTGGGGCACAAGTTGCTCTTGTTGAGCATGCTTGTGTTGATATCCCCAGAGTACTTGGCTCTCATGAAGCAGCCACGGACGGTTAGGGGATGTAGTCTAGTAGGGCAGTCTACATCATCCCCGAACTCCAGAACTGTCCGTAGATCCTCTTCCGTGATCTGGATGGCCTTCCCAAAAATCAAACTCCTGATGGTGTGGGGATCAGTAGACCGGTCTACCACCGCGTTCTCCCAGAAATCCTTCTGTATCGATAGATAAGGAGTGCAGGGCGCTGAGATAGCACGATAGATCCGTGATCGTCGTAAGAATGAGATAATCCCAGCAAACTCAGCAGAGTTGTGGGATGTCAAGTCGAGATAAGCACAAATGTTGTGCTTAGTGCTCATAGGCCACCTGCTCGCCATCTGTGACACAGAACAAGTAAACGTTAGCACATATTGAAGATAGCTAATTTCATTTAATGAACTTTAAAGTCTGGTTTTAGTCAGGCGACTGAACAAACGGTTGAGTTCCAGTCGTTGCGATTGAACTGTGTGACTGAGATCTAGTCGTACGATTGAGTTCATTCGTACGACTGAGTCATGCGATTGGACTTAGTCGCATGTCTTCTCATGCGTATACTTCAGTCGTGTGCCTGAACTCATACGTATGGTTCAGTCGTATGATTGAGCCAGACGTCCATCTTAGTCGTACGATTGAGCCATCGGACAGCTCAGCCGTACGATTGTAGATCAGCAGTGTGTCCAGTCGCTCATTTGACTGTTTGTCCATTCAAATTCGTGTTTTGAGCTATACTTGATGTTAAACGTCGAACATAGGCTCATTACACTCAGATTAGACCGACTAAACCTATTTTACCATTAATTTCATCGTTAAGTTCAACTTAGTTGGTTCATTTGTTCATTATGGATACGGTTACTGTTAGGTCAAAATAAACGTTCTATTTGATGTCCATGGTCCGAAATTTCAAAGTATCATCACATATATTACCTGTATGAGCAATATCAAACGTTAGAATGCAGTAATCGAGGTAAGTATGGATTTTAGAAAATTTTGGCAGAGTTTCGTCTTATCGTACGAGTGAGAAGGGCGATTTGGGTGAATGGGTGACTGAGAACGATTCAACTAGTATTTATACTAGGGAAATTTCCAGTCGTACGACTGAGCCTAGTCGCATGACTTAGTCGTGCGACTGAGCCTAGTCGTATGATTGAGTTGTACGACTGAACTTGAGTCGTACGATTCACTCAATCGTCCATCTCCAATCATACGATTGAACTTCATTTGGAGGTCTGACATAGTCGGTTACTTTCAATCGTGTCGTACGGTTGAACTCATTTGTATGCTCCATTCGTACGACTGATCCATACTTATGATTCAATCGTGCGATTGAGTCATACTTGTGACATTTTGACCATATTACCAACCGACACTTAGTTTCACTTAACAACAGATAAAACATTATGAATACTTGATCATCTTAGACATAATCCCTTTTAGATGAAAACCTGTTGATCACCTCAGACGTGATCCATTTATCCACTCGATCATCTCAGACATGATCCATTTATCCACCCGATCATCTCAGACATGATCCATTTATCCACCCGATCATCTCAGACATGATCCATTTAAATTTTTAGAAACAATTTGTTTAGAATTAACGTTAAGCTCATTTGGTGAAATTTACTGCAATAAGTAACATAGCACAGTCCAACACTGACACACTTTACAAGTAAATTAAAAGACTAAACTAAGTAACAAAATAAACATGTTTTTGTGATTTTCTTAGGGTTGGGTAGATCAGCCTATTAGCATTAACATCATTTCCAAGACAGATTCTTATGGAATCATACAGACATAAACTCAATTACTTGGAACCTTTTATACATTTATTGAAATGGAAACTAGCAAATTTACATATCACAGTATCTCATTCATCTGAGATTTCTAAGTTCTAACTGGGAATCATGCTTGATCTGATACGTAACACACGTTGATTATCAACATCAGGCGGTGCATCCACGACGATTGTCAGTATGCTTGTCCACTTAAATCCATACACAGACTTTTGACACATATTGGCGATGTATTAGATTATATTATTTCAACCAACATTTGTGGATCCCATGCTTATATGGTAATCAACATTCCTCAAGAGACTTTTGAGCGGTCTACGGGTATTTTGACAAGAAGAGACTATTCTTAGAATTTTCAAAGAGAAGCCAAGCCTCAGGTCAGTGCCACCGCACAGCAGAGAGGCGGCAAACAACAGTGAATTCTAGAATATCTAGGTTATGCTTATCAGGTCAGTGCCATCACACAGCAGAGAGGCACACAACCTATCTCCTTGTTAGAGCATTTCTTATTTTCTTTTGCACATAACGCACCAACAACATATGTTATCAGATTGATTACGTTTATTTTCATTTTTTTCGTGCTTTGCTCCTTTTGTGGTCATCCACACACATATAGTGGCGTTTATTTGCTCCTCATTCCTTATTGGAAATAATTGATTGTGTTAACCAGTGATAAGATAGGAACCCACAGTCAACTGAACCATTTAGTATAAATTGAGTTGACCAATGATGTCTACTAGTCTATTGTGTTGAATCTACCGACACATCGTATAGTGAACTAGCACCTCCCTAGATCAACTTTCTCCGTGTAATTACAGTAACACCCAAGCGTACTATCATTTTCCCATTTTGTTAGACATAGAGTTCTCTGACTAACAATATTCTGTGATTTAAATTAAACTAAGATTGCATAAATTTAAAATCTTTTTGGTGTTCTAAGTAACTAGACGCCTGTGTACTATCACTTTCCATTTGTGTAGAATCACAGTCTTTTCTTTGTAGTTTTTGCCTTTTAGCTTATCTGCCCTTCCTCCTTTTTTTTGAGTAAATAAATACTGAAAGTAAACTAATCTCCCCCTAAAATTCTAAAATAAAAAATCTTTTTGTGTTTTTGGATTTTTATAAGACCAGGAAATTAAAAAATGAAATAAAATAAAATAAAATGACTGAACTAGTGTCGGACTATGAATCTGTTTCTTTCGAGATAATGTCACTTTTCTTTTTCACGCCGTTGACCTCTAACAGATAGAAAAATCTGGGTTTATCAAACGGTTTGGTATAGAGGTCAGCGCGTTGAAAATCCGTGTTTATCTTTACCAAATCGATTAATTGTTTTTCATAGCAGTCGCGTATGAAGTGATACTTTATGCCGATGTGTTTAGTTTTAGGGTGTTGAACTAGATTCTTAGTTACAGCTATGGCAGCAGAGTTATCAACATAGATAGGAGTGTTACAGAATTGCAAACCATAGTCCCGCATTTGTTGTTGGATCCAGATAATCTGAGAGCAGCAGCTTGCAGCAGCAACGTATTCAGCTTTGCAGGTTGATAAGGCAACCGATGTCTGCTTCTTGCATTGCCACGTGACTAAACGCCTTCCAAAAAACTGACACCCTGCTGATGTAGACTTGAAATTCATCTTGCAGCCGCCATAATCGAAATCACTATACGCCGTTAGCTCGAAGTCATCATCATGAGGATACCACAACCCTAGTGTTGGAGTACCCTTCAGATAACGAAAGATTCTTTTCACCCCGATCAGATGATTTACTTTCGGTTTTGCTTGATATCTAGAGCACAGACAAGTGGCATACATGATATCTGGACGAGAGGCAGTGAGATACATGAGAGATCTGATCATCCCATGATACATAGTGGCATCCACCAAATCCCCATTCTCATCAGGAGCTACATCATGATTTGTGGCGAGTGGGTACCGGCAGCAGTGACATTTTCCATATCAAAGCGACTAAGAATGTCTTCGACATACTTAGTCTGATGCAGAAATATACCGGTAGGTGTCTGGTCCACCTGTAGTCCTAGGAAGAACTTCATTTCTCTCCATGGTGCTCATTTCAAATTCTGCCTTCATCACAGATTCGAATTCTTTACATAGATCTTCGTTTCACAAACCGAAGATTATGTCATCCACATAAATTTGCACCATCAGTAAATCTCCTTCTCTTTCTTTAATGAACAGAGTGCAGTCAATCACGCCCCTGCGAAACCCGTGTTTCAGCAGTGGGTGGAGAGCTTTTCATACCAGGCTCGAGGAGCCTGATGTAGCCCATACGGAGCCTTGTTCAACTTGTAGACTCTATCCCGATGATAAGGATCTTCAAATCCCTCGGGTTGACTGACGTAGACCTCTTCACGGATTTCCCCATGCAAGAATGCACTCTTTACATCTAGTTGATAGACTTTGAACTTCATGTAAGATGCGTAGGCTAGAAAGATGTGGATCGCTTCCCTTCTAGCTACTGGGGCAAAGACTTCATTGTAGTCGACTCCTTCGACTTGTCTGAAGCCTTGAACGACCAACCATGCCTTGTTTCTGATAACGACACCTTGGTCATCCTTCTTGCAACGTAGCACCCATTTGGTGCCTATCACCTTAACTCCTATGGGCCGGTCAACGAGTGTCCACACTCCAAGCTTCTTGAACTGTAGCAGTTCCTCTTGCATCGCATTGACCCAGGCCTCATCCTTCAGGGCATCACTTACGTGTTTAGGTTCGACTTGAGATACAAAGCATTTGAATGCTCCATCATTCACGTAGCCCTTTTCCATAATTACAGCATAATCAGCCGAGTACAACTGATTTCTAGTCTGCACGCTAGAGTGTAAGTCTCTAATGATAGCCCCCTGTGGATGATTTGTGCTGATCCTAGTCACAGGGTGTCGTAGGGACGACAACTTTAGTATCCAAATTTGTGACTAGAAGTTCAGGATCCATATTTCCTGATGCATGTTCAACAGCTGGTGAACTTTCCTCTTGATCAACGTTATGCTCAATGCATGTCTCAGCTGCTTCTTCATCATCTGATGAGTCATCACTTTCATCCTGATCAGCTGCTGAAGATCCCGATGAACCACTCGCAGGTGTTCTATTGCTAGTTTTCAGATTCGGTGTGTTTAGAACATCGTGCATCATCTGAGTAGCAATCTCTTCATCTAAATCTATTTGAGGAAGGTTGAATGATTTGAAAAAGCCATCATAGTCGAAGAATGACGATGGACCTTTTCCAGCAGGGGGGGTGGTGAATAGTTGAACGTCAACATTGCACCATACTTCGACCTGACCAGTTGAGTTTTTGTAAACTCGTTTATCTGGTATGTTGTATCCTAGAAAGATCCCCTAATCTGCCTTTTCACTGAACTTGCCTTTCGGAGTTTTCTTCAGTAACGTACAAGGAGCTCCGAATGGTTCCAGATACTACAGGTTAGGTTTACCTTTCTAAAGCAACTCATAGCAAGTCTTCCCATGCCTCTTGACAACTGACACACGATTAGTATGTAGCATGCGTTGGCAACAGCTTCATTCCAGAACTGAACTGGCAGCTTTGAACCTTCCAACATAGTTCTGGCAGTCTCCATCAAGCTCCTGTTCTTTCGCTCAGCAACTCCACTCATCTGTGGTGTGTATGCATAGGTGAACTGATGCACAATTCCCTTTTCCTTGCAGAAAGCATCCATTCACTGATTCTTGAACTCTGTTCCATTGTCTGAACGAATCCTCCTGACCTTCAGCTTGTAGAGAGACTCCAGTGTAGTGATGAGCACCTTGAATGACTCAAAGGTTTCTGACTTTGCTTTCAGAAACATCACCTAGGAGAACCGTGAGTAGTCATCTGTGACTACAAACCAGTACCAGTCTCCTGCGATACTCTTCGTGCTGACGGGACCGAATAGATCCATGTGCAATAGCTCCAGGGGCATCTCTATAGAATTGACGTGCTTGGTCTTGTGAGATTTCCTGGTCTGCTTTCCCTTCTTGCATGAGACACAAAAATCAGGAAGTTTGAAGTTCTTAAGAAGAACTCCATCAACTAAGTTGTTATGAATCAGATGATTCATCTTCCTATGATTTATGTGTCCCATTCTCCTGTGCCATGAGATGGAATCCTTCTCTGTAGCTTTAGACAAAAAGCATTGAACAGTAGACACACTAGTAGAAGCATTAGACATATCTAGAACATACAGGTCATTATACCTAGATGCTGACATTAATACCTGCTCCTCTAGAATCTCCATCTCTTTCTTCAGAATGTATGCTCCTCTAGAATCTCCATCTCTTTCTTCAGAATGTAACACTTCCTATTGTCAAACATAACTTTGAAGCCCTTATCACAAATCTGAGACACTGAAAGCAGGTTGTTTTCCAATTGTTGAACAAAATTAACTTTATCGAACCTTACTTTTCATTACCTTCTTATCCTTGTGCAGTAATGTAACCTCCTTTATTTCCAGCAAAAGAAACATGTCCCCCTTTAATTTGTTTGACATTGCAAAGGAGAGACTTATTTCCTGTCATGTGCATGGATGCTCCGCTATCTACAATCCATGTGTTGGTAGAAGCACTATAGCGGACAACCTGTACATAATTGAAAATAATTAGTTAAGGAGGGGGACCCAAGCCTTGACTGGCTTGGGTTTCCCAGAGGCATCACACATCACGAACTCGACCCACTTTCCTTTATCAGTAGGTGGGAACTCAATCTTCAACTTATCCAAACTTTCAGACACTTCAGGTGTTTTGGCTTTCCACAAACCATCCTTGTGAAAGGATTGTTTATGGTAAACGAAGGACTAATTCATAGTTTGAACCTTATATTTAGTTTCAAAGACAGGCATCACAGACTTTCCAGTGGCTTGTCTGTGGTGTCTTTGGTGTTGAGGAGAGGTAAAAGACCTAGAAGGTGTTTTAGACCTAACAGGTGTTTTAGACCTAACCGGAGTCTTAGATCTCTGTTTTGAAACTAATTTAACTTCTTTGTCTAGTTCAATTTTAATTTTGGGTGTCTGATAGCGTGGACAGTTTGAAGAGATGTGACTGTGTTGTCCACAAGTATAGCATGATCTCCTTTCAACGGGACTAGGAGATCTCTTGTGGGGCGGTGAGTAAACTTCAGGTACTGACTTTTTGGTCTCACTGCTTTGACTTTCACCTTCCTTAACAAATTTTACTTGTTTAACGTTATGGGTGTTTTGTCTTTGAAGATGATTGTTATCTTGCTTAACAGGTTTGGTTTGAGTGGCTTTGGAAATCTTAGGTTGTGTGGAAGAAAATTTTGAGCCCAACCCAAGAGATGCTTGAACATTCTCTTCCACCCTGTTTTCAGTGATGTTTTTACCAGTTGTGCCTGATGTTGATTTTGTCTTATCAGCTGCCGGAGGAACAGGTTTAACTGCTGTGTCCGGATCGCTGACCAGAGAGTAGTCACCACATGGTCCTTTTTGGATTATTATTAATAGGATGTTGTTTGGTGTTCAAAAGGATCTCATATGGTGGAGGCACAACCTTATAACCCAACCAAGTTTTTTCAAAATATGAGAAGAACTAGCTAGACTGTGGAGTTTTTGTTTTAAAGACTCATTTTCAACTTGGAAAACAGCTCTGTCCTTTTTAGTTTCCTCAATTGTCTTTAAATAAAATTTTATATCATTTTCTTGATTAAACGCAACCACTTCAGTTTCTTTTAATTGTTTCTTTAACACTTCAATTTTCTCCTTATAGCTGCTCTCGTTTTGTTTTAGCACTCTGTTTGCCTCAGTGCACAATTTTAAGTCTTACTAAGTTATCATTATGATCTAATAACCTAGCAAATTTCAGATCAATGTTTTCCGTAAATTTATCACATTCAACACAAGCATGTTTAATAAACATATCACCTTTGATTCTACCTATACAAATGTAGACGTTCCAGCCATGAAAGCATTATGAGGTTCCGGTTGTGCTGCAGATTCAGCAATCAGTTCATTTTCAACAAGTTGATTTACAGCAGCTAAGGTCTCATCTACATCAGCAGTGTCAAGCTCAACTGAGTTCTCCCCCTCACTCACTGAGTCTTCATTTAGATCTTCAACAGATGCAATGTGGCTTCACAATCAGTTAAGAATCGGAAGGACCAGTCACGTCCTTCATCACCTTGAGCAACCATTGCCTTTGAATCACTGCTGGTTGAAGCTGTCTTTTTCTCTTTGTCCTGTTTGTTGAAGGATGAGAACGGGTTCCCGTTGCCAGTCTTCTTTGGTTTGACACATTCTCGTTTGAAGTGGCCTTTTTCACCACAGTTGAAATAGTGACTTTAGACTTGTTGAATCCAAACATAGTATCTTTGGTAGCCACCAGATTCTGACCCGTCTTCTTCACAAACTTCTTTTCTCGTCGCACAGCACTTCCGAGTGCCCACATTATGTCCATTCTCTCCAGTAAATTTTCATCCACCTGTTCATAGTCTTTATCAGCCAAGTGGCAGTTCCCAATCTTTCCAGCAACCAACCCATCATAAGAATGAACCAACCCATCATAAGAATGAACCACCGTAGCGAGTAGGTCCATGTGCTCCTGAGCCACTTCCACAGTTACTTTTCCCAGATTTTCTGTCACTAACTTCGTTGATTGAGTAACTTTAGGACTTGGTTGAACCCCAGATGAAACATATGACTCACCACCAGACGATGAGCTTTGACTAGTTACAGATGATGTATTAGACACAAAGGCAGTCTGCAGAGGGGCACTAGAGGACTTAGCAGTTTGAGTAAGAGTAACATTGTAGAGAGATGGATCCTGAGTGTATGCTCCTTTGTGTCTCACCTCTTCTTCTCTCAGTTTCAGGATGAAATCATTAATATCCAAAGTCTCCAACACTGAGTTAAATCTTAAAGTAGAGATGAATGAATCCACTTCTCTGGTAACCCATCAGCCAAGCTTGCCACTTTTTCTTCTTTGGACGTTGTAACACCATTAGTGTGAAGTTCCACTCATCAAATGGTAGAAGCGATCTATGACATCATCCAAGCTTTCATTTCCAATAGAAGAGAAATTATCAAACTCTTTTTCTGCGCTTTAGCCTTCAATGACTTTAGTGTTGAATTGCCTTCATATCTCTTCTCAAGTGCCTCCCATAACCTTTTGCTCAGCTTATGTTCTGAATATTGATGAAAAATATCTTTGGGAATTGACTGGGTTAACATGGCATAGGCTTTCTTCTCTGCATTGTAAGCAAGCTTTTGTGAATCACTTAGTCCACTCAAAGTCAGGGGTATGCCATCAGCACCAACTGGCATAGTGTAGCCAGTTTCAATAGCATTCCAGAGATTGGTATCCACTCCATTAAGATGAATCTCAAACCTTTGTTTCCATTGAGGAAATTCATCAAGAGACAATAGCTTAGGTGGTTTATTATGGTCCTGATCTCATTTTCCAACAGTAAGAGGTTCTAGATCCTGGAGTCCTTCTCTGCCGAGAATGCAAAGTTCTCTGAGTCCATAATAAAGTAGTCTTAAACTTGAAAAGCAAACTGTGTATGCGAATAAGAGAGTGCGACTGGGGGACGACTGAAACACAATCGTGCGATTAAGCTTAGTCTATGACTGGGCAGGCGATTAGGGCTGTTGTGCGAATGGACAGACCAACTGAGTCAATCGTGCGATTGAACGAGCGATTGACTTCAGTCGTACGATTGGACTGGCGAATGGAGTTCAGTCGTGCGATTGAATTAATCGTACGACTGAGACTACTGAAATCGAAATTTTCACACACTTTGACCTAAAAACGCAATTTTTTACACCCTAGACGGCTGCAACTCGAAAAAGAGTCAATTTTCAGAACATGCACACGTAAAAACTTGATTTTGAGCAGAAAGAACGGATCTTTTTGCTTAAAAACGTTGACTTTTTCAAAAACAAGATGAATCCACGAAGAATCAAGAGCCAAAGCTCTGATACCACTTGTTGGATGTTGAAGGTGAGAAACAAGACGCACAACCACGTCCTGTTGTGTACGAGGAGGGCCACGCGCATCTTAGGAAGATGACCGCCGAAGAAATTAATCTTGTCGAGAAGTTACACAGGCAGCACGTGCAGCCTCGGCACAACCATTCAGCCGTAAGGGAGCAGTTTCCCGATAGCGCTTATGTTCTTCAGGACATATACAATCTGATGTCGAAGTTCAGGCTGAGGGGAAAAAAGGCATTACACCCAAGTAGGAACTTAAAAACCTGCTACAATCTAAAGAGTTCGTGTATGAAACACAGAATAATCCAGCTACTAAGGCCGTGGAAGATGTTTACTTTCGTCATCCTATTTCATAATAAAATGTGACGCGCATTCCCACATGTGATTTGATAGACATGACGTACAAGACCAATAAAATGTAATACTTATTGGTGTTACGTCGACGTCGAAGTTGTTTTGTATTGCGCACATATTTATATCGAGGGAACGGCAGGACAACTTCACATGGGTCTTGGAGCGCGATCATAGATATGCTCAATGGGTGTGTAGAGCCCTGCGTTATTGTCACAGATAGGGAGCCCTGACGAGCGCTTGTGACACAGTGTTCCCGAGTGCTACTAAAAACCTATGCAGGTGACACGTTAGGGAGAATATCAAGAGACGGTGGAACATCCTTCTCAAAACGACATATGAAAGGATTTTTCATACTGTGGAAGACCCTGTATTCGTCTCCCACAGAGGCATTCTACAATTGCCATTGCACGAAGATGGAAGAAAAGTTAAATGAAAATAGTAAACATGGTAAGAATTTCACAGTTATTGTTACCCAAGTAATCTATTTGTTCATTTTATAAATTTGTTATTTCTTTCAGAGGTATGGGAATATATTTGGAATAATTGGTTGGGGTCGGATAAAGAGAAAATTTTACTTATTGGATGTACGACCGCCTTAACTTTGGTGAATTTACAACTAATAGGGTTGAGGGCCAACACGCAAACTTCAAGAGTTACCTCACAGGGACCAATAATACATTGCACACACTTTTCATATATGCTTGTGACCCCGTGCGTGGCCAGGAGATTGAAATTTGCAAAACATTCGAGATGTCCCATGTGAAGATTAAAAACCATCGACTGCAATTGTCTTCAAAATTGCATTATAAAGTATCCATTTTTGCATTAGCCTCCTTGAATCAGAGTTGATGAAAATGGAAATGATTCAGGAGTCTGGGGGTTCATGTGGACACCAGTTGTTCACGTCCATAGGCTTGCAATGTGCTTGTCGTTTCGAGATATACTTCCGGGAAGGTTATATACAACTGAAATACATTTTTTATCATTGTCACATGATGCATATTTTCACTAATAATTTAACCTATAAATCTAGGCATAAGTATTCCACTTCATGCGGTAGATCCACATTGGAGGATGCTTGATTTCGAGCCAGCGTACGTCACGCCGCCTGAACCCGACTACGATGAGAATATTTGATGACTTGAAACAAAAGGTCATGTCGTCTCCCAATCCTCAAGTAAAATAAATTGTTTAGAAATCGTACGAGTCTTTGTTTTCAAGCAAGTCAAAACATAAAGAGCCTGAGGTGCGTCATGACGGACGTGGTCGTCCAAATCTTAAGGAGCAACAAAGAAGAGTGGACTCCAATACATCACAATATGAGGCGGCTAGACACAGCTCGTATACTTCCTTGCAACAAACTATGCCTCACCCGGTGAGGCATAGCTCCTATACCCCTCAGTTTAAGATGTCCAACGACCGTTCTAATTGGACAAACGCTGCTTCAAATGTACTGATTACCGGAGCTGGCTTAGGGTTTCCTTTAATCTTGAAACCAAAGGACGTGATGAAAGTTATGAAGTTTAAGGATCAGCTACCCCAATGGATTTACCGATACGTTTCGAGTATAAAAGATGTGCGGCGTGATGGTAACTGTGATTTTCAGGCGATCACGGTGGCTTTAGGGAACATGCAAAAACTATGGGAGTGGGTTAGGCGACAAATGTTGTCGTAGATGGACATAAACATGTGGTATTAGCGGAGCAATTTGAATCGCGAGTTGTCTGGTTACTATGATTCTATTTGTAATAGCTTAGATTGATTTGGCATGACTCAACCCGCACCCGATACCCATTGGCTGACTTTTCCGGCCCAGGGATTTGTATTTACGAAAACATTAACTTGTATTGTACATCTTATTTCTTCAATTGGAAGCCAGACATGGTTCCCGCTAAGAATAGCCCCAGAACCATGACTTACCTATCCATTTATAGCACTTGCTAATATTAACCAATATCACTTTATTTGCATACAATTGGAAGGGGATTACCCAATGCCCAAAGTGGGCTATCAGTGGCCGAGAATTGCATATCGACAAGCACTAGAATGGCAAAATATGTACCAGGATCGTATAAACAATTACGTAAGAATAATGGATCGTCAAAGAGGCACCAACCCCAAACCACTCCCAACAATTAATATGTTAGGCTAAGCGTACGTATTAATGTATCTTTTTTTATCATTGTATTTATTGTAGTTTATCTATGTTTGTTATAGTAAATTAGTTCTAACTACTATAGTAACAATAATAATATGATGATGATGATGATGATGATGATGATGATGATGATGATGATGATGATGATGATGATGATTGATGATGATGATGATGATGATTGATGATGAGATGATGATGATGATGATGATGAGATGATGATGATGATGATGATGGATGATGATGATAGGATGATGATGATTGATGATGATGATGATGATGATGATGATGATGATGATGATGATGATGATGATGATGATTTGATGATGATGATGATGATGATGATGATGATGATGATGATGATGATGATGATGATGATGATGATATGATGATGATGATGATGATGATGATGATGTGATGATGATGATTGATGATGATGATGATGATGATGATGATGATGTGATGAATGATGATGATGATGATGATGATGATGATGGATGATGATGATGATGATGATGATGATGATGATGATGATGATGATGATGATGATGAGATGATGATGATGATGATGATGATGATGATGATGATGATGATGAGATGATGATGATGATGATGATGATGATGATGATGATGATGATGTGATGATGATGATGATGATGATGATAGATGATGATGATGATGATGATGATGATGATGATGATGATGATGCTTGATGATGAGATGATGATGATGATGATGATGATGATGATGATGATGATGATGATGATGATGATGATGATGATGATGATGATGATGATGAGATGATGATGATGATGATGATGATGATGATGATGATGATGATATGATGATGAGATGATGATGATGAGATGATGATGATGATTATGATGATGATGATGATGATGATGATGATGATGATGATGATGATGATGATGATGATGATGATGATGATGATGATGATGATGATGATGATGATGATGATGATGATGATGATGATGATGATGATGATGATGATGATGTGATGATGATGATGATGATGATGATTGATGATGATGATGATGATGATGATGATGAGATGATGATGATGAGAGATGATGAGATGATGATGATGATGATGATGATGATGATGATGATGATGATGATGATGATGATGATGATGATGATGATGATGATGATGCGATGATGATGATGATGATGATGATGATGATGATGATGATGATGTGATGATGATGATGATGATGATGATGATGATGATGATGATGATGATGATGATGATGTGATGATGATGATGATGAGAGATGATGCTGATGCTGATGATGATGATGATGAGATGATGATGATGATGATGATGATGATGATGATGATGATGATGATGATGATGATGATGATGATGAGATGAGATGATGATGATGATGATGATGATGATGAGATGATGATGATGATGATGATGATGATGAGATGATGATGATGATGATGAGGATGATGATGAGATGATGATGATGATGATGATGAGGATGATGATGATGATGATGATGATGATGATCACGATGATGATCAGGATGATGATGATGATGATGATGATGATGAGATGATGATGATGATGATGATGAGATGATGATGATGATGATGATGATGATGATGATGATGATGATGATGAGATGATGATGATGATGATGATAGATGATGATGATGATGATGATGATGATGATGATGATGATGATGATGATGATGATGATGATGATGATGATGATGATGATGAGATGATGATGTGATGATGATGATGATGATGATGATGATGATGATGATGATGATGATGATGATGATGATGATGATGATGATGAGGATGATGAGATGATGATGATGATGATGATGATGATGATATGATGATGATGATGGATGATGATGATGAGATGATGATGATGATGATGAGTGATGATGATGATGATGATGATGATGATGTGATGATGATGAGGATGATGATGATGATGATGATGATGATGATGATGATGATGAGATGATGATGATGATGATGATGATGATGATGATGAGTGATGATGATGATGATGATGATTGATGTGATGATGATGATGATGATGATGATGATGATGATGATGATGATGATGATGATGATGATGATGATGATGATGATGATGATGATGATGATGATGATGCTGATGATGATGATGATGATGATGATGATGCGATGATGATGATGATGATGATGATGATGATGATGATGATGATGATGATGATGATGATGATGATGATGATGATGATGATGATGATGATGATGATGATGATGATGATGTGATGATGATGATGATGATGATGATGATGTGATGTGATGATGATGATGATGATTGATGATGATGATGATGATGATGATGATGATGATGATGATGATGCTGATGATTGATGATGATGATGATGATGATGCTGATGATGATGATATGATGATGATGATGATGATGATGAGATGATGATGATGATGATGATGTGATGATGATGATGATGATGATGATGATGATGATGATGAGATGAGGATGATGATGATGATGATGATGATGATGAGATGATGATGTGATGATGATGATGATGATGATGATGCTGATGATGAGGATGATGATGATGATGATGATGATGATGATGATGAGATGATGATGATGATGATGATGATGATGATGATGATGATGATGATGATGATGATGATGATGATGATGATGATGATGATGATGATGATGATGATGATGATGATGATGATGATGAGATGATGATGATGATGATGATGAGATGATGATGATGATGATGATGATGATGATGATGATGATGATGATGATGATGATGATGATGAGTGATGATGATGATGATGATGATGATGATGATGATGATGATGATGATGATGATGGATGATGATGATGATGGTGACGATGATGATGATGATGATGATGATGATGATGATGATGAGAGATGATGATGATGATGATGTGATGATGATGATGTGATGATGATGATGATGATGATGATGATGATGATGATGATGATGATGATGATGAGATGATATGATGATGATGTGATGATGATGATGTGATGATATGATGATGATGATGATGATGATGATGATGATGATGATGATGATGATGATGATGATGATGATGATGATGTGATGATGATGATGATGATGATGATGGATGTGATGATGTGATGATGATGATGATGATGTGATGATGATGATGATGATGATGATGATGATGATGATGAGATGATGAGGATGATGATGATGATGATGATGATGATGATGAGGATGATGATGAGATGATGATGATGTGATGATGATGATGATGATGCGATGATGTGAGATGATGATGAGATGATGATGATGATGATTGATGATGATGGATGATGATGATGATGATGATGATGATGATGATGATGATGATGATGATGAGTGATGATGATGATGATGATGATGATGATGATGATTGATGATGTGATGATGATGATGATGATGATGATGATGATGATGATGATGCTGATGATGTGATGATGATGATGATGATGATGATGTGATGATGATGATGATGATGATGATGATGATGATGATGATGATGAGGATGCGATGATGATGATGATGATGATGATGATGATGTGATGATGATGTGATGATGATGATGGATGATGATGATGATGTGAGATGATGATGATGATGATGATGATGATGATGATGATGATGATGATGATGATGATGATGATGATGATGATGATGTGATGATGATGATGATGATGATGATGATGATGATGATGATGATGATGATGATGATGATGATGATGTGATGATGATGATGATGATGATGAGATGATGATGATGATGATGATGATGATGATGATGATGATGATGGATGATGATGATGAGGATGATGATGATGATGATGATGATGATGATGATGTGATGATGATGATGATGATGATGATGATGATGATGATGATATGATGATGATGATGATGTGATGATGATGATGATGATGATTGATGATGATGATGATGATGATGATGATGATGTGCTGATGATGATGATGATGATGATGATGATGATGATGATGATGATGATGATGCTGATGATGATGATGATGATGATGATGATGATTGATGATGATGATGATGATGATGATGATGATGATGATGATGATGAGATGATGATGATGATGATGATGATGATGATGATGATGATGATGATGATGATGCTGATGATGATGATGATGAGATGATGATGATGATGATGATGATGATGTGATGATTGATGATGATGATGATGATGATGATGATGATGATGTGATGATGATGATGATGATGATGATGATGATGATGATGATGATGATGATGATGATGATGATGATGATGATGATGATGATGTGATGATGATGATGATGATGATGATGATGATGATGATGATGATGATGATGATGATGATGATGAATGATGAGATGATGATGATGATGATGAGGATGATGATGGATGATGATGATGATGATGATGATGATGATGATGATGATGATGATGATGATGAGATGATGATGATGATGATGATGATGATGCTGATGATGATGATGATGATGATGATGATGATGATGATGATGATGATGATGATGATGATGATGATGATGATGATGATGATGATGATGATGATGATAATAATAATAATAATTTATGAGTATATTTGCTTCGGCCGAGATGTAGCTCGGAGGTGTCCAGTAACAGTGTGGCATGCGGCAAACGGGGAATGGTATTGGGTTTTAAATTTGATCACAAATGGTCCCTGCGTTTTCAACTTTGATATTTTGTGTAAAAAAACCAAAAAAATTATTTAAAGTTTCATTCAGAATTATAAAGAATTACGTGCTTTATCCATTTATTATTATTATTATTATTATTATTATTATTATTA